>FTRY01000008.1:1800000-2280000 GCA_900157415.1 Armillaria cepistipes
AGGTAAGAAAGGTGAGTCAGTGAGTCATCACCCTGGAACACTAATGAGCTTACAAAAAAGAATATTTAACTAACACATACATTGATGATGACACCATTGAATGTGCAGTGAGGTCCAACAGCTCAAGATTCTACGTGTCGCTATCAGAGGTTGCGGTCTAGCAAAAGATGGGAGATAGGCAAGCGCTAGCATTGAACATCAATGACTACTATCCAAGGTGGATCATCAAAATATCTCTGGTACATCCATGAGGTGTCTGGGGTCCATATCAAGCCAGCTATCTCACCTTGTCAAAGTCAGCTTGCTTGTCAGGAGTGAGGTCATTGGTTACGAGGTGGATATAGCCAGACACAGTCTTTCTGACAGCATCTGGGTCAGAGCTTGCAGTGTCAATGGTGTACTGGAGGCAGGCCAGGACTTTCTCATCAGGAAGAGGATGGTTAACTTGTAAGTGGTAGCAAAGGAAGTTTGGGACTGAGTCAAAGAAGTTATTGATGCTGGACAAGCAAGACAAGCAATGGATAAAGGTTGAAGGTAAGTATGGAAAGAGCAGACTAGGAAAAGCAAAAGAATCTCACAAAAATGATGGATGATAAAAATTATTCCCACAGAAATTCCAGGTGAATGTAACAGCAAATGCTGTGTTGGCTGATGCAAAATTCCCATGGGGTAGTTTTGCCTGCATAGTAACTGAGTATTCTATATTCATAGGACTCGGAATTATTGTTGGTGCTGAAAAGAGTAACCACAGGTGCGGCAAACATTTTTGACAGTGTCCAGAGGATGCTCTCATGACCAGTGAAGTATTGGCTTGAAGCAGGGCATGCAAGCACATTAAAATTGAGGGATGAGGATGGAGTTGGGCTCTGCTGTATGTTCACAAGGATTTTTTCCATGCCATGATGTGTCTGCTCCACAACAAGGTATGTCTGCTCCCTAGTGAGGCATGTCTGTTCCATAATGAGACATGTCTGTTCAACAGTAAGACATGTGTCAATATGGATCTTTATCTACAAAAATATAGGTCAGAGAATTGTTCAAAAGCAAGTGCAGAGATGGAGTTTACACACCTGGAAGACCTTGACTGCCATATCAATGTGTCTCATGCACAATGTGGTGTCTTCCTTGAGAGCACTACACTCTAGTGTTTGCTTTCCTATGCTCACATCCTAGCATCGTCTCCAAGGAGGCACCGGAATTGTGAACTGGTACACACTGGTGGTAGGTAGATTGGGTCCGAAGGGCTGCTAAAATATTTTTGTAATACCCTATATATAGGTACATGCACTACTTTTGGCTGTGGTTGAGATGCACAGGATAACAAATGAACATTTACATGCTCTCAATATCACACAATACTTCTCAAATGCACATTACCAGATAAAGTTTACACCTTGGCATGGCTCATGGCAGGACACAGATGCCAAACAGATGTGGTATCGAGTCTGCTGGATGAGATCATCAGGCACATTATGCTATACATAGTAATAATGATGTCATATGGTAGGTAGGTTGGGGTCAAGGGCCATTAAAAGTTTTTTTGATGTTGTGCACTAAATTCCAAAATCAGTACCCCCTTTATCATCTCACAGCTTCAAGAACCTCCATCAGGCAGGTCTCAAGCTCTCAAAATGCGGCCTTGACATTGTCAGGCAGCGATGCTGAATCATCCCACCCATGCTGGAACTCAAGCACAGCATCACAGACTTTAAGAAGATTAACTTTCACCTTGTCCCATTCTCTCTTACACACTTCGACTTCCTATGGGGCAGGACATTGATGATGAGATTGGTTAATTAACGTAGTAGCACGGCAATCAAGGTGATCGTGTGTGCAAGTGGGTTCAGGGCACCTCCATGCAGTAAATCAATTCCTCTATATGCAAGAATACACTGTGACTTTAAGTCTGTGAAGTAGTACTGCTTGGTAGTCGAGTCCTAGATGCTAAGGCTATAAGCCAGTACAGTTCTCTCAAAATGAGAGGGAATGGAAGCAGGTATGACGTGAATACCATGGATCTGTATGCGAAAATGCAAGACATGACTAGAAAATGTAGCGTGACAGTAACCTGAGCAGGGTGAATGATGGAAGATAGACTAAACAGTCAGCAAGAGTCTATGAGTGAGCGAGGCAATGAGAAAATGGAGTGGAGACTGCGTGTGGCAAGAAAAAACATGGAACAAGGTGCTGGGGGTGGAATGGTGAGAGAAAACATGGAACTACAAAAACTGGCGATGATACTGGTCCTATACGATGTGATGGTGCTGAGTCAATGTCAAAACTTGTCTGGTACTGAAACAATCCTATCCTATGTCAAACTAACCTTCAAGTCCACTCGAGGGACTGTCCTATACTGATGCGATATGAAAACTGACTGAAACTGATCCTAAGTCTGCTCTGAGACTACCCAAGTGGGTGACGATAACGATGGTGAAAGTGAAACTGTAAAAACTCCAATGGTGTGAAAGTGAAATGATGACGGCCTATAAAAGATAACAGGGGCAAGGTATAGCGTGGCAATCACATATTGACACAGTATGAGCATGCACCAATAGTGTTAAGAGTGAAGAGCATGTAGTGAAGGACTCTTCACAGTTAAAAAACTGTGGAATAACTCTGGTGAGCTCAAGAGTCGACATGCAATTGAGAATATGCTGGAGTAAACAGTATATTGTCATAGAACAGAGAATAAATGTTGTTTACTGGCAATAGACTAGAGCGTGACGATAATTGACATAGTCTGGGGTCAACTAGAGATGAACTGAACTCTAACTACATTTTCTAGCTAGTTTTTATACTACAAGTATAAATTTATAAATAGAGTAAATATGCAAGACTTAGTAAGGCTGTAAAGCCTTGGCTTTGTAAAAAGTCATAGAAAACATATGGTCCTTGGTCTTCTAAAGTAACAGCAACTTGTCGACGTTGCCATGTATGGATGCGAGCCATATGGTTTTGTTGAGTGATGAGCAGATCATTAGATGCTGTTTAGCTGCAGATTTCTGGGTGATAGTCATCATGCTGAGGAGTACACATAGGGCAACATTTTCTTGAGGCCTTGGCGAAGTAACAGCCTTAGTAAACATGGTCTGTAGTTGCCATAGCTGCAATTGTCATAGTTGGGAGGGTACTCGCATCAATCACGTCATTTTCATTAAGTGATCAATGAGCACGTCAACTAGGTGCTTCTGAGTGATGTGTCAATTCCATATTGGGATGATTGTTGATCGACGGTGCCTTGTCATGATGAAGTATGGCAATTATGATGCATGACAAGATGGGATGGATAACAAAGCATGTAAAGAGTGGTTGCCATAGGATGAAAGTGGTATCAGTGGGTGTGCAATCATTGGTTTGCTGAGAGGCCATTGAAGGGACAGTAGCATTAATTAGCAGGTAAAATCCACAAACTCTGAGTATACAGAGCCTGGAGGCTCATCAATGTGCATTAGTACAGCAAGCTCACTGCCTTAAAGCAATGATGCACATCAACGATCTTGATGGCTGTATTTGCCAGTCCAGTCACTACCTTGATGTATAGCACCTTATCCACCACCTCACAAATGGCTTGCATGATCCCCAGAATCGTGGCCACATTGGCGGTCTTGTTTTCTGATGTGGCTGTGACAGGGCCAGTTGTTTTGGTGTGGCCCCGTCTCCCTTGATAGAAGAGCTTGCTGGTAATGGAGACAGCATCATTCAATGAAGATGCAGAAATTTGTACTAGCATGTTTGAGGATGGCAAAGCAAGCAACGACTGGCTGCCAGATGAATCATTCTGGCCTTTCTGACAAAAAATTCTCAAGCTGGTGGTGGTTTCTAGTCAAGTGCTGATGTGTGGTGAAGAGCTTCATGGCGTGCACTGGTGAAACTAAGAGCAGCCTAGCGTGAACACACACCAAACCTACACTTAATCCCACTAACACACACACACCAATCTCTATAAGTGCGGAGGGGAGCAAGGAATTTAATTCTACTTGCACACCGACAGTATCTCAATGAATCTCAAGAGCTCTCTCTCAATGACCCGACGCAATATGAAGTAACCAGCAATATCTCAAGTTCTCTTTATTTCTCCTCTGAAGCTTTTTACAAGAGAGCATGGAGTACCACACAACCCTCAAGGCAAAGACTTTTATAAATTTATACAAACGGACACACAGATCTGCAAAAATGACAAAGCCCACTCAGTGAGCTCACTAAGTACGAATCACCGCTAGGTCCAACTGTGCACAACTTCACCTTCTTCTTAGCTCGCTAAACCTGAGTCCTGACTTGTCACAACAAAAGCCCATTCAGTGAGCTTGCTAGTACAAAGTGCCACTAGGTCCAACTGTGCACACCTTTGCCTTTCTCTAGTCCATTAAACCTGAATCCTGACTCATCACAAATGAGGCCCTCAGCACTCTCAAACAAAACACAATAAACCCTCAAACAAACAGGTATTGCACCCTGCAAGCTTACTAAGTAACAAGGCACCACTGGAGTTCTTTCAGCTGGCACACACCTACTACACCTAGTGCAGCTGTCACAGAGCAGCCTGATTAGGCCAATTCTCTCACAAAACCCTCAATTCTCTCTTACACTGCACCAGAAATGGAACAGAGCTTTCTCTCAGATATAACCAAGTATACTCTCAAGGCCGGCACAGCTTCACTGCCTCCAGATCTCTTATTTATCTCAAGTAAACTGAAGTTTATTATCCAAAATCTCTCTCTGATTCTATTTCTCTGTGAGCTCACTATAACCAATGAACCTGGAAGCCAACTAATGACTCTCTCACCAAAATACAGTCTCTTGGCACTTGTCTGTCACAATTTCCAAGGCTAGTGACTAGTAGGCTCACTATGCAAGGCAGGAGACCCACAGATTCCGAGCTAGTCCTTTTCAATGCAACTCAAGCCATTCACACTGTTTCTGAGCAGAGAGAAGGGCAAATAGCAACTTGAATTATACACTGCCTAACTGGACTATTTATATACTATGAGCAAAAGATGATTACAAACAGTCTATGAGTAAGAAAAAGGGTCTAGATATTTCTATGCATTTCTACGGTTTTCAATGTCAGTCTGCCACAGCTGTGGTATTCCTTGGCAGGTGAGTCAGACTGCCTCTGATTGGTCTCATCAAGGTGTTGCAATGATGGTGCATGTCAAAGTCACCTCCACAGGCTTGGGACCTTGGCAACTGGTGATTAAGCCCATGGCATCTCTCTTCCAGAGCTCTTTTCTGGTGAACAGCTCCTTTCCTAGGCATATTAGCCATCAGGTCTTTCGGGTTGCTAGCAAACTTGCTAATCTCTTGGCTGAAACCCTTGTATTAGGCCTGCCTCATGATCTCTCCATTTTCTTCCTCGCATGAGGTTATCTCCAGATTTTCAGGCACCATGCTTCTTTTATTAAGTAAGCACATGGCTATTATCATTATGTTGTGATTCACCTCTAAGTTCATCCTACTGAGGTGAGCACAGGTCACGCTTATTGGAAGGAGTAAGCTTGCTAAATGGCCTTTCTGTCAAGCCTGCACTTCAGGTACAGTGCTATGACCAAGTCCTTGGTTAACTCTGTTGTTTCCATTGACATACTGTGACATCACTTCAGTAACCTCGCTTAGAATAGGTATCCACATGTCTGCTTAGCAAGCTCGCTAAGTGTAGCCTATAAGCTAATGCTTAAACATGCTAAATCACGAATTTACATGGGTTGCCATGCCACAGGTGTGACAGTGGTAGGTCAGGCTTATGTGATATACAGCTGATCTTGTACTGCCACTAAATTTCCTACTTGATCCTCTGATGAATCTTATCCAGGAAATTCCTAAATATGTCTCTCTTCAATGTACTCTTCCCCTCAACCTCTGGAATCTCCCCAATCATCACAATAAGCTCCCCATAAACCTTCTCCTCATACACTCCATACCTCCTCATCTCAGGGCTCTCAAACACCACCTTCACCCTCCTCTCACACTCTGAATCCTTCTTTCTATTGAGAACTTGCCAAGCATAAATGAGTCATTGATGGCAATTTGACTGACTTTGGGGACACAGTACCAGCAGGACTCATCTCAGCATGTGATCAATGAATCCATCATGTCATTTTTCAGATGAGGAAGTAAGCTTGAAGCTGTGAGTGGGAGGGTGAGAATGGCAAAATAGGAAGATATGGAAAGTTGGACGCACAAGCTCGATGCCCCAGCCAAGCACAATAGCCTTTAGGTGCTCATCATTGATGTGCTCGGTAACGGCAAGTGGCAAAAGGACTAGTGAATGGCAATGAACACCAACAACACTAAACCTAACACTAACTCTACACTTATCACCAATGTATTGAATTTGGGTGTTTCGAGTACGATAGAAGCACTCTGCAGACTTCCATAATAAAGGAAAGTTGTTTAAAGACTTTTTATTCGTTACTAGTGAGCTATACAAGCATACTACTCGCACTAGTGGGGTGGGTAAGACACAATTGGGTGAATAGTGACTTGACTTGAGCTACTGCGCTCGCTCTGACTGGGACTGCCTCGAACTAATGGCTCTCTTGGCCCTATACTGCTTCCTACAAGTGATAGACACTTGACTAGTCACACTCTGGGCTGACTAGTGGCGCTCTTGGCCTAAGAATAATACTCTAAACTTTGAGAACTTGCTTGAACTAACTTCAAAACACTCTTGGCCTTTGCAGGACATGAAAGATTGCTCTAAGACTGTAAGCATGCTGCTTATTACGTACTGTTTACTCATCAGATCACTCCGATTGTGTTGTAGTTTATCACATGTCACATACTCACATATAGGGACATGTTCGTTACATTCCTCCCTCACCTTGTTACCATGACCATCCTCCTTCACCTTCTTCTATGTAGTCAACTACTGTTCCCTGCTTCCTCGCCGACAATATACGTCATTCCTCATATCTTCGCATGATTGTTCTCAGTGGTCTCACTCTGATATAGAGCGAGGTTACACTTTTTTTTTTTACGAAAAAACTTCGTTCTGTCTCTGCCTTTACCAACGCCTTATTGCTCTTGAAGAACGGACGCCTAGGTTGACGTGTCGACCGACGTCCCCTTGCCAGTTGCCAGCACATCTACCAGTTCCCGTCAATCCATGCCTGTGCCTGTTCTTACTCGTCTGCCAGGTCGAGTCGCCTTTCTGTATTGAAAGATTATATGCTGATTGTTGTTCTACGCAATGTCAGGTCGTGTTATACCCTCTCCAGCATCCAGTACCTGCCATTCCCGCTCTGTTTCTGTCTCTATTGACATCTCTGACACCATCACTGAAGAAGACAAAAACACCGTGGCTCAATTGTTAAACCCCAGTGTTGCTTTTGCCCCAACATTTGCCCCAGCACCTCTTTCCAGTCTGCCATCCTCTGCCTCACTCGACACAAATCTTGCCAGCGATCAGACCCCCAGAAATTCCCCCAAATCCCCATGTAATTTTTCCCCCGTTAACCCTGCTCTCCCACCAGAAACTACCCCAAAGATTTTGCCTAGACATTGCATCATCATTGACAACTCCTCCTCTGATTATTACTCCTCCAGTCCCATCCAGACAAAATCGCCTGTTAACATGTCATCCACAGACCAAGCAGCTCATGTACAATCTCATGGTGGTAGACAACCCTCCACCATTGGTCCTGGACACCTCCGTGATCCTCATATGATGAGTCGGTACACTGACGTTGGAATTGCTTATGTTTGCCGACAACAACAGAAGGGTGTTGCCCTCCTGGACATCCTGTCTAACTTCATCGACAGCCTCTCGGAAAACCTGGCTGCAGTTACCTGGTTCAAGCAGAACGAACCATGTCTGACCCTACTCTCCTTCCTGGATTTCATGTCTGCTTTCCGTGACCGTTTCCTACCTTCAACTTGGAAAAAGGACCTTGCGAATGAGATCTGGCAGGAAACGATGACACCTGGCACCATCTTCATCAACTGGATCAAACACCTTCGAGGTCGTAATGGTCTACTAGCCAGTTACCCCGAGTTCATCACTGGCGATGTTTTCCTTTCAAATCTGCATGGATGCATCTCCAAACCCCTGCAAGATGCCATACACAACATTCCAGAGATCAGAGAGTGTAACAACCTCAACGCTTGGACCAAGCTGGTCACAGTACAGGACAACGAGCTCAGATGCAAATGCAAGGAACTCAAAGATGTGGTGGAAGCCACTATGGCCGCACGCAACAAGCGTATCCATATTGCAGAAACCACGCTTATGATAGTGACACCGTCAACTTCTATCCCTGCTGCTACCTCCACAGCAAGTAGCTCATCCTACTGCCCTCCCCCTCAGCATCGCACAAACTCGGCTCCATCATCTGGGTCTTCTTTGAACACACCATACACATACAGATACCAGAGTCACCTCGAGGCCAACGAGCGGGCAACCCTCACTGCCAACAAGGGCTGTTTCGCATGTCGTGACATCGATATACCCAAGGCCAAACAGGGCTATGGGAAATGCAAGGGATGCCCACCACCTGCCGAAGGTTATGAATGCCACACCCCAGAATGGGTTATATGTTGTCGTGCTGATAAAGCTAAAGGCATTCCCCTTTTTACTATTGCTGTTGTGAACACCGCAACCCCAGCTGCCCCCCCTACCCCTGCTATCCCTGGTGCTGACGGCTGCTGTCCAGGTCCTCACCACCACAGCTTGGCTGGTAGCCACTGCTATCCCCGCAAATGACATGGGCATCCTCAATGCCACCAATGCAGATGGATCCGAAGCTGATGCAAACTTGTCCATTGATTCCGAGGCTGTGAGTAAACCTTTCTCTGTTCCCTTCGCAGTTCCACACTTGTTATGGACTTGCGCTATCGAGAATCGTGATCCCAGTGCACTGAATCCCCGTACTAACATCACTGCCTTAGTAGACAATGGTGCACACCTCGTCCTGATTCGCCCGCAACTTGTTGATCGCCTGAAATTAAAACATTGCCCACTACCTGAACCAATAGATATTGGCATTGCAGTATCTGATTCCCCATCCCCAGCTTGCAGATTAACCGAATGGGTCAAATTGAAACCACACAATATTTCCAATGCCTGGTCCTCGCACACCGTCTGCGCTATAATCGTCCCGGCCTTTGTTCTGATGTTATCCTCAGCCTACCTTTTCTAGAAGCAAATCAGATCGTAATTGACCACCATGCACATACCATTGTCGCTAAACAGACTGGCTTTGATCTCTTACATCCCCAGACACCTATTCTCCGTACCACGCCTCTACCTTTTGCTACGATTCAAACCCAGAAGGTGCGGTCAAACCATACTACTGCCTGTGATCTCCCTTTCTATCATCTCTCCTCAGATGAAACTTCTTTAGCTGTGTTACTTGATCCCATGTACGAGAAACTTTGTAATTCTGATGTCGTTGCTGCCTTACATACCAATATTGAACGACTCGCTTTCCTTGACTGCCTGAAGGCCCTACATAATGAAATCAAAGAAGAATATAAGGACGTCTTCCAGCCACTACCCCACACCGATACCCTACCAACACATACAACGTGTAAAATTAAACTGAAGAATGCAGACAAGATAATTACATCGTGTTCATATTCCTGTCCACGAAAATTCTGTGAAGCTTGGCAGACGCTTATTGAGAAGAACATTGATGCAGGCCGAATACGCCCATCCTCATCCCCTTACTTGTCTCCTTCCTTCCTGATTCCCAAGACAGATTGTACAGTTTTACCCCGCTGGGTAAATGATTTTCGAGCGCTCAATGCTAACATGGTTTCAGACCGTTATCCCCTTCCCCGCATCGACGACATCCTTGCCGATGCAGGAAGAGGAAAAATCTGGAGCAAATTAGACATGACCAACAGTTTTTTTCATACCAGGATGGATGAAGAGAGTATACCATACACTGCGGTGAACACACCTTTCGGACTCTACGAATGGCTGGTAATGCCACAGGGCATGAAGAACGCGCCTGCGATACATCAGCGACACGTCAATCATGCCTTGCGACATCTGATTGGAAAGATATGTCACATCTACCTGGACAACATTATCATCTGGTCCAACTCCGTCAAGGAGCACATGCTACACGTCAGACAGGTCCTCGATGCATTACGTGCAGATGCCTTGTATTGTAACCCGAAGAAATCCGAGTTTTTCCTTTTGGAACTGAGCTTTTTGGGACATCGCATCTCGCAATGAGGTATTGAGGTGGATGAATCTAAGGTCAGTCGTATCAGAGAGTGGCCACAACCTTCGTCAGCCTCTCATGTGTGACAATTCCTAGGTCTGATGAGATATCTCACGTCCTTTCTGCCCAATCTAGTGGAACATACTCGGATTCTCTCACCGTTGACAACAGATATAGCAGAAAAGAAGTTCCCAGACTGGACGACAGCACATCAGACTGCTTTTGACAGGATAAAAGAACTTGTAGCCAATAGTGCATGTCTAATGGTCATCGATCACACGAACCCAGGAGAAAACAAGATATTTTTAACATGCAATGCTAGCGATTTCTGTACAGGTGCCATACTATCATGGGGCCCTACTTGGGAAATGGCACAACCTGTAGCTTACGACTCTATGCAATTGACTGGTGCACAACTAAACTACCTGGTGCACGAGAAAGAGCTCCTAGCCATCATCCATGGATTAAAGAAATGGAGATCTGACCTTCTTGGTTTGCATGTTCAAGTCTTCACCAATCATCGCACCCTGGAGAACTTCGAGGGCCAGAAGGATCTGTCTAGACAACAAGCTTGCTGGCTAGAAGTTATGTCACAATTCGAAATGACTATCAGCTACATCAAGGGAGAAGATAACTGTGTAGCAGATGCGCTATCACAACTACCACCAGATGACTCCACAGTGACTGATTCTGACCCAGAAGAAATCTCATCCTGGAAAGAATGGCTTGCACAAAACACCACACACTCAGTTAACATGACATTCTCCATCTCCTCGGACACAAAAATGCTTGACATGATCAGATCTGGCTACAAGGACGATGAATTTTGCACTAAATTTGTCTCAGGAGAATCAATCCTTCCGGAGGTAAAGGAAATAAATGGATTATGGTACATTGGTGACCGTCTCCTTGTTCCGCATGCAGGATCAATCCGTGAGGACTTATTCAGACTAGCACACAAAACGTTAGGACATTTCAGTGCCGATAAATTGTATGTGACCTTACATGACTCGTTCTACTGGCCGAACATGTGATGGGATCTCGAACAATCATTCATCCTGGGCTGCGTATCTTGCCAGTGCAATAAATCAAGTACCATGAAACCGGCAGGACCTTTGCATCCACTACTGATACCTGACGAACGTGGTAATAGTATTGCGATGGACTTCATTGGACCTCTACCTGAAGATGAAGGTTACAACTGTCTCCTCACCATCACCGACCAAATAGGCTCCGGTATTTGATTGATCCCTACATGTACCAATATTATGGCCGATAAATTGGCGACGATATTCTTCGAGAACTGGTACTGTGAAAACAGCTTACCTGCTGATATTGTATCCGACCGTGACAAACTTTTCATTTCAAAATTCTGGCACGCACTACACAAACTTACTGGTGTACACTTGAACCTATCCTCCTCCTTCCACCCAGAGACTGATGGCGCATCCGAACATTCCAACAAGATGGTGAACCAAGCGGTATGATACCACGTTGAAAGAAATCAAAAAGGTTGGGTATGCGCAATGCCAATGATACGCTTCAACATCATGAATACAGTAAACGCCTTGACAGGATTTTCTGGCTTTCAACTTTGCCTTGGCCACTCACCTAGAATCCTCCCACCCTTTGTACCAGCAAACCTGATAGATGGATCACAAGCATCGGTTGACGCAGCTATGATTATTGAACGACTCAATAACGACACCACACAAGCACACAACAACCTCATCAAAGCAAAGGTCAACCAAGCACACCATGCAAACAAGCACCGAGGCAAAGAAATCAAGTTCAAAATCGGCGACAAGGTTATGCTCAATACCTTCCACCGATGTAGGGATTTCAAAGCTGGAGACAAGAATTGTGTCGCTAAGTTTATGCCACGGTTTGATGGCCCGTACATTGTGATACACGCTAATCTGTCCCTTTCCTCATACACTATGGAAATACCCAACTCACTGAATATTTTCCCAACCTTCCACGCATCTGAACTCAAATGTTTCTTCGATAATGATTCCTCGCTTTTCCCTTTGCATGAACATCAAGCTCCTGGTCCGGTAGTCACCAACGATGGTATCGAAGAGTTCCACATCGACAAGATCATTGACCAACGATGAAGAGGCCGAGGTTTCCAATATTTAGTCTGCTGGACTGGATACAGACCAGAACACGACCGCTGGATCACTGGCAGCTCTCTGGATGACTGCGAAGCCCTCGACGTTTGGCAGAAGGACTAGGACATGGAGTAGCTTGTGCGGTAGCTTTTCCCACTGGGTTTTTGATGCACCCGCTGGTTGATGCTGAATTCCTTTCTTACTTTTACCTCATTTTATCACTAGACACCAGGATTTTTTCTTGACTAGGGGAGAGTGTAAGCATGCTGCTTACTACGTACTGTTTACTCATCAGATCACTCTGATCATGTTGTAGTTTATCACACAACACGTACTCACATATAGGGACATGTTTATTACATTCCTCCCTCACCTTCTTACCATGACCGTCCTCCTTCACCTTCTTCTACGTAGTCGACTACTGTTCCCTGCTTCCTCACCAACAATATACGTTGTTCCTGTTATCTTTGTGTGATTGTTCTCAGTGGTCTCGCTCTGATATAGAGTGAGGTTACAAAGACACTTCAATTCACTCTATGCTATGGGTAACTTAGCGACTAGTCACCACTTCATCGAGGTTAAGCACAAAAGCCTTTAATTGGGGCACTAGGTACTGACTAGTAGGTCACAATTGCAGGGATGGCTTGCCTGGCCACATGTGCGCCTATTCTACTACTTATATACTGACAAACAAGGTACTATCAAGATATAAATAACTGACTAGAGGGGTATTATTGATAAGGATTTCTTGGCTAGTCATGAATAATGGTGAATAAACATGCAATAGTTGGTCTAGAAACAGTCGCTTGCTGACTAGTGAGCCTAGGAGCTCTGCTAGAGGTGGCATTCCATGTTCTTGGCCCAGCAATGCTCCACTTGTGTCAAGGATAAATGGCTAGCCTAATGAGCATGCCTGTAGCAGCTGTCAATCGTGATTGAAGGCACAACCTGGCTATACTAGTTCCGATTGTAATAGATCTGTATCATACTAGCCCGATCTGGACAGCTGCGCTTCATTGCTAAATTCATTTCTAAGTCCCGTTAGAGACTGCTGCACTGCTAGTCAACTCGTCTTAAGCACTCGCGCGCAGACTGTTCCACTAGTGACTGTACTTTCATGAGACCTGTATGTCCTGCTTCTTGTTGGGTGCACTCGTAGCTACCCTTGTCGACTAGTGGTCGTCATTTACTAACTCACTTGGTATTCGAGGTGCTAGTCATGCCGGCTGATAGACTTGACCCAATAGTAGTATCACACCTAAATCCTGGCTCGACTAGTAGCTTTCTGGCTTGACTATCAGCTTGAAGCCTCCACTATAGTCCTTTAGTTATGGCTAGTCTAAGATAGATATGCGCTAGTATGATTACAAACTCGCAAAATCTAGGTGTGAACACGTAGACGGCGTATCATTGTCTGTCAGTGAGGTCCCCTTGATGATCTCAGCCATGTCGATGATGGACATCTCACAGTTCAGCTTGCTTCCAGGGACGTTGTAGTTGAGATTCTATCAGAGAAATGAGCCCAATTCCGTTTTCACATGAAGTCTCTCACCCGCTCGTATCAATAATTGTATCCTTGGGCATGCCATTGCCTGTAATGTAGTCAAGCTGCTCCTAAGGCTTGATAACTTTCCACACTCCTTCGAAGCATGCATGGCAGACAGCCTTGTCAGCCAACATGTGTAATGAGTGTGGATGGACATGATAGAGGGATGTGATAAGAAGGTGGTGGTGAGTTGTGTCTGGGATTTTGTTTGTTCACCAGATAATAGCATCTCTTTCCTGGAAGGACATAGAGGATGACAGGCGGCGCAAAGATCTGAGTCTTGAATGCCGACACTCAGAACGCGAACACACCCTATGGTAGTCTCCATCCCACTACATTGACAACACATTCATCTCCTCCACAATTTGGAATCCCGCTGACCTTGCTTGTGGAAGTTGGGTTGGTGGCAGCTCTAACAGTAAAAGGGCCCAATGGCTGGCTAGACCAAAATACTAGTCGTTGATGTGTCCAGGTCTTCCTCACTACAGGGGTAATCAGTCAATCGGAGACCAAAAATAACAATCAAATAGTGAAAGCTGGAAAATTTAATATAGAATCAAATGCAGAATGAAATATTGAGATGGTTTAAAATAATCAGGCTGATATTCTGAGCACATTCTTGCTATAACTGTCCCTGATCAAAGATAAAATAGTATTAATATTATACTGCCAAGTACAGTCCTAGAAAATGTTGTGAAACCTTTACCTATTACTTCAGTTAGTTCAGGATCTGCATGCCAAGAGTATTTAAATTCTAATTAGGGGTTTCTGAGTCTGAAAATCATATTGGCAGTTAAAATGTTGTAATTGTTACCCTGAAAGGAAGGGTCTTATCTTACACTAAGAAAAGGCTAAAATCCAGCTTATCCTGAGTAAAGGCTGATGAAGTCAGCCTTGTCCCTTTGGGGATATAGTCTGATTATTTTGAATCCACATAACATTATTGGTGTCTGAGGACCCTGAGTGTATTATACATGCCCTCGGCATGCAGATACTGAGTTAACTGAAGTAGTAGGTAAAGTTTTCGCACCATTTTCTGGTACTATACTCGGCAGTATGATATTAATACTATTTCACCTTGGATCAGGGTCAGATATGGCATGAATATGCTCAGAATATCAGCCCGATTATTTTAAACTATCTCAATATTTTGTTCCCCACTTGATTTTATGTTAAATTTTCCAGCTCTCACTATTTGGTCATCATTTTCAGTATCCAATTGATTGATTACCCCCATAGTGCCTGGTACATAGAAGACAGGATGGGAGTGCATGGAGGTGAGGGCCGTCAGTCCTGAGAGTGATCTTTCATGAGAAATACATTGAAATGCAGAAGGGGGTTGCGGGATGGGCAAGTAAAAGTGTGGAGCCATTAATCTTGGGGCTGAAGAAGCTATGGTATTACTAGTGAGCATGGTTGAAGTGACCAATGGGTCAGCAAGACGTACGACAGACCGGTGACACCAATAAGAGAGACAGCTACCGAGTTGCGATCTTTAGGTCACTTGACAAGATGATGCAGATGGTTCTAGTATGGTGAACGTTATAGCAGGCCAGAGTACATGAATATCAACGCTGGTGTGATTTCAGTTGATACTCCTTGTCTTGGCTGTATTGTTGTATTGATACGAATCTGCCATGAGGATAAGCAGAGTCAAAGAACATGAATTGGATCCATGCTTACTGTCGTCCACAGGCTTATCTTCGCCAACATCTTGAAAACGTCCTGTCAAAACTTATCGTCCGTTTTGGCCTGCATTTTTGACTTTGCCTCGCATTCTGTAGCAAACGGAAATGCCTTGAAGTCCTGCCGTGTCGTTTGCATATTGCAGCTGCATGCTGCTCCTGGCCCAAAAGTTTGTCATATCGTGACTTGAGCTCGGCTGCCAGTAGAAGTCTTGATAGCGAAGGGGATGCTGGAGGGTCCCTGTCAGAAACATAAGTCCTAGTAATCATTGTAGATAAAACATACTTTTTCTTCTCTCAGAGTTTTTCTCTGCTCTACAGCATCATCCTTCTGTGCTTCATGCCATGCTCAGTCCCAAAATCCACCCCGTAATTGAGGGATAATTTAATAAAACCTATGATTAGAGGGCAGGCATATTGTAATAGAACACTGTAATTGTAGCTGGTTCTCATCTATTATTCTTCCTTGTCTACAGGAGCATTTGAGTACGGTCCACACCAGGCCTGGACCAGGATTATGATTGCATAATCCTCTAGGGGAGAGCTCATCGCCCAGCACAGCGAGCACACTGTTGGGCCCTGTTGATGGTGCATCACACAGGGCGCAGTGCGCGCTCATTACTGCTTTTGCTTACCAGATCTCCCAAAGATCTATACAATCTGGTCCAGAATCAATATTCATGCTTCTTTGGGGATCCATCTTCGACTCTTGCTGTCCCTTGTCCCTGGTCAGCGCTTCTTCCGCATCATCCTGTCAAAAATGCAACCAAAATATATTTCAGCACCATGTCACATCGTTTTGACTGTCGTACTCTCCTCGCATATGTTTTCTGATCTTTCCGACAAAAATTTCAGAAAGTTTTATTTCATTGATTCCTTGAAAGCAGTTGTGTTCCGATCCTGCCAAACTCAAGTACCCCCTTGGACCAAAAAAAACATATGGAAAAAATTTTATTCCAATACTACAAAAAATACGCTACATATCATTCTGCCGACTCATGTACTAACATTGATTGATTCTTGGGCCGGCGGCCCCTCACTAGTTTGGGTACATCTCCTGTTGTGTTCCACATGGCGACAGGCTTCCACAATAGCTCTGCATGGTTTTTCATACGCAATCGCATGTCAGCCTGTTTCAAGGCGTAAGCACGCTCCCCTACTGAAATATCTGAGCGCGCTGCATCCACTGTTCCTGCTTGGCCGAAAAGAACAGTAGCGTACGCTCCATTTCCGTGAGCGTCAATGTAACCTCTTCATCCCAGCGGTGCGCCCGTGCCCGTGCCTTGCACCATTCAATTCACAGCGCTATCGTAACGCTCAATTAAAACCCGCCAATAAAACCTGCTCACATCAGAAATGTCGTACCTTCATTCATCTCCTCCGTGTCAGTTGTGTGACGATGGATCCTCCAAATCCAGCTGATCTGCCTTGAA
Organism: Armillaria cepistipes; assembly: GCA_900157415.1. Lineage (NCBI taxonomy): Eukaryota > Fungi > Basidiomycota > Agaricomycetes > Agaricales > Physalacriaceae > Armillaria > Armillaria cepistipes. The sequence goes on from FTRY01000008.1 coordinate 1,816,951, forward strand.
CCCTCAGTCTCATTGATGTCTCCCTTGTCAAGCACCCGAATATCCTCTTCCTGGAGAACGCGTAGTGCTCGATCCCAACCTTCCTTCTTCTTCCCTGTGGCTGAAGTTCCCATTGTCTCATGTAAAATAACCAAGCAAGCGTGCAGATATCGATACCGAGCAGCCGCTTCATCAATGATAGATACCACACTCTTGACGGTAGTGTTTGCACACGTGTTCAGAAGTTGGCCGGTAATATGTCGGTTCTTGAACTTGTAGATATGGGACCGATATAGAAGCTGGCGGCGCATCGTAGTCAGGCACTCATACGCCTCTGCCTCACGAAGCCGGAATTCAGAATCCAATAGCTTGAGAGTCTGTGACACACGACCAGCCACGCTACTGGGAAGGAAAAGCGGCCACTCCACCACAGCAATGAGGTTCTCAACGATTGTCTTCTTCTTCCGTTTTCGGGATTTGGAGGAGGCAACCTCTGCATCTTCTGCAGCCTCTGCTGCTGCTGCTGCTGCTGCTGCTTGAGATGCGTCCTTCCACTCTGCACGAAGAGGCTTGACACCGGCAACATGTGATTCCTGGATTGTTGCCCACACCTCAATCCGTCGCCTGAGACTGTTCAGACCTTCCATCACCTTCGCCTGCTGACGATCCATTGAGTGCGGACCCAGGGCTTTATGGAGACGTTTCAGACGACGCCTGGAATTCTTGTCAAAATACTGTGGGATCACTGAGGAAGGAGTAAACATACTGATGGTTCTCAATTTCCAAACCCTGGAATATCATCTGGCTTGGCCCGACGAGCAACTTGGGGACTGGCGTAGCATGTCCTGCAGCCTGTACTCGCTCTGAAACCTCTTCATCTTCATCATCTATGGGAGTTTCAAGTTCGTCGGCCTCCTCTTGTGCAAGCACCACTCGTACACTTGCTTTGGTCAATTCTGTATACACATAAATCTGCTATCACGACAGTAGGGCTGGGAGATCGGACGTATGGGGAACAGTTGTCTCGAAGGGATTTGGTTGCTCCGGGTTCTCCTCCCACTCTTCCACTGCTTGGGTCCATGCCATGACGTTCGGTTTCGGTAATGATTTAGTGAACTCGGTGAACACGGCAGCTTGTTCAATCCATGCGGGAATTGCCTCACGAACCCCCTTCAATAGACTGGGACCTAATGAATTGTCAGCCAAGGTAATATGAAACAGAAGCAAAAACAGAGCTCGTACCTAATAGCGTCGCCTTCCGATGATTGTAGTCTCCCAAATGATCATCAACGGTGTCAAGATATGAGCCGGGACCCATGTTCTTGACACTACCGGCAAGTCTATTTGTGTGGTCCCATCCACGCTCTGGAGCTTCTCCATCTGTCTGACCCATGTACGGTGTTTTCCAGAATGAATACTTAGCGTGGCAGCGAACGATGTGGGCTGGCAGATGGAACTTCGGGACGAGAAACGCCATCTGATTTGGACCTTGTGACAGGGTCATCGTATTGGGATAGATCGCAATTCGCTCAAATAGCTTCTTCGACCATTGACAGGCGATGTCGTACGATACAACAATTTGTGTGGGAGTATTCTGTGCTAGTCAGTTCAGAAAGATGTAATCCATCCGTACTTGCCTGGAGAATAATCAGTTCGTGAAGAGTTTCGGTAGTTAAACCTGCTTACTCTTCGCCGACGTCCAGAATAGTCACCGATGAGGGGTTTTTGCAGTCATGGCGGGCACAGTCGACGGTCGCTATCCCACTGGTTGCCAATCCTTGCCCTCGCCGTCGCGTGGCTGATTTAACTGCATCATGCTGATTGCAGTCGCTGGGGTCGTAAGGGAGTTGGGACCCATACTCCTTCACATGTTTGCGAAAGGCCATCTGTTCAACTAGAAAAGTGCCACCTTTGTTGAGACTCGGGTCTTTGCCACCGTTCGAGGCAGCGAAACGAACTAGGCAGAAGTTGGCATCAATCGCAAGGAACAGAGCATGCCGCCATCTGATTAAAAGTTAGAAAGTATCATGCAGAGAACTGTCGTAACACATATGGCTTATCAGTCTCTGTTTCCCATCCCTCCGGCATGTTCAGACCTGGCCAAGGGCAGGCTGGGCATTGCACTGCCAACAAACCCGCGCTAAAGGTTGCCCCCTCACTATTAGCAACGTCCTTAGGCGATTGAGTGTGCATGCGTTTGAGAAGCTTGATGTGTCGCCATTCTCGGATCATACGCATCCATGCACTCACTTTGTTCTGAGATGCTGTACATCAGTTATTTTATCATAAGTATCAAAGGAGGAAACGTACTGTAGGAGTCGCCGTCCCCGTATTATCTGTAAGACGTGCCATGGTATGATAGAACTCATAGCCCATCACTTTCGACATAAAGGAGAGCAGTTGGAATGTCTGCAGCGAGCGAAAGGTTGCCACAATCTGGGGCTCGACTACCGTTGATGGGAAAAGGCGGGCGCATAGCAGTTGCTGCCAGCGGGGAAGTGCAGTGAGACAATCACAAAAGTCGACGGCAAGTGACTGAATGCCCTCCAGATCGATGACTTGCAGGGTCGCTGGCCTGGTGCAATAGCACGGCTGGCCTTCGTCATGCCCCAGAGCCATGCGAAAGCCTTGAGCATAAAGACTGGAGCGGACGAAGAAGTCTCCATTCCATTCCTTTGAGTGACACATCAGTTGCAGGGTTGGGGGAGACAACCACGCAGGCTTACTTCAATCCTATGGAAAGGGTTAGCATAGTGGCATCGGACTATGCACTCGCCGCAGAAAAGAAATCCTTCATAGCAGGAGACACAACGAAAGAGACGTGTTTCGTCTGAGCTGTCTTCTGCACAGGAGGCGCAACGCAACGGATTGATGTTTGGCACGTCGTGGCGGAAAAACTCTTCTAAGAACTGGGGGACCAGAGGGAGCCAGTGGCGAAGATGCGGTTCATCCTGGAAGGGGGTTAGCTGTCTGCCAGCCAAAAAGAACAAGCTCAACATACAGTACAAGGTTTAGGTGGCTTATTCTTGCCAGGATCCATGGCCTCCAAGTCAGAATCATTGGAATCAACATCCGATTCGTTGTCCAAGGCATGGTGCAAAGACTCAAACATAGAATCGTCGTATGAATAGCCATCCTCACCGATATTAGTTGGTTGGTCATCTGCGGTGCCTCTGCTTTTCACCGGAGATTTGGGAAGAGAGACGTAGGATGTTCGAGCTTGACGTGTTTGGCGGCCTGGACAGATGCTGTCAATGTCAATATCGGTGTGACGATGGATGACATTGGGGGGGGGATAGGCTCCGATCAAGGTCCTCCTCTCGGAATTCCACGGCGCGGGATCTTTTCCGTACCATGTCTAGTTCGGACACTAACAATATAATGCTAACCAGGCCTAGCGCTAAAACAAACATGACATAATCAAACACGTGAGACCAGGACCAGCAAAAATATTTTACAGCAAAAAATATAATATTTCGATGTAGTACAAGAAAGTCTCAAAATTTTTAATTAGTGGCGTTCGTAGCAGGGATGTCCTCAGTCACCAGCTTGATCCATGTCTGTAGATCAATACCCAGCGTCAGCGGGGGAGGAGGAATGGCTGCTCGCCATTTCTCAACCTCAGACCTCAAGTACGAAAGATCCCTCTTCAAGACGCATTCACCGGGAACCTCGCTGTAAATCGATACCCAACCAAAATGCTCCAAGTCCGACGATGTCGCTGAGGCCAGCTCAACCACAAGGTCCTCCGCCTGCTGAGAGGCCATATTGCAGCTTTCTTCCTCGTCCTCCACTTGAGATGATGCCGACGCCGACATGGACTTGACAGATGGGGTGTGGAGAAACTTTTCCCAGGCCCCCCCCATCTGTGTCCAACCAATCTTCGAGGTGCTGAAAAAGAATGGGCTAAGTTACGCAAGAAGAAACAGGTGGACGATACTCACCATCTGCCATCGACAGTACAAATCCCGGTATTCTGGTTGATATGGATAGGTGAAACACTGTGGGAAGCGCTTCTCCCATCGTGGCATGAGCCACACCCAGAATGCGACCAAGTCGTCCTCTGCAATTGCACGGAGGTACCGCATAATGAGACTTCTGAGACATTCCACCATTTGAGGTTCCATGGTAATCGAAGAGTCGCGAGTCTAATCAAAATTGAGCGTGCTAGAATGAGATCAATGATACTGACATACCGGACGCAGCCCAATACAATCTGGCCCATAGATGTCGTATTCATCGAGTGAGAGAGAGCTCGACATCGTGGGGGTGGTTCAAGGAGAGCAGGCGAAAAAGGAAGCCACACGTTGTACGTGTAATGTGTACAAGTCGCCGGTGTCGCTTCACACGTGTAATTTAATGACGCAGGAAGGACAGCTGCAATGACAGGGGTTAGTATCGGTCAAGGGCAGACTCGGGACATGCTAGGATGTGGACGACATAGCTGATGTTGTGATACGAGACTCTCTAGTCGGTTAGCCTGATTCCATGCGACGCCAAGACGAAAACCTCCTGACAGTGATGACAGAATGTGTTAAAGGACTGATAGTCTTGTGGAATAACCAAACGACCGCTACCACGATGCACTGTGACATACGAGCAATCCAGTCAGAGTTAAATGGTGAAAGACGGGAAGGCGTACAGTATCATATCCATGGGTCAAGAACAATGTACCAGAAGCATGCAGTCGGCTGGCAGGATAAAAGAGATCGAGACCTAATACTCCATGGCACATGCATGGCCCACCAGGACATCTGGAGAAAGCTCCTGAGGAACAGGTGAGCATTAAGAATATTATGAAGGTGTACCAGGGTCAAGAGGCGAAAGGGAAACCATCCAAATGAGTGAACTGTCTCGAAGGCCAGAGATCGTCATGGTCGCATCCATGGATTATCGTAGTCCACACAAAGGGGGCGAAGAACCAGCAAAGGATAGGAGGGTACTATGTGCAGCGTTTGCGTGCTGAAAAAGAGCCAACAAAGGAGGGGAGGAAAGAAATATGGGGTGAAGGGAGTTTCGGTCCGACGAAATCACGAAAAGAGCCGAAAAGCGTAATAGCGCTCTAACTTGCTCGTGTTCTTCTTCACCTCAGTGCCAATGGCACGCCCCAAAAAATACCGCACAGTCAAAGAGAAGCGACAAGCGAAGCGAGAAAGTAATAACCGCAGCTATTCCAAGTAGGTCTAGAACCCCGGAACCAATTGTCAGAGGCTAACGTTATTTTCTATTCCAGAAATCGTGATAAGATCTCAGATCGAAGAAAGGAGAAATACCGGAATAACAAGCATCAGCAAAGACACACACGGTAGGTGCCCGTATATCTTTCTCTTTCGCTAGTCCCTCGCTGAACCTGGCTGGAGCATCTCCCCCATAAAAACAGCTCGCGCTCCTCAACCTGCGAAACAAGCTCTCAGTTCCGAGACGACCGGGATCCAACTAGCTCAGAGGTATGCACATTATACTGGGTACAACATGGATGCTTATCTAACAGACGCCTTAGGGTTCTTACGACTTTGCGTGGGCGTTCTTCGGTGGTTGAACAACGGCTCACTGCCCTGTTACTCAATCTCTCGGTCAAGGATTTTGCTAGGGGTCTCTTGCGCGAGTACTGCACTGGCTCTGATTCCCAGATGGGCCATGCAGAGCTCTTCTCAGCCCCGTTGGATCGAGTCAACGCTCTTCAAGAGACACATGCGGAAGTAATGGCAGACTTTCTCCAAGCTGACGGATGTAGCGACGCTTATCGCAACCTCCAAGAGTTGGATAAAAGGATAGATTCTTTGGTGAAAGCGCTGGAGGACATGTGCTGCCATGCATTAGAGGGACCGGTGGCACTGGTACAAGTGTATAATCGTCGTACGTTATACTGGCAATCACTATAGAGGATTATTCAATATAATGTATTCTTAGCAACGTACCAACCCCTTAGCTTCGACTCATCTACCAAAGTCCGTGGGGGGTTGAGTAATTACTTATTGACTTTATGTGTGTTGGCCGCTCGTGCACTACATTTGACTGAACTACTACCATGCCTGACATGCCTGAGCTTGTTGCCCGTGCCTTGTGTAAGTGTTTCTCGGCTGGGTCACTGTTTGGAGCTTAGAGGCACTGACAGACGCATCTTATCTATGGTCAACTGACGTCTAGTACAGAGAGCCATCAACGGCAGGCTCGATTGCTGTGCCCAACCCCGCCGGTACGTGTGGTTGTCACTTTACCTCGTTATGTGCTAAATTTATAGTGTTCTTTTCTAGTTTCCGAACAGCCGCGGGCATGTCAATGGACCTCAACTTCCGACTCTTGTTTAGGTCAAAAAAGTCATCGTACAGTCCCAGACATGACCCATATCAGCGTTCAGCAAGGATGCTCCCCAATGGGGAGCACGGCGAATGGCGCGAGGACTAGCTAGATACCCATGGAGTAAATGCGCTGTTGTTATGTAGTACACCTGTCAATATCAATCTCGTGTCAAGGTTTTTTCATTTCCGTCAGAATCCTTTGAGTAATGAAGGCCTTCAAATTTCAATGGAGAACGTCTCAAGTAACCCTTCCCCGAGGGCCAAAAATCATTGATTCAATAGGGATCTCACAACCAGCGATAAGGGTATCAAATAAGGTTTTATTGAGTGTAAGGACTGACTACTGACTACTGAAAACTACGTAACTGCAAGACAGACTTTTATATGATTTTTTTAAATGGAAACACAACATGAGCGGGAAGTGAGGATACATAGCAAAGGGAAAGCGTGCAAAGAAGATAGCATGATAGAGAAACAGTGGACAAGAAAAGCGGATACATGAAACGGATAGTTGGTCAAGGAAGAACACGTACGAGGCCAGTGGCGAGGGCGTCGTCGTAGGCCCGCCAGGCTGCCTGCTGGTTAGGGTAGTGGCAGAAACAGGCATGGGCAACGCCCATGACGTGTGGCTGCACGAGCGACCTGAATGTACTCGTGTGTTAGGAAGATGGTTGTGATGATAAGGGAGAGACACGTACCAGGACGAGAAGACGCCAACTTGACGGCCAGCGGTAATAACATACCACACCGCTTGAGCCTGCCCTACGTTGTAGGCTCCGCATGCAAAGCAATGGAAGCCAATGTGCGTGGGGGCCACGTTGACTCCTGTGTGCGTACTTCCCCCGTTGTTGGCACCAGAGTTAGCTAGTACAAGTGTAAGTTGAACATGTCAAGCATTGGAACATAGATACTCACCCGAACTGGAGGATGCACTCATTGCGGTGGCAAAGGCCTCATTGCTCGAGCCTGAGCAGGCTGTAGGATGTGCAGTGAGAAAAAAGGATATTGCGAATGTATAAGACTCACCCGCTCCGCTTTCGGACCCAGAGTTGGCAGGCGCGCTGGGAGCTGGGGATTGGACTGAACATTTTCAGGTTGAGGGGGAAAAACTAACAAGGAAGAAAGACATACCGAGGGTCAACGCCTGGATGGCGTCAAGGAGGACCCTCAATGCCTCAGGGGTGATGGAGGCAGGTTCCTGCCCGCGTTCGGGTATTTTGCCTTGGTCGCTAGCCATGGTGATTGTGGGGTGATTGTATTGATACCGAGACAACCTGTTGGAGTTATCGTAAGCTTTAAATAGCCCTGTGGGATAAACAATCCAGGAATGGAAGGTACTATACAGTTTCACGGCAAATTCCCCTGTCGGCCGTTGCGGCAGCGTCTTGGGTATCAGTGCGCCACAAAGGCTATCACAGAAAATAACTAATTATCTGTTCTAGATGCCTCGGATATCAAATCCCATGACCAAAAAGAAACCGGGGCCAAAGGGTTGGGCAACCGAGGAACAGTGGGACTTTCTGGTGGCTAACTGCCCTGACTTTCACGTTGCACAGGCTGCGCGGGGAAAAAAAGACGCATTGGATACTTTTTGGAAGAAAATCCTCAAATTATTTTTGGAACAATTTCCGATTGAGCAGGAGAGTGAGAAAGTCCTGAACTTCTGGCGTACCGTAAGTTTCCCTCACTTGAGTGTGGCTGTGTGCCGGATTGTTCCTGACATATTTGTTTTTAGCGCCTAAAACAATGGTACAATAACCACGGCAACAAGGATCATCTTACTCCCGCTGCCGTCAAGTCCATACTGCCAAAGAGCGATACCCGGCGTCTCAAACCCGTGGAACTGTACTCTCATCTTTACTACCCTACGCGTGTCAAATCGAGGAGGATGCGATTCCTAAGCCGCAAGTTCTCAACTGTATTCGTATGATGACTCAAGAGGCATGGGACGGCGAGACGGAGGAGATTAAGGATGAGGTTATGAAGTTGTGGAGCACTCAGTCGAAGAGAGAGTCCAAGCCAAAAGAAGCAATGACGCCGGAGGACTATGCTGCGTACGTTTATTGGTCTCCTCAGGAACGGAGTCTGACTTCATTGTTTAGTGCATACAAGGATGCCGAGGTGCAGATTACGAAGTTCATCCAGGCGCTGGGTGAAGCTACTGGAGGTTGTATCTCAGTCTTGTTCGGCGCTTGCAATCCAAATGCAGGCGGCAAAGTTCGGACACACGGGTATGTATCCTTCTTCGTCAGTGGATCTGAGACTGATGTTTTTGAAGTTATCATCTAGGAAAAGACCCGGAGGGCAATAGCTTCGCGATGGCAAACCCTAATTACATGGACAAGATCCTGAAACCGTTCACAAGCTTTGTGAAAAAAGTTATTCATACGTGTTATTCCCAACCTTAGGTTTTGTATATATGACTGACTATTACCACTAGCTCCAGAAGTACGCGAAGCAAGGGCCCTCAAGAAGCACATCGAGGAAGACAAAGAAGACAATGAGGCGGGTGCCTCGTCTACTGCCCCGTTGCTTCCTGTGACCAAGTCGCCCGCTCCTGGTCCACAGCCTGAACCATGCGTACAGCCGCCGCCTCTGCCTTCCGTTCCCCAGTCGCCCACTCCCGTTCCACAGCCTAAACCACGCATACAGCCGCCGTCTTCTCCCGTTCCCCAGTCGCCTACTCCCGTTCCCCAGCCTGAACGAGCCAAGTCGCCTGCCCCTGGACCACAGCCTGAATCACCCGTACAGCCGGAAGTGCCACCTTCCCCCCCCAGTCCCCAGCCCCCATGACCCATGCCTACTCCCGGACCTCCCATTCCCCAGCCTGTACCAACCAAGTCGCCCGCTCCCGCACCACAGCTACAGCCAGTCAATGTCAATACCCGACAGACCGACGTTGAGGATCCCGAGCGGAGCGACATCAATGGTGAGCGATGCGAGGACGGTAATGCCAAGAATGACACCGATGACACTGCGACAGGTGGAGATGCACACCTCAACGATGATTCTGTTGCGGCCCCTGCGAAGGCAAAGGTTACCCGTCGTAAGCGTCCAATCTCGGAGGTTGAGACTGTGGCCTCTACTTGGGAAAAGAGAATCCGGTCTGCACCGGCTGCATGGGAGGCCTTGACTATAGCTGAGTTGGCAGCAAGGCGGAATGGTAAGGGAGACAAGACGGTCAATGAGGCTGTCCAAGGAAAGTCGAAGGTGTCTAACAAAGTTGTGAAGTAGTCATTCGATTAGCCGTAGTATAGGTGTTATGCAAATGATATATCATTCGAAAAAGTGCCATCCCGCGAGTTCCGTGGAGTGTAATCTGTCTGAGGATGGAGCGTGCCATGTTATTGAGCAAACATGTTTTTTGATGCTCAACATACGGAATAAGAAAATTTTTCGTGGTATGATTCAAGTCGCGCCAAGCGTGGTCTGGTCGGTATGGTACAAATATTGATTTCTTTTTTTTTGGGGGGGGGGGAGGGGTAGACAACATACGGAATAAGAAATTGTTCCGTTGTATCATCTGCCTCGCGCCAAACGTTATCTGAGGACCGGGTGAGCATAGTACATTTATTGAGATTTTTTTTGTTTGGATGGACAAAAACATACTGGGGAGCACATACGGAAGCGGGAAGACATACGGACGCAGGAAGACATATGAACGCCAGAAGGATCACGCAATATCAATTGATGGACAGTGTCTATCTTTACTGGAGATTGATGGGTACGAATCGCGAACTATTCTGGGATCACGCAGTCTTTCCAATTGATGGTGATATTAATATATTGATACAGGCGCGCGGTAGACCCGCCTTCAGCGTGAGCGAGAGGAGCGAGAGCGCGCAACGTTCTGGGCGTGGCAGCAATCATAGGAGAAAGAATTAATTACACCCTACTATGATTATAGTGAATATTACAATACATGCCGTCTACTAGTATAGTATTTTTGTTAATTAGAAGGTATTAGAGGCCTGCAAAATCCAAGGGTCCAGTTCGGCTTGTCAAGCCGCTGAGACGACTGAACGTCCTCAACAGAATGCATGAGTCGGTCATACGGGTGTCACGGTTTGTTAAGGATGTGTGCGTAGGAGAAAGTCGCGTCGCCGTCGAGTGTGGTGATGGTAGGAGACGAAGAAACGTGGGCAACGTGGGAGCTGCCGATCAACAAACCCTGACCTTGTACCTCTACCACGCCTGGAATCACAAAGCGAAAGAATTATATTAAATAACGATACTATATAGTGTACAAAAAGTAATAGAATGAAATAAAATAAAAGGCCTGAAGAAATGTTCGTTTCTAGGGGAAAAGCACGCAAGACTACGAACTGTCAAAGTTCGTACGATTCTAACGTCCCGTTCCAATGTATGCAACGTCGCTCGATTCTCGAACGGGCGTTCGTGCCGTGGCAAGCATAATCTCTCGTTGAGTCTTTCCAACGAGAAGCTGAACCTTCCCGTTGTGGGTCCAACATGCATCCAAAAACTCACGCTAACCCTAGGGACGATGTGTCGGAATGAAGGAACGAAGATGAGGGGAGAAAAAGGACACACAAAGCAAGAATGCCTTCCGAGACATATCTCTACATCACCCAGGATCTCCACGGCGATTGTTTCTACTTCCTCGGTCGTAACGGTCGTTAAAAGGGATGGGGGACGGCGTCGGGCAGGGCCTCTTGTATCTCGAAGGACAACTTTTTTCCCTCAGAAACGATTGATGACACAAGAATACCCGATATTGTAGATCCTAAACGAATTTCGGTGGGAAAAGGAATGTATCACGCACATAGATGGCGTCGACGCCCCGAACCAAAGTTCATAAACTGAAAGAACAATTAGCCCAGCACGTCAGCACAAGGGATCGGCAACCTACTTTAGGACGCTATCGTTCCACACAAACGGCTGCAATGATACGAAGCAGCATTGCATGAGTGCAGTACACAAAGCTAGTAAAGGATGGCGTCGACGCCATACACCTCGCAGTCGGGCCTATAAGTACCCTTCATGATCTCGATGATCCTTTTCCCAGCGTGATTAGCTGCAAGCGATCCCAGCACATAGCCGAGCGACCACAGCTGACAAGGTGTCTGCCTGGATGTTTGCCAAGCTTAAAACCAACGATGGCTGCCGCCAATTGGCTGGGACAGTCAGTAGGTCTGCTCGCCGTATGGGACCAGCTGTTCGCGAGCTTTAGCTGACATCCCGAAAGTCGCATACAGACACCTACTATTCAATGGGCGAAATTCCTGAAAACAGATTGACGACAAGGGAACGCGAGATCACCACTGTATTTAGATCCTGGACAGATTTCAACAGAAAGCAGGGGAGTTACGGATAAAGAACGTACCACGCACAGGACTAGCATCCATGCCGCAAACTGTGGTTCGCACACTGAGGGAACGGTTAGCAGAGAATGCGTGAGTAGTTAACAACGCACCTCGTAGAAGCACACCCCGTTCCGTGCGAGACGTTACACTGATATCTAAGACGACATCAAGCTCCAAAGACAACGACTCAAGTTGAAAGCATATACCTCTCATGCTAGCCGCCCTGCTCCGTACCATTTTTGCTGACCCTCATCCATAGATTAGCACACGAAAGGCCCATCGCCTCTGGCTGATACCCCGCGCACAATGTTTTCCTTCACACCAGCCTGCCGCCTCTGATGTACCGTCCGTCGTCTGCCGTCTAGTGTGTGAACATCCGCTGCCAGCTTGCTCATCGAGTTTTGAATACCGAAAAATATAAACCCACGCAGACTTGGCTGCAAATTCGTAAACAGCCCTTCTTCATCAAGTCAATCCTGTATCCCATCTCAATGGAACAACAATGTTAGATGGACTTCACTAACAAGCTGCCGCTGATTGAGCTTCCTCGGCAGTAGGCAGATCTGCTTTGGGTGCGGATCTGTGAGCAAGCTTTAGCTGAGGTCCTGGCGTACGCATAGTCTATAGAGGCACGTACTTTATAATATAAATGTTGTTCGGGCGACCGTAGCATTGAAGACCAGGGGAAGCAGTAGAAGAGAGGTGGAGATCGTGCTATTCCTGAGAAATGGTTGAAGACATGAGAACACCATAGATCTTACATACCTTGTAACACTATACGCCGTTCCTCTGCGAGGTTTATTTCGAGCGAGATATCACACTGGTATTGGTTTTGATGTCAGCTTCAAAAGACAACGACTCGGTGCAGAGTACGCACCTCTCATGCAAGAAGTCCTAGTCAAGACCTGCCCTGCCCCGTAATTTCGCCAAACGCGTCTCCTCCATAACGGTCCTCCAGGGTCCGTCTCGCCGGGAATCATCGATGGCTCAGGCGGATGTTGGACGGGTAAGATGCATGAGAGCGCGTAGAACAGAGGCAGCAGGTCGTAGGTGACATCGACAGCTCTTTGAGAGTAGAAGTATTTTCTCCTCCAAATCTTCCCACCGCCAGCGTTGTCCGTGTGCCTTCTTGGCTTCAACATGGTCTGCCGATTCAACCTAAAAATTGCCTCAATATTTTGGTGCCGGTAGGAGTCGTACTGTTGTAGCGAGACGAAGAAAGGATAAGGCCTTGGGGAAAGGCGTTTAGCGCGCGGATTGACTGAAAAGTGAACGCCTTAAGCTTACCCCAAACCCACTCCTCCGAGGTTACATCTGCCCACAACTCCCACATCTCGTCTTGGCGTATTCTTGTCCGATATCTAGGCTGGTGCTGGTCGTAGTGGCGAGAGACGTCTGCGTTAATTACGTTGGGTCGAGGGAGGAAAATCCAAAAAGCTTCGTCACTAAATCCAAGGGCCGTGACGAGTTGTTCTGAGATGATCGATGATCCTCAGTAGAAGGCTGGAGTAGGCGCCAGATCTTGCCGATGTGCACATTAGAGAAAGTGGTGCCGCCGTCGAGGGTGATGATAGTAAGAGTCGAAGAAACGTGAGCAGCGTGGGAGCTAACGATCACAAACATCCCTTACCTTGTACCACCACCATAGCCACCGCTGACGCGAATGACGAGCTCAAGGCCATTGACGTCACCCAAACGTCTCTTGTCACTACGCATCAAAGCCGTCTTTTGACTCTACTAATTGACAGCGTCTCCACGGCGCGTCATCCAGGCTAATTACACCTTGTGCCCAACGACGACCCTCCTCGCACGCCCACCTTCCCGCAGATCCTTCGCTCCCTGCACGCGTCCTCCACCGCGCGTCCTTCAAGTTAGCGACGACATGAAATCGCAGAACAGGAGAATTATATTGAATGATAATACTACTAGAGTACAAAAAGTAATAGACTAGAAACTATGAAGTGAAATAAAACTCTTCGTTATGAACAGGGAGAAGCACACAAGACTACGAGCAGTAACTCGTACGATCGTATTCTCCCCCTTCCAACCTCCGAAGGAATGTACCCCCACTTGAACGAGAAGGGGCCTATTCCGCTCGTGCCGTGGCCGAGTACACTCTCTGGTTAAGCCGCCCCAACGAGAGAGCTGAAGTTTGCTGTTGGAGGTCTGACACGCCTCCAAAGGCTCACGTGAGTAAATACCCCTGGGCCTAAGAACTTAGATATCAGCGCAGGAAGAGTCGGGGGAGAAAGACATACCATAAGCAAAGTTCTCCCCCCCTCGTCACCGTACATCACCCCGAGGACTTCGGTTCAATCAGCCGCAACGGGAATGGGGAGCGCGTCGAGTTACACATCTTAAAGGCCGAGTCGACTTTGTGCCTCAGAAATGACTGACACCATATACGGTCGTATAGATAGGTGGTAAACCAGTTTCAGTGGGAAAATGAATGCGAAGCCGGCATGGATGGCATGGGCACCGCAAATCAAAGTCCATAGACTAAAAGAACGGTTAGCTCGGCGACGTCTTCGGTAACGCTACCCTCCCGCACAAAAAAACGGCTGCAAAGATGCGATGCAGTATAAACTGAAGTATGAGGTTCAGTACAGAAAAAGATGGGGGTAACATAACATACACCTTGCCTTGGGGTCTGTGCACGCCATTCAACATAGCAAAAGTCGTTGATAGACAGACTCGACAACGTACCTCGAACCCGGTCAACTCGCCCCCAGCAAATGATCGAACTACCACAACATCGAAATGCTCGTTACTTGTACCACCGAGGTTGCCTGGCTGAGTCGCAATTTGAATGAGTCATGGCAAATGCGGATGCAGGTTCAGAACTCGGTCGACGATGATCCTCCCACCCAGCCTCTAAACTCTTGTGAGCTAGCTATGTCGTTCCATACATCCATCGGGCAGCCCTCCCAGCATCGGATGAAGGAACATACACCTGTCGTGACGATGTCAGCTTCCAAAGTCAAGGGTGCTCCACAGAAAAAGACGCACGTTTCTTCCCTCCAAACACGTCCTCCATGCCGTCTTCAGAGCTCCGTCACTGAAAATTAAAAATACCACGCAGACCTCGTTGCTTGACCCGTGAGGTAGACACTGTCGGCAGAGGGAGGACAGAATCTGTTGATCGGAAACGGTTGAAGACAGAGAACGCGAGAACACCGCTGGAATCAAAAGATCCTGTACTGATGTCAATAGAAGGAAGGTTAATCAAAAGATAAGCAACGTACCACGGACATGGCTGGCGTCCACGTCGCAAGATGAGGTTCATGAGCTAGAGACTTGGAAACGGTCAGCAGAGGACGCGTGGGTAGAGAATCAACAACGTACCTCGGAAAACTACACCCTGTTCCTCTCTGTGACATTGATAATCTGGAATGATGTCAGCTTCTAAAGACAATAACTCGAGTGCAAGGCACGTACCTCTCATGCTAGAAGACAAGACCCGCGCCGCCCCGTACCGAACACGTCACCTCCATAACGGTCCTGCTCTTGGTACAGTGGGTGGCGGGCGACTGGGCAAAGCACGACAGGGGCGGCGGGAAGTATTATCCCCTCCTCCAAGTCCCCAGTGTGCCTTCATGTTCTGCCGACTCGATCCTCAGAATGGTGGTGCCAGCTCGACATATTCGTGATGCAGACATGAGAAGGAAAGACAAGGCCTGTGAGAAGAAAAAGGCCCTTAGCTCGGGGATCGACTGAATAGTGAACGTCTTACGCAAAGCCCACGACCGCTTTGAACACTCCCGCATCTCGCTCGCATTCATCGTCTTAGCGTAATCCTGGTCCCATAAATTGAGGCTGAGGTTGGCGATTGCATAGAAGGGGTCGGAGCGGGATGATGCCAAGAGGGTGTTCGTAACACGATTGAGCGTGCTGCGTGTATTCAGCGGAATGCGCGAGTCGGTCATACTTGGCCTCGTAGGCCACAAGTTCACTTCGATACTTCTCATCAGATCACTTGTCCAGGTCTTGCATGTGCATGTGAGTTCTGGAGAAAGTTCGCACCGTTGATGCGACGAGTGGACAGATGAAGTGAAAGAAAGCATGATATCCGGGCCGAAGTCGATTACTCTTTGGGAAAGGACGCGAGTCCGGCAAGTCGGCAACTTGCCTCCTCTTTTGATTCTCCCTTCAGCGTTCCAATGCCCGTCCTCGTTCCAATCTGTTCAATAGACGCTACATCCTCCCTTCGCTAACCGTATATCTTGTTCCTGCAACGACGCTAGCATGTCGTGCCGATTTTGGTATATCGCGTTTGACAAGAGAGATGGATGGGACGACGGCGAGCTGGTGTGACTGGCGTCAACGCGGCCTTCGATTCCTCTATGACTAGAGCAGGAGTTCCATCAAGAAACGAGGCGTATATTGGGATAGAGAGCACTGGAGAGCCTCCTTTGGTGTACCTTACTCTCACGATTTTTGGCATCTGGAATCAATGTCGTTGCTGGCACGGAGGACGACACTGGGTACGTCTTGTTTGCGGAGCCCTTGGATTTGGTGGTTGACATTGCTACACTAGGTTGCTATACATTTTTACCGCGGCATCCCTTCCCTGTGGTCAACTCCAACTTTGCGGCTACACTTTCTTTTCCGGCGACCACGACGTATGGGACGACAAAGTTGGCATATCGTTGCGCGGGCCTTTGGAGGCTTGGATCATCGGCAACCATGCTCTGAGTGAACCGTATTGACCCAACAATGTTACGTAGCACGTGACCGGTAAAGCATTTCCGGATATCCGGCACTGCCACGCATGTTCGTTTTTCGTTACAAGTCCCCGTGCCCTACTTTTTCGTAGCGCGTATCTTCTTCCACAGTTGAGGTCCTTACTATCTTACTGTAGCTCTTGAATTATGTAGGAACATATGTATTTCGGACATTTGGACACAGAATGAGAGCTTGCAGCCTTTTTTGAGCAGAAATCATGAAGTAGCAGCATGTAGAATCTCTAACCCCACATAAATGTCAGGAAAGTCTACTCAAAAGCTCATACATTCGAACCCGAAGGTGGGAAGATCTTAAACTTGTAGAGACTGTCAAAACATCAGCAGAATATCAATCCTTATTTGATGCCATTATTCACAATCAACAACATTTATAAAAGCACGATATCTTGTTATAATAAACTAGTAAGTAAGGACCTCAACTGTGGAAGAAGAAGATACGCGCTACGAAAAAGTAGGGCACGGGGACTTGTAACGAAAAACGAACATGCGTGGCAGTGCCGGATATCCGGAAATGCTTTACCGGTCACATGCTACGTAACATTGTTCGGTTCACTCATGCTCTGAATCTCGCCCATCGGATCTACATAGACTCGCAGCTGACCAGGCGTGCTCGCCTGATATTGTGGTCACTCGAGTATTCTTCGAATGGACTGCGTCGCAACTGGAGCCTGGCGCATGTGCACGAGGTATGAATGGGTTCAAGGTATGTCGTCGGGTCTGCGTTGTCGTATTTTCCTAATCACGCTGCGCAAAGGAATGTCGAGACCGTTGTTAGCACTGAAACGATGGTAAGGTGTACACCATCAACACCATCCTTTTCTGACCTCGTCTACTGTAGTTAATGCTACTTTGTATCGTTTGCGGCCAGTGCTTCATGGAGAAGGATAGTCCTACAAAGTATGTTGCAGAGTCCTCGCGCCGACGTGCTGGATTAACCGTTCCTTCAGTTTACGAACTTGGAGTTGTGGTGTAGACACTATCCATGTCCGCGATACTTTCAAGTCGCCTTCCCTTTCCCCCTGAAATCGGTTCAGAGTCTATAGACACTGCGGTACTATTTGTGTCATCAATCGGTTTTGAGGGGAAAAGTCGACCTTCACGACGCGGAAGGCTCTGCGCCATCCTCTCCCCCAACATCGCCTTTCATCCTTCCTAGGGATATTTCCAGGACGCTTCTCCCATGGTCTGCCTCCTGCAACGGTCCTCGAAATGGCAGGTTAACATTCAATGGAATGGCAACTCTGGTATGCCAGGAGCTGTCGAGTTTGCAGGCCGGGTTGTGGTCGGGGTAGACTGATCGTCGTACTCCTTGATAACGCTGCACCTCAACTACCCGCATACATCACACCGATACTAAACCGTTGCGACTCCTCTGCCTATGATGGTACCCTATCTCCCAGGCGAACACGGTAGAAGAGTTGGCAAGCATTTTGGCTGGGATCGCAGCAAGTGGGGAGGAGATGCTTGCGTAGTGTGTGCACATTCATCGAAGATTCCGTTCACTACCAGCTGAATGGTACCGCTGCACATGGTGAATGAGAGATGCTCTTCCCTAGGAACGGATTGATTGTTCTCGGACCTCATGAGCAAGTCTTTTCCATATCCATGTTCCATCAGCTCCGTTGCCTGAGTGTCATTCGTAACGCAATCGTGGAACGCAGCGGAATTCAGGGCCATGACGGTTCGTGTCGTTTGACATGCAATATAGGATGCACTAGGTCCGAAAACGATGTAGGAAACCCGTCGAAAGCTCGGGATCTGTTTCTTGGATCTTCCAATTTTCAGAGGGCGTGGGTTTTAATATCCGATCATGGAATGATATACCAGCAAGGAGGTATTAACTATCCAAGCCTACGCAAAATTTATGAATATGAGGTATGTTTGCGCTTTCTGCTCATCATCCCCACTCATCCTTACTTTCCTCCCTTCGTAGGTCTCTTTTCCCTCCTCTTCTCTACATCCATGAACGGTATGTAATCGTCGCATGACGCGTCTTTGGCGCGTCCTTCGTCCTTGTACGCCTCGTCGTCGAGTTTATCGGGGTGGGTGACTGTGGTCTCGTGACCGCCATCAATTTCCTTTTCTGCATTTTCTCGCTTTGATCTCAACCATGAAGCACATCGTCAACGAATGTGAGCTCTCTGGCATTTATCCCCGTCTTTCTTCATTCTGATGTCTCGTAGATCATCGCTAGCACCCTCGAGTCATTGCTCAGTGAAAGGTAAGCCTTTTCATGAAGGTGTTTCGACGACTGAAGGTGTTATTTAAACAGTACGTTGATAGCCCTCCTTCTGGAGAAGCGTCGTATTACATAAAGTGGGTCCATGAAAAGCTCCAGCTTGTGGATAAGAGAAACATGCTCGATATAGATGTCGTCGAATATACAAGTTGAATAGTTCAATGTCATATATCTCGTGAATTAGTATATTGGGGAGGTTGGAACAGCGACTAATTCCCGAGGGCCGAGACGAAATGAAGACTGACCATCGCTTCTCTGATTTTTACCTAGCTTTGTTGTACCGCCTATCAGCGAGGTGTTCTATTACTTGGTGTTCAAGGGACTTTCACAATAAACTCCGAAAGACAGAAATTTTTATACATGTAAATAGTCATTAACACATTTACTACTAAGCAAGACTATTTTCTCGGCCTATTTTATTTATCTAACAAACGAATGCAGCTCTGATTCATGGAACTCGGGAGAAAAACAAGGCCGTGCTGTTTGACAAAAATGTGAGTGAATAATCAACTGGCGAAAGAAAGTGTCACTAACGAGATCATTCTCCAAGAGGAAGGACCGGGGAGATGGTCGGGGAGCCCGTGATAACCTGTCTGCCCGCAAGAACGGGAAGAGCAGGAATGGCGGGCGGAGCGGGGAAGGCGGGCGGAGCTGGGGGAGCCGGGAGGACAGGAATCTGTCTGCCTGCAAGAATGGGAAGAGCTGGGAGGGGAAGGACCGGAACAGCGGGCGGCGCTGGGAAGGCAGGAGGCGCGGGGAAGGCGGGGGAGCTGGGGGAGCTGGGAGGACAGGAATCTGTCTGCCTGCGAGAACGGGAAGGGCTGGAGTAGCAGGTAGTGCCGGAAGGGCAGGAACTTGTCTACCTGTGAGGACAGGAAGAACGGGAGTAGCAGGAAGTGCTGGAGTAGCAGGAAGTGCCGGCGTAGCAGGTACAGCCGGAAGTTGTCTGCCTTTTAGTGTGGGAAGAGCTGGAAATGCGGGAGGTGCGGGCAGAGCTGGAATAGTAATCTGCCGCCCTGTAATATCGGTCCTGTCTTCACGGGGAAGGACTGGGGAGATCGTTACAACCTGTCTTCCCATAATAACAGCGCGGGGAAGGGTGGGGAGGACTGGGGAAATCGTAACCTGCCTGCCCGTAATATCATCACGGGGAAGGACGACAGGGATAACCCCGGCGCTGGCGAGGAGAGGTAAAGCCAGGAGAGCGGACACAGAGATATGAGCGAACATTGTAAAGTAAGATATAAGCTGTAGAGTTGTGAGGGCTTGAGAATAATACCTGCTGGTTTAATCCTTCTCTTATAGCTTTCTAACCTGTCTCCTCTGGGCGACGGAAGTCACCAGTCGTGGAGTAGAAACCAAAATACAAGTTGATGAGTGCCCAGGTCGAGTGGGGGAACGAATGACGCGCATGACGCGGTCAACAATCGTTAGGGCTGGTATGTTTTTATGATGTGCGATACGTCGCGGAACCGAGCAAGGAAGACTCAGTCAAAAATAGTCCCCTGTCACGATGTGAGCCTTCTCTGAGCATCATTACCAGTGACTGGGCTCGTGCGTGCGAAGATAGTCACCAGGTTACGGAGATATGGAGATCCAGTATGTTGATGTTCCCCGCCGTTGCCATCCCGCCAGTCATTGGATGGCGATACTATTCAGAATAGACTGATTCTATCTAATAGTATAGTCGAGAGAAAACAGTTACTGTAATCTAACGCTTTGGCATCGAAGTCGATCTGAGCATAAGCCATGAATGCGCCTAGACTGTCGGACTTAGATGGTGAAACATGTCCTGACGCCTTCGTACCGATGCCACACAAGTGGTGTGGGTTGAACATATAGCCTATGACTCGTCACGAATAGCTGAATCCGTACTTCGAAGCATCGGGCGACAGCACAAGATCAATCATGAAGGAACGTTTCATGATTTCTGTATTCGGGTCCTTATCACGAATCATTTTCCAGAAAAACATTGACGCAAAGAATGGTGCTATACCTAGCTCGACACAAGTTATGTCTCAAATGCCAAGAGTGAATTCTTTTTCAAAGTCCAACGGCGGAGGCGCTGTACCATCACGCCTATAGGATGTATAAGTTCCTCGACAAAGTCCTGACTGGTAAATGCCAGTCCGTCGATCACAAGGATCGGAAAACAAACGTGTCGGATTGGATAACGAGAGGTTGGACGTTTGAAGCCATTTCGTTTGGGAGTAAGCCGCGTTTGAATACCAGGATTTTTTCTTCTTATTCATCCCCACCTGTGTCGTATTAGATCAGCTCAAGGAACAATGACGAGAGCTTGAATTCACGGACAAGATATTTGCCTGTCAATCCAACGGTAGCTACCGCTGATTGAGCTTCTTAGGTAGTTGGAATATCTAGTTAAGGCGCAGGATCTGTTCATGAGTTGTAGCTGAAGCCTGACGAACACATAGCGGCACCTGCTATTCAACATAAACGTTATTCGGGCGATTTGTCGGCGACGAAGGCTGGGACAATATCAGCCTCGAAAGACAGCATTTCGGACGAGAGGCACGTACCTCCGCTGGAGGACAAAACCCGTCCTATTCCGTACCATTTTTGGCCGAACACATCCCCTTCATCGCACCCCTCCTCGCTTTTTATTGATGGCTTCACAGTGGGTAGTGGGTAACTGGTGGGAGTAAAACACATGAGAGCGCGTACGCCTGAAGTAGCAGGGAGTGGGCAACGTTTAACGCCGAGAGCTGGTGTGAAGGAAATATCGTGCGCAGGTTATAGCCCAGAAGTGATCGATATCGGGGCCATTCATGTGCAGAAACATTCTCTCCTTCAAACCTCTCGCCCACCCAGTTGTATCCCTGCCTCCGACATGCGATGCAAACTCGGGACAAAAATCGCCAAAAAAAAAAAAAAAAAAAAAAAAAAAAAAAGAAACAATTCTGGTTACCAACCAGACATCGATGGGTCGTCTCCTTGAGGCAGACACTGGGAGAGTGAAAAGGATTTAGCACTCGGATTAAGTCAGCAATGTACGACTTACTGCGACCAAAGACAAAACCACTCCCAAGATTGGAGAGTACGCTAATCATTGCTGAGCGTAGGGAAACCAATCTCGAGATGCGAACCCCTCCAACCCGTCCCTTTTGCCACCTCTGCGTGTCCCTGTATCTCACTCGCCGGAACGCAGTGCGTCGACTCATTATGGTGTAATTTTGGTACCATATATTGAGGTTGACGCTGGTGGTTTTGGCGAGAGACGTGGTTGGAGGATAGAGGGAGGAAGTTTCCATAGAAGGGATCGGAAATGGAAGGGGCGGGATGCCAGAAGATCTAGGTGAAGGTGTATTAGCCACAGAGAAGCAAACTAGGCATCGACAGCTCACCTAAATTTGAGGCCAAAAGAGAACCTCCCGTACGCGGTTGCACATCTTAGGGGTCCCAAATATTTTGAATCTTCCTCTGCAAACCAGACTCGCATGCATTCCAGGCCACCCCTACATCTTGCTTTCCAGGATGCGGTATGTCTCAATGCAAATTCAACAGGACATTTAATGTTGAGGTCGTTCGAGCGAGCTACTTGTCGTTGACGAAGAGAAGACACGAGGTAGAAAGAACAGATTGCGGAAGAGGGAAGAACGAGAGTGAACGATCGAAAATCTGCATGAGGGAAATGTGAGAATTGATTAGCTACGAGAATCACAGCAGAAATAGACTGCGCACCCTTGGTCACCAAAGAAAACGTGACGGTTAGGTCCCTTGGCTGTCGCGACCTTGTACTCCGTAACTTAGGGCGAAGCATCTTAGTGTTATGCAATTTCTCTCTCGCAAGAGACCTAGGCGACCATCGAAACGATACTCTTGGCTAACACGAAGAACACCCGGGTCGGCGTAACAAAAGTATATGCGATGGAGCATGACCGGGACCATTCGCTGAGGCCAGCCTCACGAGTAGTTGCATTATCCAATACCGACAAACGGCTGAGCTGGCTTCAGAGACTGGGTTGAGAAACGGAAGAAGAGCTCCAAGCACCTGTGATTTGCGGAGATTAGAGAGGATTGATGGAAACACGACGAGCACGACGCACCAAATTCTGCGAGAAAACGATATCGCCCTGCTCTATCCGTTCTTCAAGACCATCATAACTTGCATGTAAAAGGACATCCCTAGTCCCTCTGGTTCGCCAAGAAACAAGGCTAGCATCGTTGCCGGCGTCAGACTGTGCTAGCTGGCAGTCACCTCACCGTCAAGCAAAAACATCAACAGAAAAGACCCGAACGTACAGGGTATTCTTCGACATGAATAATAACCCATAGCCAACTGAAGCCTGTTGCTCGTCACCGGACATCAAGAGCAGATCCTGCATTTGTCGAATTGACGGGACAATGACCAGACCGCAACTAGTCCGACGGACCTTGATTCCGCTAATGAAGAGACACGACAGCGAGGTATTGTCCCGAGTGAATAATACGCCAAGTACGCGAAAAGGGTTGAGGCCGTCGTGGTCGATGATGAAGGGTTGTTTGGTGACGGCAACAAACAAACCCGGCCTTCCCTCTTACCGCTACCTTGGATCCCATGAATCGCATCCTCGACGTCACGCTGAACGCTCTATACCATGTTTGCCTAGCTCATCACGGTAACAGAGTTTTCCTACCGTACGGACGAAAGTCACTGGATGACAACCTCGATGTTCCTCCCCGATGCTGGTAGGCGATTTATCTAACTTCAGGAAGTCGCCTTTGATGTCAATGCTCATTTATAGATGTGCGCTGTGGAGAGTTTGACTATATACCTCCGGTGTCACTGCCCGTGTCAAGGCCCTGAAAGCAAAATGTTCAACCGACGAACCGAGACTCGCCTTACACTGGAGGACAATGAGGCCGACAAGAGTGGATAGAGGCGACAACAAGCTTGAGCCTTCCGTTATGCGGGTGGGCGATTTGATTTCAGAACATCGCACTTGGTGTTAACCCCTGTTTGTTAGCGTAGGCGCACACCGTGGAGGCCACCTCCGGCATCGCTGTCCTTTTATACCAACGAAATGACGAACACATGGTCGCCTTGTACCTGAGATAGAGAAGTCTTGACTTGCATTGACCAAGGTAGGTGGCCTTGTTCGTCAATCTTTGCGAACAATAACACGATGTTGACGCCGAATAGGACACGCGCTCTCCATTTCTACATCCTAGTTCAGCTACTTTTCGACGCTGGAGGTGGTCAGGACTTCTGAACCAGGTTGTTGCGGTGAAGAGGGCGGGCGGCGGTAGCCATAAAATCCTAGTGGCAATACATGGCGACGCATCTCGTGTGCTAGTAGGTCTTCATGCACTTCTCGCGATTCCTCGCTCAACATTTTACTTTAGACTGTATACTGGGCTCGACCTTTCAATATCCAAACACGATGCATTAACCAGAGAACCGAGTTCAATTCTGTAATAGAACGAATAGTATCAGCCGTGCCAGATTTACGCTCTTACGGTTTGGTAGTTGCAATACTCCCTGTGCTAGCCGAAGCTACCAAAGGTCCAGGATTCTTCAGAGTGTAGCAATTCGTGATTGGCTCTACAACCATTCAGCGTGCTCCGTGTTCGTTCCCTGATTCTAACCAAGACTCGCATCTTGATGTCGACCAGAGAAGATCTCGTCACATACCAAGGCGGACCTGGCGAAGAGTGCCAAGTGTGATGCAAACTAGCCGGCTACTATGTGCACATCCCTTCGTTCATGGCTGGGGAGCATCAATCGTCGCCCATGTGCACGAGCTTCTTTTGTTTTTCTTTGCTTCGGATACTGCCCGGTCATCGTCCGGCGCTGGCCGTCATGCCGTTGCGACTGGGAGTCCCATATCTGTCTCATTTTATAGGCCGCAGGTGTTCTTCGACGGCTAATTATCCTATCATTCTCTATGCTTTACTATACGTTTGGCGCATCTCTTGGAACGAAGTTGCTCGATATTATGGAGCTTGAAGTGGTCACTATTCACGGCCCATCGCATCAATATGAATCCATTCCGCACTCCACCCAAAGTGCCACAGAAGCACATACCCAAGAAGGGCCGGGTCTTCTGTGTCTTTCAGATAAACACTGCATTTTTTCATAGGAAAAGACTGATTAATTCTGGACGCTCCAACATTTCAGCTTTCCAACCATTATGTGAGTCTTTTTTTACGTACTCCCAAGTGGTTCAATATTGACGCTCCCACAGCCTTGCACAGCGAGTTTTGTCGCCATCTTTTTATGTACGTTTGGATCTAACTTTCGAGTGTTCTTTCCAAGAATATCCAGGGACAGAAGACTCGTCTCATCATCCGCGTCGATCCAGCATACATGACCTTAGTATGGCCGTCGGACTCTCGAAAGGGTTCGCTCTTGAGCTTGATGGTTGAGACCATGGCTTGTACTTACATAGGTATAGTATCATTCCGTATGTTAATATTCTTCTAGAAAGTGATACTTTTTTCTGACAATTAGCCGAATGCGAAAATCATGAAACGTTCATTCATGATCGACCTCGTGCTCTGAAGTCGCCCGATGCTTCGAACTACGGATTCGGAGGCTGCGGTTTACATGCGTTCATGACGAGTCC
Source organism: Armillaria cepistipes (assembly GCA_900157415.1). Lineage (NCBI taxonomy): Eukaryota > Fungi > Basidiomycota > Agaricomycetes > Agaricales > Physalacriaceae > Armillaria > Armillaria cepistipes. The sequence continues at coordinate 1,842,106 of FTRY01000008.1, forward strand.
TAAGCTGTTATGTTCAACTAACACCACTTTTACGGTCGTTGGAGCCCGACGTATTCACGACGCGCTTAGATCAGTTCTGGTGCCAAATACAATACTGTCTGCTTTCTCTCGACACTACATTGCATGCAATTAGTCTTTTCCAACTAGTACCGCCAACCAGAGGCGGGATGGCGGCAGGGAGCACTAATCATCACCCGAGTACCAGATATCCCTCATGCACGAACGGGCCCGACGAGCCCATTCACAGTGACATGGGACTATTTTCGAGTGATCCTCGCTTGCTCGGTTCCAGAACATACTCAGTGAGCGACTCGGCTTAGATTCCTCACCGCGTCATCCGCGTCATTCGTTCTCCCAACTCGACCTGGGCCCTGTGTTTTTTCCATTACTGAAGACTATATAAGAGGGATTAAACCAGCAGGTATTCATTCTCAAGCCCTCACAACCATAACAGCTTAATCCTACTTCACAATGTTTGCTCGTATCTCTTTCACTGCTCTCCTTGCTCTACCTCTCCTTGCGACCGCCACTGTCCTTCCCCGTGGTGGTGGCGACGGAGCCGCTTGCACCGCGACTGGTACCGTCCAATGCTGTGCTTCTACTCAAAGCGTGAGTCTGCCATCTTCCCGCTGCTGATTGGTATGAATGCTGACCAGAATTATTAGTCCACAGACTTGAGTGCCCCCGTTTCGACGCTCTTGGGCCTCCTCGGAGTCGTCGTCGGTCAACTCACTGGAAATGTGTACGTTTTCCGTATCTTCAATGCACGGCTTGACTGATTCCTTCGTTCCACAGCGGTATATCCTGTAGCCCGATCACCGTCATTGGTGTTGGCGGAACCCAGTGCAATAACCAAGTCGTCTGCTGTAACGACAATAATTTCGTTAGTGATGCTGTCTCTCAAGTTGATTATATGCTTACATCCTTGTCGAACAGAACGGCCTTGTTTCTCTTGGCTGTACCCCAATCAACGTCGGCCTCTAAAGGGCCAGGGAGATTTTCGTGATTCAGAGTGTATTCGTGGGTTTGAAATTTTTTAAAGTACAATATCGAGAACACGATGAAATAGTACAGTAATTGTGGAATGGCCACAAATGCCGGTGAGTCGCGGTGACCACGAATAATTATACGTCGCCTCTTGTCAACATGTTAATCATGACTTTGGTAAGTGCATACCTGTTTTCATCACAAGCCCGGCACCGACAAGTTCTGCATCATAATAGGTGTCAGTACCGGACAATGTGACGCACGAGAGTTAGTGGATGTATGTTTGTGCCAACAGCTTACGGTAAGCTATCAATCGGGTTCTGTATTGGGCTTTATCTTACACATGCCTTGTCCAGCTCGTCGCCTGTCCATGGACAGAGTGAAATGATCTATGAGGTATGCGCATCGTTTACTATAAGGCTACTTCCGGTTAATACACCATTGTCTGTGGCAGAACCCGTCGAGAGGAGCTAAGGCCTTTTATCTGAGCAGACTCTCGCGTCCTCAGATCAGCGTCTGACGGTGAGATTGATGGCGCGCCTATTGCTGGACGCATGTGAGACCTGCCCTCTTGCTGATACCTGGTTGCCGCAAACCTTCGACGAACCAGACTTGCACCCAAACCAAAGTGAGGTAACTTGGTATTTCTTCTCCTCGTAACCTCATCAAACTTCCACAGTTTGGTACCAAAGTCTGTCGGACCGTCTCGACTCTGTAAAGTTTTTCAATGAAGGTAAGTCATTATAGAATCCTTACTCACTTTCTGATGTATTTTCTTCTTTCTAGCCACGCTTAATCATAATCGTTAACGAATGTTTTATAAGTGAGACTGCTTAATGACATCGCGAGTTTGATTCCGGTGGTATCAGCGCACAAGTCGGCCAGGTATCTTTCCCTATGTTGACGGTCTTTTTGTAGGTATGATTTCATAACGGCGGCCAAAGCAACGACGCCCGGAGTGTCCGGCTTGTGAAGTAAAAATTGCTTACACGCTGAAGGACGAGAGTTCATCATGAAGGGCCGCAAGCAGCCATTATCGAAGTCAATGCAGCTCTCGGGAGGCGCGAAACGTCAGGAGATGTCACATTAGTAAATGGCATTGAATATTTCACTTTCACGACTTTCTTCGTGTCGCACCGTCTTTCTCATCTTTTTCTGTCTATTTAGGTTCGTTGGCGAATGCGAAGGTTCATATTCAGCATGTAAACTCATACAAGTTTCGAAGTATTTCCCAGTCAAACGGGGTCTACGACATCGTACACAGCTTGAATTGGTTACCCGTCAAGCCCTTATGCGTCATACACCCACAGAATCTACATGGTATAACTTCGTTAACCATCCATAACCCCATCCATAAAACGAAAACTCACATAGGCTGGTCCTTGCCGACGTTCCAAGTCGTGTACACAACACGATCAAATTTGTACCCATTCGTCCCAGGTGTATTGTTGATAGCGTACTCGACAAGATTGGTCTTGCCATTAGCTCCAGTCCTGCTGCATGCTGGGTTCTTCCACTTTCCCTCGAATTGATTCTCACCGTCGCGGAAGAGGTGCGGGGTGCGAGGGGCATAGCCGTTAGGATCATTCCTGGAAGTGGAATGAGCTATCAACACTTATGGGACAGGCGGGTATACATACGTGTATAAAGTAGGGATGGGGGTAGCCATCGCCCCGTTTATGATGACAAAATTGAGGTCTCCCCTGCGATATATGTCGCCTGCCAGGTGGTCGGAAATGATCCCTAATGAGATAGTTTCCACGACGCACCATCACAATTACACTGAGTGAAACCATAGTAGAAGGAGGGCGTGGGCATAGTTGTGACTAGAACTTGTTCACTAGCCTTGGTGGGTGTGTTGAAACCGTCGACCACGGGCGTCGTCACCGCCTCGATATCGCCATCTTGGAGAAGGACTTGGTCTGACTCTCCTGCGCACACACTGGTTGCGGCAAGGAGGAGAGAGAGGATTGCGAAGAAAGTGTGCTGCATTGAGTGGATTTCGATCGGGGCTTAATGTTTAATGCATGATACTCCCTAGCCAGCTTTATAGAGGTAAGGCGTTCTGAATCGAAAGCTGTGTTATGTAGCGGGGAAAAAATGCGCCGGAGTCAACGGTGTACAAAGTGTAGGTCGCTTCCTGCTGTTCATGAGAATAGATGATCTAGGCAGAGACACGTCTTATGACTTCGACTGAAGACGCCTGCAATACATTTTGCATCGACGATCTACGTTCACCTGTATTGGAATTCGAGCCCTTGACAGGATGCACGGAAGGGCGGTCTGATCGGATGACCGAGCATTGGGTTTATGTTGGCAGCTATCAGGAAGAGCTAATAGGCTTCATCGTTCGCATTATTAGCCACGGTAGACAAAAGGAAGAGCGAGAAATCGAGTTCAGTTCGAGGGAGTATCGTCAAATGAACGCCTTTGGTAGTCGGCGTTCCGATTCAATTGTCAGTTGCTCAGGTTGAATGGACGTACCTATTGATGGGGATTAAAACATCCTTGCGATTTCCTTTGTCCATCCATGCATGTGACATGCCCACAGCCGCCACGTTCATCCAGGAAACCACCCTATGACTATAGAGACCCCAGAAACATCACATCGAGGGGGCATATCTGCGTCGACGGTTCTGTCGTTGACAAGTGCATCTCGCCGGATCTGTTGGTCCTGCACTTTGTGCTCAGACGAATCATCTACCACAGAGGTCAAGCCGCTGTACCAAAACGGGCGGAGATGGGTGCAAAAGTCATAACGTTTCGAGATGAAGTCCTTGAAAGTGGAGCGTACGCAGCGTGTACGACGTGCCGAGGATGGTGTTGAGGTTCTTTAAGAGTCTCCGGACGGTGAGTGTTAGCGAGAGTGGATGATATCATATATGACAGGCTTCCTGCCGATGTAAGACCTTTGCCTCTTCATCAATCACTAGCAACTTTCGATAAGCTATTTGATTTCGACATGGAAAAGGATCTAACCTTCGGGTATGAAGTAGCAGGGCGAATGATAAATCCGCTGTCCAGCAAAATCACTTCGGGGCCGTGTCTTCCTGGTAGGGGCAGCGAAAGAAAGAGTTTGGTTATTGCTACCTTCACTGTCATAGTGGTAGGTCAAATTCTTCCGCCAGCATCGGGTGGTTGAATAATGATCCAAAATTAGTAAGGGGATTGTCCTGCAGATCCCCTCGGAGCTGAGCCGAGCACACCTGACTCCGCGATCAGAAAACAAGAACTTGTTGAACTCCGGCAATGAAGACCCCCGTCGGACATCCGACAGAAGACTAGGAACGAACCACCTTTAGCCTAGGACAGACAAGCAGTGCCATCCCAAACTCTCGCGTATCAAGTGTGCAATCCCTTGACGGCGGGCTGCCTGACCACATTCACGAATCCGAAATCTGGATATGCATTGTCAAGAAACGATCATTGTGGATGAAAAGATTGCCAGACTTACGTTTGTGATCATCCTGTGGTCCAGAGCAATTGAACCTGGTACACCTTGCCAATAAAATCGGCTGAATCGAACGAGAGAATTCACTGACAAGGTATTTGCCTGTCAATCCAACGGTAGCTACCGCTGATTGAGCTTCTTGGGCAATTGGAATATCTAGTTAAGGCGCGGGATCTGTTCGTGAGTTTTAGCTGAAGCCTGACGAACACATAGCGGCACCTACTATTCGACATAAATGTTATTCGGGTGGTTTGTCGGCGACGAAGGCTGGGACAATATCAGCCTCGAAAGAGAGCATCTCGAACGAGAAACACGTACGTCACGCTGGAGGACAAAACCCGTCCTATTCCGTACCATTTTTGGCCAAACACATCCCCTTCATCGCACCCCTCACTTTTCATTGACGGCTTCACAGTGGGTAGTGGGTAACTGGTGGGGCATTCCTGAGTAAGACGCGTGAGAGCGCGTACGTCTGAAGTAGCAGGTCGTGGGCAACGTTTAACGCGGAGAGCTGGTGTGAAGGGAAATATTGTGTGCAGGTTATAGCCCAGAAGTGATCGATATCGGGGCCATTTATGTGCAGAAACATTCTCTCCTTCAAACCTCTTACCCGCCCAGTCGTATCCCTGCCTCCGACATGCGATGCAAACTCGAGACAAAAAAAACTAGTTGCCAACCAGACATCGATGGGTCGTCTCCTTGAGGCAGACACTGGGAGAGTAGAAAGGATTTAGCACTCGGATTAAGTCAGCAATGTACGACTTACTGCGACCAAAGACAAAACCACTCCCAAGATTGGAGAGTATGCCAATCATTGCTGAGCGTAGGGAAACTATCCTTCGATGCGAACCCCTCCAACCCGTCCCTTTTGCCATCTCTACGTGACCCTGCATCTCGCTCGCCAGAACGCACTGCGTCGACTTATTATGGCGTAATCTCGGTACCTTTATTGAGGTTGACGCCGGTAGTTTTGGCGAGAGACGTGGTGGGAGGATAGAGGGAGGAAATTTCCATAGAAGGGATCGGAATGGAAGAGGCAGGATGCCAGAACATCTGGGGTGCGTTAGCCACAGAGAAGCAAACTAGGCATCGACAGCTCACCTAGATTTGAGGCCAAAAGAGAACCTCCCGTACGCGGTTGCACATCTTAGGGGTCCCAAATATTTTGAATTTTCCTCTGCAGCCCAGACTCGCATGCATTCCCGGGCACCCCTACGTCTTGCTTGCCGGGATGCGGTATGTCTCGATGCAAATTCAACACGACATTTGATGTTGAGGTCGTTCGAGCGAGCTACTTGTCGTTGACGAAGGGAAGACACCGGGTAGAAAGGACAGATTGCAGAAGGGGGAAGAACGAGAGTGAACATTCGACTGCTTAGAGGAAATGTGAGAATTGATTAGTTACGAGAATCAGCAGAAATAGACTGCGCACCCTTGGACACCAAAGAAAACGTCGATAGCTCGACAGTTAGGTCCCTTGGCTGTCGTGACCTTGTATTCCGTATCTTAGGGCGAAGCTTCTTTTTGTTGTATAATTTCTCGAGAGAGAGAGACCTAGGCGACCATCGAAACGATACTCTTGGCTAGCACGAAGAACGCATGGGTCGGCGTAACAAAAAATATATGCGATGGAGCATGACCGGGACCATCCGCTGAGGCCAGCCTCACGAGTAGTTGCATTATCCAATGCCAACAAACGACTGAGCTCGCGTCAGAGACTGGGTTGAGAAGCGGAAGAAGAGTTCCAAGTACCTGTAATTTACGAGATCAGAGAGGATTGCTTGAAACACTACGAGCAAGACGCACCGAATTCTGCGAGAACGAGATATCACGTTGTCTTATCCATTCTTCAAGGCCATCGTAACTCGCGTATAAAAGGACGTCCCTAGTCCCTCTGGTTCGCCAAGAAAGTTTAAACGGGGCTAGAACCGTTGCCAGTGTCTGACTGTCCTGGGCATGGTCTGGCCTACTGTCCTAGCTACCAATCACCTCACCGTCAGTGAAAACATTAGCAGAATAAGACCCTAGACGTACTGCGTATTCCTCTACATGAATAATAACCCATGGCTAACTGAAGCCTCGTGCTCGTCGCCGGACATCAAGAGCAGATCCTGCGTTTGTCGGAACTAGTGGGACAATGACAAGGCCGTAACTAGTCCGACAGACCTTGATTCCACTAATGAAGAGACACGACGGAGAGCCATCGTCCTGAGAGATTCATACGCCAAGTACGCGAAATTAGCTGAGGTCGTCGTGGTCGATGATGAAGAGTTTTTGTTTGGTGACGTCAACAAACATACTCGGCCTTTCCCTCTCACCGCCACCATGGATCCACGCTCAATGCTCGAGTTTGCGGTCTATCATGTTAGCCTAGCTCATCACGGCAACAGAGGGTTCCTACCGTGCGGACGAAAGTCACTTAACGACGACTTCGACGTTCCAGTCTTCCAATGCTGGTGGGCGATTTATCTTGACTTCAGGGCGCCGCCTTTGATGTTAATGCTCATTTATAGATGTACGCCGTGGAGAGTGTTTGACTATAGATATACTTCCGGTATCGCTCCCCGTGTCAAGGCCCTGAAGGCGAACTATTCTGTCGACGAACCGAGACTCGCCTTGTGCTGAAGGTCAATTAGGGCGACAAGAGTGGATAGAGGCGACAACCAGCTTGAGCCTTCCTTTATACGGGTGGGCGATTTAATTTCAGAACGTCACACTTGGTGTTAACCCCCGTTTGTAGGCATAGGCGCACACCGTAGAGGCCACCTCCGGCATCGCTGTCCTTTTATATCACGAAACGGCGAACACACGCTCGCCCTGTACCTTAGAAAGAGAAGTCTTGACGTGCATTGACCAAGGTAGGCGACCCTGTTCGTCAATCTTTGTCTACGCCAATAACACGCCGAATAGGACACGCGCTCTCCATTTCTACATCCTAGCTCAGTACTGTATGCTACTTTTCGACGCTGGAGGTGGTCAGGACTTCTGAATCAAGTTGTTGCGGTGAAGAGGGCGGGCGGTAGCCATAGAATCCTAGCGGCAACAAATGGCGACGCGTCTTGATAGTCAGAGTATCATGCTTGTGTTCTAGTAGGTCTCCATGCACTTCTCGCGACTCCTCCCTCAACATTTTACTTTAGACTGTATACTGGGCTCGACTTTTCAATATCCAAACACGACGCATTAAACAGAGAACCGAGTTCAATTCTGTAATAGAACGAATGGTATCAGCCGTGCCAGATTTACGCTCGTACTGTCTGGCAGTTGCAATACTCCCCGTGCTAGCCGAAGATACCAAAGGTCCAGGATTCTTCAGAGTGTAGCGATTCTTGATTGGCTCTACAACCATTCAGCGTGCTCCGTGTTCGTTCCCTGATTCCAATCAAGACTTCGCATCTTGATGTCGACTAGAGAAGATCTCGTCACATACCAAGGCGGACCTGGCGAAGAGTGCCAAGTGTGATGCAAACTAGCCGGCCACTGTGTGCACATCCCTTCGGTCATGGCTGGGGAGCATCAATCGTCGCCCATGTGCACGAGCTTCTTTTGTTTTTTTGCTTCGAATCCTGCCCGGTCATCGTCCAGCGCTGGCCGTCATGCCATTGCGACTGGGAGTCCTATATCTGTCTTGTTTTTGTGGGCCGCAGCTGTTCTTCGACGGCTAATTATCCTATCATTCTCTATGCTTTACTATACGCTAAGCGCATCTCTTGGAACGAACTTGCTCGACATTATGGAGCTTGAAGTAGTCACTATTCATGGCCCACCGCAGCAATATGAATCCATTCCGCACTCCACCCAAAGTGCCACAGAAGCACATACCCAAGAAAGGGTCTTTTGTGCCTTTCAGATAAACACTGCACTTTTTTATAGGAAAAGACTAATATAGTCTAGATGCTCCAACATTTCAGCTTTCCAATCATTCCGATTCAACTGTGAGCCCTTTTTTTACGTACTGTCAAGTGGTTCAATCATTAATATTGACGCTCCCACAACCTGGCACTGAGCGGGTTTTCTCGCTATCTTTTCACGCACGATTGGATCTAATGATTGAAATCAACTTTCGAGTATTCTTTCCAAGAATATCCAGGGACAGAAGACTCGTCTCGTCATCCGCGTCAAGCCATACCTGACCCATAGGCATGATGATATGGCCCCCGTCGTCGGACTCTTGAAATGGTTCCCTCTTGTTGAGACATGACTTGCACCTACCTAGGTATAGTACCGTTCCGTGTGTTAATATTCTTCTAGAAAATGATACTTTTTTCTGACAATTAGCCAAATGCGAAAATCATGAAACGTTCATTCATGATCGACCTCGTGCTCTGAAGTCGCCCGATGCTTCGAACTACGGATTCGGATGCTGCGGTTTATACGCGTTCATGACGAGTCCTAGGTTGTTATGTTCAACTAACACCACTTCTACGGTCGTTGGAGCCCGGCGTATTCACGACGCGCTTAGATCGATTCTGGTGTCAAAAACAATACCGTCTACTTTCTCGACACTACATTGCATGCAATTAGTCTTTTCCGACTAGTACCGCCATCCAGAGGCGGGATGGCGGCAGGGAGCACCAATTATCACCCGAGTACCAGATATTCCTCATGCACGAACGGGCCCGACGAGCCCATTCACAGTGACGTGAGACCAATTTTGACTGATCCTCGCTTTCTCGGTTCCCCACAAAAACATACCCAGAGAGCGACTCGGCTTAGATTCCTCACCGCGTCATCCGTTCTCCCTACTCGACCTGGGCCCTGTGTTTTTTTCCATGACTGAAGACTATATAAGAGGGATTAAACCAGAGATATTCATTCTCAAGCCTTCACAACCGTAACAGCTTAATCTTACTTCACAATGTTTGCTCGTATCTCTTTCACTGCTCTCCTTGCTCTACCGCTCCTTGCGACCGCCACTGTCCTTCCCCGTGGTGGTGGCGACGGAGCCGCTTGCACCGCAACTGGTACTGCCCAATGCTGTGCTTCTACTCAAAGCGTGAGTTTGTCATGTTCCCGCCATTAAATCATGCAAAAACTGACTGCATTTACTTAGCCCACCGACTTGAGTGCCCCCGTTTCGACCCTCTTGGGACTCCTCGGAGTCGTCGTCGGTCAACTCACTGGAAATATGTACGTTTTCCGATATCCTTAATATACGGCTTGACTAATTTGTTTGTTTCACAGCGGTCTGTCCTGTAGCCCGATCACTGTCATTGGCATTGGCGGAACCCAGTGCAATAACCAAGTCGTCTGCTGTAACGATAATAATTTCGTTAGTGATGCTGTCTCTCAAGTTGATTATATGCTTACATCCTCGTCAAACAGAACGGCCTTATTTCTCTTGGCTGCACCCCGATCAACATCAGCCTCTAAAGGACCAGGGAGATTTTCGTGAATCGGAGCGACTCTCCAGAGTATTCGTGGTGGGGTAAAATAAGTCTATAGTACACACATCGAGAACACAATATTGCTAGATAATAGACTATCAATGACTTTATGACTTCCTATCGTTCGCAGTTTTTTCAGACGCCGACTCAGTACCCCAATTATAGAGTTACTTACTCTCTTTGCCAAACTCAAGTGTGATTCCGCTAATGATGGTATGTCATTTTGATGAGTATCCAGGAGCAATGCCACGGCCCACGAATAATGACGCGCTATTAATTAAAAAGGCCCCATCGAATCTAGCGAAAATATCCGCTTAACACTTTCCTGCGAACTTATGGCCGGTCCGAGTCACGAAGCACGGGCCGGCGTAGAAAGCACGTGAGCGTCACCGTCCTGAATTCAACCGAATAGCTTCGAGAGAGCTTCGATGCCCTCCCCAGCCCTCTGCCCCAGCCCTAGCTCCAGTTTCGACGTCGTCAGTTGACAGCTCGAAGCTGTGTTGGCGATATCAAGTACCCAGGCCGGACGAAGCAGACTATGCCAAGCCTTGAACTTCAAGTGATCACGAATCTTTCTGGCAAGGCAAGAATTGCGGAGACAGAGACAAAGAGAGCGCTATTAGCGTTGAGTCGGGTCTCGTCATGTACGTCACCCGTCTGCTTTCTGTACAGAGCAATTTACTGATGCTTTGGTTAGATTCATACCACGCAATTCTATTCAAGTAACGAGCATGAGTGAATTCCAAGTGCTCGACTATTTATCTCCCAGCTAGCTACAGACGACGATACAGTGGTCCGGACGGAGTCTACGAGCGAATAAAGTCAACTGGACTTCGTCTCTTCGGTTTAAACACTCCATCCAGGGCGTACATATTTGGTCCCTCAGTTGTCATTGCATTCTAACTAACAGTACAGAGTCGTTCTTAGAATACATTCGACTGTGATTGTCGATATGTTCGCTTCCTTCTCGTTACTGAGGATAGCCCTGGTGTATGAGCTAGGGAAGGGTTCTATGGCAAGTTCGTCTTCCAAGTTCCTCCGTGTGTCTACGACGCGTTGTTGATATTTCCGCTAGATACACGAGTGTCAATAAACTTAGTTGTGGCGAGCAAGGTTGCACTCGCTGCCTGGAAGTGTTTCCAAAATTTTTATTGCTACTCAAGCTGGTTTTGCACGTACGCGAGGTGCTTTTTGTTATGTATATTAATGTTATCTATCGGTATCCCTGCTCGACTGCTTATTTGTTTCCAGCGGGAAGTGCCTCTCGAAACGGCTGCGCACGGCGAACTTCAAGGGCCGATGTGTGCGTAAGAGCTTCTTTCATTTATCTCTGATCCGTATTCTTACTGGTCTTAGTATCCAAGCGCCATCTGTCATGCAGTTACGGCTAGAGGCGAGTCCGTCTAAGTATACTGAGTTCAAAGCTCTGCTTCTCCCGCTATCGGTTCTATTCGCGGACCCACGTTTGGCGCATATTTTGGCAAAGAAAGTGAAGACACTCGATGCAGTGGAGCTTTGAACTGTCACCGTATACCACGGCATCAGTATGAATTAAATTCATTCAGCTCCCCACGCCAAGCACCACGGTAGCAGCGCATTCGATCAGGAACGGGCTTTCTGTTCGTTCCACATGAACTTTGTGCTCTGTCTCTTGAAGAAACCATCATGGTCTCGGTTCCTCGACAGATGGAGCTACTGGTTCTCAGCTACGCTTTTCGTCCATTCGGCTGTGAGCCCTTTCTTGCACGGCTACCAACGACCTGATGTTCACTCCCCTTCAGTGAGCTTTCTCATAATCATTCCCGTGGTCTGTCTTAGTACGTATTTGGATCTGACATTGATATCGAACTCACGAGCAGTACTCCGCGGCAGGGCGGGTATCTTCCCGTCGACACCATGACGCCCATGATATCTCTGGAACTCCGACCAGCGATATTTGTCCGGCATCGGTGTCACTGTACAGCGGCCGTTCCTTCGGATTCTTGAAAGTGCTCGCTCTTGTTGGTCAGAAATGGCTTGTATTCAGGTAGGTGTAGAACCATTGTTAGTGTCAAAGTCCTTCTTGAAAATAAACGCATTCAAGCTGTGCCCTAATACAACAAACATGAAATGTTTGTCTTATGACAGACCTCGTGCTTCGACTTCTACGAGAATGTGCCCTTAATCTCGTGGTTCGGTCATTCACGACGAGTCATAGGTTCTATGTTCAATCACCACCGGATTCAAGTCACTGCTGCGAGGGCATCAAGCTTTGGAGCCAGGCAGTATGGACGTATTCGCAACTGACGCCTAGATTGGCACCGATGACAAAGAAAGAATCTTCAGGAGAAGTCGGCTTCGGACATTCTGTCCCCAATACCGATGAACACGATATCATGGAAAACGGCTAGCAGAAAAGTTTGTATCTGATTCCCTCGATACTACCTTGCATTAAATCAAAGTTGGTATTTTCTTAGTAACAGTACCACCGTCAATATCTCAATGTGCGGCAGGGAGCGTCGCTCATCACCCGAGGCAAGATACTAGATCTCAATGATGAAATCTCTTCCACATACGGCTTTGCGCAAATGAGCCCATTCGCTGAAAATGATGGTCGGAGAATGTCGATGCCGTGACAAGAGTCTATTCCTGACAGTTATTCGCTTCCTCGGTTACCCACACCGCCATGAAATGTACCCTGTGGGCGAGGCTTCATGATCCTTGACCGCGTCATTAGCGTCACTTTTTCCCTCCACTCGTCGTGGACGCTCACACAGCTACACTCCATGACCGTCGACCGATGACCTTCGTCCCCAGACAAAGGATATAAAAGAGGGATTAAACCATCAGGTATTCTCAAGCCCTCACAACCGTAACAGCTTTATCTCACCTTCACAATGTTTGCTCATATCTCCTTCACTGCTCTCTTGGCTCTACCTCTCCTTGCGACCGCCACTGTTCTTCCCCGTGGTGGTGGCTCCGGAGCCGCTTGCACCGCGACTGGTACCGCACAGTGCTGTGCTTCTACTCAGAGCGTGAGTCTGTCTTCCCGCTGCTGATCGATGCGAATGCTGACTGCAATTATTTAGCCCACCGACTTGAGTGCCCCCGTTTCGACCCTCTTGGGCCTCCTCGGAGTCGTCGTCGGTCAACTCACTGGCAATGTGTAGGTTTTCCATATTCTTAGTAGACGGTTCATGGCTGATTACTTCGTCCTACAGCGGTGTATCCTGCAGCCCGATCACCGTCATCGGTGTTGGCGGAACCCAGTGCAACAACCAAGTCGTCTGCTGTGATGACAACAACTTCGTATGTAACAGTGTTATCCAGATTAACTCTATGCTCACATCTCTTTAGAACGGCCTTGTTTCTCTTGGCTGCACCCCACTCAACATCGGCCTCTAAGGGACCGGGGAGAACCGATCGAAGCGATTTTGGGATTTTGAAAAAGTGCCTTCGTTTGTTGAACAAGTAAATAGAGAAAACAATATTGCTGAATAGTAGCAAATGTGCGAATGACTACCATGTTTCTGATTTATATTCTTTCCCATCAGCCGTGGCCTTTGAGAGCTGCAAATAAAATGTTCTTTAAGTTAGACGAAGTCGGCGGCCATTCGCATACGAGAAAGGCTGTCACAACTTGAAGGAGCTAATACTGATCCTACATCAATGTCGTATATTGGGCATCAAACACTGAGAACAGCTGGTGAATGAGCCAAGAAATCCAGAAATCCAACTGGTCACTTGTCTACCTCGAAGGATCTGCCGAGGGCAGTATTGCTGGATAGCAGCAAACGCGCCAATGACTGTCGTTCAGAGTTTCCTGTGAAAGCGTCCCGGAAGCTCTCATGGTCAATTGTTATGAGGAGACGTAGTAAAAACCAGGCTCGCGGTCGGCCTTCCTTTCGTCTCGTGAACTACTCGCTGTTCCCCGCATATGCTAATTCGCGAACTACGTGACAAACTATTTCAACTGGTATCCTCGACGGTATCTGTATCGAGCATATTTCTCTCATCCACGAGCGGGAGCTTTTCATGGACCCACTCTATGAAATTCGACCCTTCCCAGGAAGTATGGGAATGAACGTGGGACTTGAACGTCACCTTCAGCCGTTGCAACCTCTTCATGTTCGGAGCTGTTAGGAGCTCATCTAACCTTGACCATTGTATCTCCCAATCATCGTCATCCATGGTGATGGTATCAAGAAAGAGGGGAGGCACGACCACCAACGTCAGGGTCTCCACCATGATGGGTCCATTAGCGTCAGCCATAAAATCGAGCAGCCATCCCATGACTCTGGTATGCCAACCGAATCGCCTACACTCCATCTTAATTTGCAACGTCGGCATAATCAGAGGAAGCACGTCGAGCTGCGCGGGCCAACTCAAAATTAAGTTCACGGTGTATCCCTCATCCAGACCATTGGTACACTTAATAGAGAGGAAGGAGTTTTACTCGCTGATTCTATCAATCTGAATATCCAAGCTCTTCAGTGAACTCGATGCCGCACGGACAAAGGCACATATGGAAGACAGGTATTCGCCAGGGGGCCACTTGATGCAAAGCTCGCAAAGGTGATCGACATATACCTCTCGTAGCCCCCGCTGATGGATGAGGGAATCCACAACAGAAGCATGAAATGACGTCCCATGCATCGATATCTTGTTGATCCTCGGAAACGGCCCATCAAGGCTTCTAGTAGTAGCAAGTTCTCCCGGAGTATCTCGATTGATCCATCGTACATCACTCAAATCAAGACTCCTCAACCAGCGAAGCTGACAGACAAGGTGATGCAAGGACCACGGATCTGGGAATTTGAGTCCGTCGAGGTGGAGTGCAGTGAGGTTTGGTAGGGAAGATAGGAATGGGGTCAGGCTGGGAATATCGGAACCCTGGCGTATCGTGATTTTCTTGATGTACGGGAGTGTATTTTGGGAGGACGGCTCATCATTGGGCGTGTGCTTCAGCTCGATGCTATGAAAAATGTGTACGCGGGTCCGGAGGTAAAACAGTCGGCAGACAAAGGAACATGCGACAAGCGCGTCTTTGTTATCCCAGAGTTAATCAATGATTTCGTTGATAAGTTCAGGAGGGATACTAAGCTGCATTGTATGTCATTGACAGCATATTTCTGGATTTTTATTTGTGTCACGTACAGAACGGCGCTTCGTTGCAATTGCTTGGACCAAATCTTCGATGCCAGGCGAAGGCGGGCTGGAAGACAACACGGACATTATTCGGGCAATTGAATTTAGAGAGTTTTGAAAGGAGGATTTCCAGAGACAAAAAAAAATCTTGACCGGTTCGACGATGCCGGTCGGCTCGACCCACGTGGCGGCTGTGCTGGAGGGCGGAAAGTCAAAAACTTGGCACTCACAACTTACATATGTGTAAATTTTAACTCTGGCCTCATCCTCTACTACCCATTCGCTGTGATAACAACCTGCAAGTTTCTCTAATCCTGTGTCTCTATGTTCCGTCCACTTACAACTCGACAGAACTTGATGTCCCCTTTGGCTGCGAAGGTTATGAAGCGATTCAGCACCATTCCTCCCTATCCTCGCGAAAATTACTTCTTAGGTCCATACAACAAGCTTCTCCATACTTTTTTCCCAGCAGACTCTGATTACACAGTCATCCCTCAATCGTACTCTTTCTTGGATTCGTATGGCTCAGCGAATACCATTATCGAGTTTGAGGTCGTTTTCGAGGATAATCCAGTATTCTTCTTGCAAATAAAAGAATCGCAAAGCTTAGCTGTATTGTCTGCTCGTGGAAAGGCGGATGATCAGATGAGAAAACGCATGAGGGATTTGGCCCCTAACTGCCCTCTCGATACGCTCCATGGCGTCAGCGCATTCGGCACCCGTCTTTCGTTCTACAGCTACGATAAACAAACCTGTATTCTTCCCAGGCGCGTATCTCTTGACGGTGAGCGAGAGACCGATTTCGCGCCGTCGAGTCGCTGGGACTGCGACATTTTGGAAGATGAAGAGGGTCAACGATTCCAAGATATTGTTGCAGAGATCAAGGCAAAATGCTACAAGCTTTGAAAGGGAAGGCGATCCGGTCTGAGGTGTGACGTTGATCTTCTTTCAACGATGAGCCTAAGTTTACGATTGTCTGGCGGGGCCATATTGGAATATGAAGGAGAAAAATCTTGCGGGAAATGAGCACGCTACAAGCAGTAGGATGACAAGAGATTCCTGCCTTTGCTCGTTTTGCGAGCCCGGATTGTGCTTCGGAGCATGTGTATACGATTTTGTTCTGTGATTTCTCGAAGCGATGTACCATTCAACATGCATGGAACATAACATTCTAGGAAATAAACTTACAACACGTGCATCTTGGGTTTTAAAGTTCGAACCCAATTCTTGCTTCGATGTCTTGACTTTTTCACTCATCATCCTCTGCGTCGTTGTCCTCAAAAGCTCATTTATAACGAAGTATGTATCCATCTCTGAGGAGGTGTCACTATTTTACTGATATACACCTGGTCATCAGACATCCGTCGGCAGTCCGAGCAATCTGTCATCGATGGAATCAGAAAGCTCTCCTGTTCGTCAATAGATCCCACTCGTGTCCAAGTCATCTCATTAAATGTTTTCAGGAAAACTCTGGTTGCCGTCGACAGTGTACTTCAAAAGATATGGCTGTGGGGCCACATGTGATGTGCGGCGATATCACGGCGCTCCTTCGTACGGGGCAGTCATCAGAAGGTCTTCACTCGGCGACATTGGCCTCAGTGATGGAACACATACGCCTCCTCGAATCAGAGATCGTTGCCCGCTTTGAACAGCTTCAGCTGCAGGCTACATCGCTTAATGCTTATCGGCTCCTGCACGAACGCGATCTTGCTGTGCAGGATCTCAAAAATCACAAATCCATATTCGCGCCCATTCGGCGTCTTCCAAACGACGTCTTGCTACATATCTTCCAAATGTCCATCGCCGCAAGGGTCATTCCTGACGTGAGAGCCACGCCTTGGGTTCTCGGTTACATCTGTCATCACTGGAGAGCCGTCTCCCGTTCCTCCCGTTCATTGTGGACTAACATATCTGTCATGAACACGCGCTCCTCTTACATCTCATCTGGTCAGCGCAATCTATACAAATATCTCCTCTCCCTCTCCGGAGATTCGCCACTCAACATCTGCACGGAAATACTTCGTTCTCAGTTCACCGTGCTACTTCATCGTCTTCTTAGTTCACACGGTGATAGGGATATTGTATGGGAAGATCTCGCTGTCCATTCACACCGATGGTCTCACATGTCCCTCTCCATAAAAGGGCCAGTGTCAGCCTTTGAAAATTTCTCTTGCAATTTACCCCTGCTACGCAGCCTGACTTTGTTGACGCCTGATCTTACCAACCCTCACATCGGTCGTTTGTTTTCCTCAGCTCCCCTTCTCCAAGATCTCACCTTTACCGGGACTATTGTCCTGTGGCGAGAACTTGCTCGAGCGATGCCTCTTTCCCAGCTCGTCAGGCTAGCGGTGGGTGTAACGATGCATAAACTAGATGACGCCAGCCCAGATTTCTACGCCTGTGTGAAGAAGGCTACCATGTTGGAGGACCTGGAGTTTCTCGTTACACACAAGGAAGATGATTCCGAAGATTCTGTCGTCCAACCATCTGTACAGTCCAATGCACAGATCCTTCCCACCTTCGGCCATAACAGTATCAAGAGGCTGGTCTTGGATAGCAAAAGTCTTTCTATTTTGGACCAGTGCTCCGTTCCAAACTTGAAAGCATTATCCATTTACAGCGGGTATGGAAATCATCCGGGTGGATCAGAAGTCGAATCCACTGATCCTGGAGTCGAGTACCTCCTTCGCTTTGTGGAGCGCTCGGACTGCAACGTGCAAACATTCGTCTCCTTCCTATCGACGCCGCTTTCAATCTTCAAGAGTTTATGGAAACAGTGGTCGTCGTCATTGACAAATCTCACCGTCACCGTCACTTCAGCGGCTCGATTGGATGCTGTTCGAGAGCTGACGTTCAAGGAGGGCAAACCTGGTATCCTTCCATACCTCCAGCATTTGACATTGCGCTCGTCCGAAGGGGTGTCTATCTTCCAGGATGGGAGTCTTCTTGGAATGGCATCATCACGGCTTACTCGTTGTCCTGGAAGTTTCAGGACGCTTGCGATAGAGACTATGATGTCTGGCGAGGATATCCTTAGCCAGGATATCATCACTCAAATGAAGCGCCTGCGTGAGATGAGGGCAGTGGGTGTCCGTGTCGAACTCTTGCTGGTTAAGAGTCTACATTACGCTCACTATTATCCAACTTTGGACTATTTCGAAACTGATGAACGCTTCACCAAGTTTTTGAAAGAGAGGGTTGTAGCGTTATGACTGCCGTACATATCAATGCCGCTATGACAAAAGATAAATCTTATCTGATCATTGATGGTCGCATTTAGACGGCACCAAGCTGTGCCAATGCAGAGAATGGGTGAAGGGAAAGCGTTGCTTTTGAGGGAGAAAGATAGCTCTCAACTCCACCGCCACGCATCTTTCGCCTGTTACATTACCATCTGTACGATCGTAGCCTAAGTGACGACGTAAAGAATAGCTGAAGGCCAGGGCAAAATTTGTTACAACGCGGGAAGATCTTACATGGTCATAGCGTATTGTCTTTGCTGTTCGAACCACAATTCACCCGAAAAATTCTGAGCAAATGCTCCGTAGATGAATTTGTGAGACCAAAGGCGGCAAAACAAAATAGAAATCCTTCCTAGTGCCAAGGCACTAGGATGCCAAACCGTGACCTCTGATTCTATGTCTAATGTTAGCGAGTAGCATAGGGGAAAAAACAATGTCAACGTACCCAGTCCGTCTAGATCCTAGAGCCTCGACCATTGTAAGTAGAGGTCAGCACCTTTGATCTTCTTCTGCAGTTCGAAGATTCGTCCTTCGTTGCATACATGAGACATTGTGCCTGATGAAACATAGACGTCCATAGTTGTCCACGGCACAGTTCATTAATGGTAGGTTACCCCAAAGATTGGAGATATAGCCGTGCCAGTGCGACCCGCTTAATTACCTTACATCGTTGAACTTGAATGCATCCGTCACTGACAACCCGTTATTGAAGATGGCGTATTACCGGATTTGCTTCTGCCAAGGCTTCAGCGAGTACACCTTCGAATCGGTATGACAGGGTAGATGAGCAATATTGCGGTGAAACTCGAAGAAGTTACAGCTCAGGATCGCTCCCTTATAACAAGACGTACTAGTATGGGACTATGGGTGAACATGAACCTTTCATTTGTCGGGTCGGAGCCAATATAAATAGAGCCAAATTAATAGCGTGCATCAGAGAGTATAACGGAACTATTACACACGATGAGGACGGGACGTATGGGCGTGGAGATTCAAGAAGGCTCACATCAAAGTCCGTCATATCGGACTCTCCATTACATAATCTTACCCTCTCCTCTTGGGTCAGCCCGTCCGTGAGCATAGCTCTATCCCGACGTCTATTCCGCAATACCAGAGTCGTACCCCAGGCTACGGCAAGGCACTGAATTAGGATTAGTCTTTCATGATATTGAAGACTGCACGCACCAACGATAACGAGGAAGTCCAACCCGAAGCATACACTACATCCGATGACTCCTGGTGTGTAGGTTGGCTAGAAAATAGAATTATGAAGGTGATCAGAGAAAGAGGGAGGAACCTACTGCATCCTTTGTGTTGAATATCTGCGACCCGCACATGTTTCCAATGCAGAACTACAGTGAATGCGTTGAACATCAAACATCAAAGGAAAGTGGGACAACGCACCAGACGAACGTAAATGAAAATGTCACCGTTCGCTTAGTACGTCCGGGAATGTTCGAGGGAATAAGCGACAACCCCAAGTTCAAACTGAGAAAAAAAGGAACCTGTGAAAGGCATTCGTTAAACCGGGGAAAGATGCTATTCCAAGATATCTGACAGTCATGTAGTACATCCCCCATTTAGTCCACTGTTAGAGGTATTAGGATAGTATGATTAAACCAAAGAAAAAATAAGGACCTTGGTAGATGCACTCGTCTCAACGAGAGCCATCTCAAGGAAGCCAATAAAAGGAGGGATCATCGCCAGTGCCATGATGTATAGGCGGAGGTTCTTCCACCTTGATGTAACCTATCATTATGTCAGTTCAACTGCGGCGTATGGAAGGAAGGGCACGCAGAACCAGGGCAACGATGACGAAGATCACAAAGTTGGTCATATTCCGAGGAATACTATATAAGATGACTTGTAGAGACGCTGTACAAGGATATAATCAATGGTCAACTATCCTGTATCAAGAATGTACGTACTAAACCCAAAAATCCTGTTAATGATACTTCCAAACGTTGTCAAGCCTCCATTAGGTACCTATGTATGCGTCAACACAGTCTCAGATACCAATGCGATAAACCTACCGATGCCAGAAACACGTGGATTCCAGAAAAGTAAAACTAAACTGATTTCAGTTACGGTACAGCAATGTTCGAAACACATACACATGGATCGACCAAGCGCTCCCGGGCTTGGTCCCACTTCCACACCTTTGTACCTGTTGTATCATGTCCGCTCTGGTTCTCGAGGATCTTGGTGTTGGCCATCCGCTTTTCCTCCTTTGTGAGCCAGGGAACCTCGGATGGGGTGCCGAGGAAGTACAGGCAAAGAAGCCTGGCGACGATGGTGAGAGATCCGAGGAACTGTTAATAGGTCAGTGTGTATAAAGGACAGAGAAGAACCGAGCGTACGTAGGACATATACCGCCATGCCTCAGTGACTTTTCCGGTATACTGGAGCGTGCCGATTCCGTAGAGTATTAAGTCAGTGATGACGGTGACCGCAGGTTGGGCGCTCTAGGTACAGGGAGTGATTAAGCAACATAAGAAAACGAAAGACGGCGCTTGTAAGCCAACCTGAAATACCAAAGAGCGCGACGACTGTTCTCCTCGAGTATACCAGCTTCCGATGATCAGGAGGAAACCCGGACTGATACAGCACTCGAAGAATCCTTGCAGGGCGCGCAACGCAATGAGTTGCTTGAAGTTCTGGGCTATAGAAGGATTTTAGTATCCACGATGATTAAGAGAGCTAAGCAGAAGACAAACCAAAACCGATACATAAAACGACGAATCCCCAACATGTATATCACACAACGTCAGAGCTTACAACACGTCACAATGGAGAAAAGCATCGACCATGTATATTGATCTGCGTAAGAAATAGGGTTGATAATATATTCTTGAAACAGTGAGGTATACGCACAAAGTCTTACCCATCCTCCAACGCTGAAGGATAATATTTGATGGAAATTCGAAACACATGTAAGTGAGGTAGAAAATCGTTGTTAGCCTAATTCTGAAGTCTCTCATTTTGACTGTATAGACAAAATTTCAAACACTCACCATGAGTACTGTTGCCCAACGAGCCCAGTATCTTCGCGCAAGCCGAATAAGACCATAGTACCTGTAAAAATCCTTTCGTGGTTGGTCTGTACCGGCATAATAGGCTTGACGTACCTATTGCTGTCTTGTCGGCCGACTGAAGACCATCTAATAGGAAAGAATATAAGCCGCTGGGAGTGATACGCAAAATGCTACTAACAGCATAGCCACATGAGCGGAAGGAGATAACAGTCCGCCTTGAATTTGAGCTTCTTGTACTGCTCGGGAGTGTAATTGGTCGAAGTGACATCAGCGAGTGGTATATCGCCAAATTCCAGCTTCTTCCTGAAAACATCATAGTGAGTAACAAACATTCAAATAAGGCAGTCCCTTATGCGCATCACGGATGCCAAACAATAGACTCGCGATGCAGGAGATTCTTCCTTTCTTAAAGGTGTTTCGCATCGTGATCTAGATTCGGGAGAAAGCGGGGGAATATAAGAGAGAACGGCAGGATATTCGTGGCCAGGGTGACCAATGTAGTAGAACTTGAGAATATCTCGACGGTCAAGTCCAGGGACCGCGATTTATATATACCTATATAATTCTGAGTAGCGTCAATGCGTATTCCATTAACTTTTGTTACCGAAGCTTACTGTTTTCATCTTTCTGACGTGTATGGTTTCTTCGTCTAGTCGTTGTCACGGTGTTGCCTATTTCTTCACTATTCCGTGTGGGCAAACCTTGTTCTGCTGTGGCTCGGGGTTCCAGTGTCACGTACACGCCTATAGCACTTCATTACGCAATTCAATGGCGTGGCGACCGTAAGTTCGATATCCAGCTCAACATATTATATGCGGCGACACGACGTCCTACCACAGTGCTGTAACCCCAAGGATGGGCGAAGTCTTGGTGCTTTGTGCATATCTGAAACTAAGATATTCACGAACAGACGCCTTAGCTGCTCGTACATTCCATCCTAATGAGTCGCCGCCGAAGACGTTACAGCGTTCGATTAGTCAGTCGAGGAGGCACCGAGTATGTTGATGAACGGTCGATGTTACCATTTCGCCCTGTAAGCAGTATGGATGCAGAGAGGCAGCACCTCAAGTTACTCCCTGACAAGGAACTCGGAGCAAAATCGGAATCTTCATATGCGCGTTACAGGTTGTATCAAGGTCATCAAAATACTCCTGAACTATTACGCGCGATGAGCAGACGTCTAAGAATGAATTCAAGAAGGAACTTACATGCGCATCCACGTACTTCAAGCACGTCAAAGAAGAATCTCCATCGAGTTCATACTGCCTTTCCTTCTCGTCCAAGGCTGGTAGCGCACCAATGAGCATAACCTTATCGACAGTCTGCAGTCGTCCGCTAGGCAACAAGGAGGCTTCAATTTAACATCACGATATCGAAGACAACACGCACCAACAATAACGAGGAACTCTGACGTTCGTGTTAGCTATTGAGTTAAGCCTTGAGCTTCTTATTTAAAATCTCGACTGCTTGCCTGTCAAGAGATTAAGAGTCTGCCTAGCGGAGCCTACCTTGAGCTTGAGGACCAAAGAGGAAAGCGAAAGTGTACCGCCATGTCCTTCAACTTGGACATCGGTGATCCACAGCATGCGACGCGTCGAGCATGGAACACAATCATATACATTTCGACGCTATTCAGAGTTGGAGTATAACTGTCTTGCCGAACGTCCGGGTCCTGGAAAGCGGTGGGGCTTTCAGAGAAGAATACCTGCAGGAAGCGTTACCAATGCGACTCTAGACATTCGTCTGTAGAAGTAGTCCAGGCTGCAAGAGGAGCGGCGACTCTGTAGCGAGAAACAGGATCGACGTCGTCGTAGCGGTCGAAGAGTGGAGTTGTTTGGTATCCGGCCTTTCGCGACCACGTGGTTAGCTTGTCGCATATTGCCACGCACTCCGACTCTTTGCTACGATCTAGTCTGGTCCAACTCGGTTTTGTGCGGGGCTGTAATGAAACATCGCCGTCCACAAGTCAAGATCCAGCTCAAATTACCACCCGCTCACAATATTTCAAAGCCAGAGCCGCTGTCGCTGCTGGATTTTGCGGGGCACATAATGTACCAGGACACATGTTTTGAAGATATCCAGTAGCGGCGGAAGCCGAGTCCCTGATTCTTTCCTTTTATAAATATCAGCAATTGACTTTCTTGCGTCTTTTTCTTCCTGCTGCAGTATGTAGTTACTACACGGGCTATTACTAAATAGCTATGTCTTTGAAGGGTAAAATCATACCTCATTCGAAAAAGCTCGCTCGGTGGCGGCCTTCGGCCGCCACCAGCTCGCATTTTCTCACTCGGTTTTTTAACTTTGTTAGTTTATTCAAGTAAAGAATACCTTGGGAATACTATGTACATAACCCTAGGCTAACATAAGATATAGGATGAAAGAAGATGGGCAAGTGGGCAAGGGAGGAGCCTCAAAGGCAGTGCACAATTAAGACAAAAAACAGCAAAGAAAGATGGAGGATACGGTGGCATTCTATAACAATGGCCAGCAACTTAGAAAGACACAAGCCAGGAGTATCAGCTCAACAAGGAGAAGGAAATAGAGAAGGAGGTGCTACAAAAAGGTGGTAAAAGTAGACAGAGGGAATGAAAATTAAATATTCTCGCGAAGAGGCCCTTGCTAGCCTGAGCGATACTCTTTATAAGCAAGCCAATCTCCCCAACCAATAGGGAAAAATCGGAAAGAGTGGCTTTTTCAGTCACAGCGGCAATCAGCTTCAGCCACTCGGCATGACAGCCGAAGCATGCCGGATGCTCGCCAATCACAACAAATTTGTAAGCCAACCCGGAGTATAGCCCCTGTCCAGACAGTTTGGCACTACTCACGACCAGTTACGTTATTCTACAACCCTCTGTCGTTTCCTCATCCTTCGGAAAGAATCGGGAATGTCGACATCCAAAGAAATTCGAATCAGTTTCCTAAATGACAACATTAGACAATGATGCTTTTGGATACGCGAGGAGAGCCGAGGTCGTGGTCGTGGTCGATGACGAAGGACGTCTGACGTCAACAAGTTCCTTTCTTCCGTCTCCGCAATGCTCTGTGTGCCTTCTTAATACCGTCAGTGCTCGTCTTGATATCACCCTGTCTTGTCATTGTCAACACCATCAGTAGCAGCAGAGCATTCTCAGATGGAGTAATGTCAACTCGCGATCGGTGAGCTATCTCCGAGTCATGACTTTTTTCTCGATGCTAACAGTCTTTTCAAGAGATTTGTCGTGAAGGACGCCGACAATCTGCCTGGACAACAAGGCTCCTTTTGAGAGTCTGGCCTTTTTTCTGCGGTGGAAACCGTCAACTCTTGAAGAGGAACGATACCTTGGAGATCGTCTATGCAAAGGCTCGCTGGTCATTCGAAGGTCGGCATTTTATCGTTCCATGGGCATTCTCAGCTTCGTGGATTTTCAAGTGCTGACAAGGGATGCGCGTGGTAAGTTTGGTCGAGTACTATCTTCCATTCATACTGATGTGCTCTCAGGTCGAACATTTTCCGTGCTTGGTACCTTCCATTATTTCCGTGCGTCCCCTGACTCTTCTTTTTTCCCGCTCTAACATTCGCTGAAGACTTACCTCGATGGCTGGATTCATTCCTTTCAATTAAAAAGGCGAAGGCCTAGTACAAGGTTGTCGGCTGCCTCCATAGCCGTACATGGACGCGCAAGTCTTGTTTGGTACTTGCCGAAATGCCTGTCCTATCGATAACCAGGTTCATCCCACAACTACCCCCATCCCCCGACCTCGGTACCAGCTTCTCTATCCCGGTCATCTTCTACGACCAACTGGGAAAAACTCTGGTTCGACACATCGCTCATTGAAACCATCGTCATTCTGGTCTATTGTTATCCTCATCAATAAACTGGCCAACCTTCTGGGGCAGATCCGCATCCAGGACGGGTTCGATTTGCTTAGCCTTCATGGAGCAGCACACCCGGTTTAGAGTTCGATGTACACAGGCACTGCGCCACTTGGTGTTTGCCAACTCATTGGCGGATATGGGGCGTCAACTAGGAAACTGAGTGAGGCCTTCCCGGATGGTGTACAGGAAGGGATCAGTATATCCAATCGACCAATCGATGAGTGCTAACATCTCCGTGCAGTGAGGATGTGGGTGGCCATTTCATTCCTGTTCTTGATGCTTGCTGACAGACCGTGTAGGTTCGGAGCGCTGAGTGCGTGGTCCATCTTTACCACATCTGTGTTCAGTTTGCTTGGCCTTCATGGAGCAAGACACTCGGTTTAGAGTTCGAGGTACACAGACACTGCGCCGCTTAGTATTTTCTAACTCGCTGGCGTGTATGGGGATGTGGGACGCGTCAACTAGGGTACTAAGTCAGGCCTTCTCGGATGACGTGCAAGAATGGCTGGCCATGGGCGCAGAGGAATTGATTTTCAACGGACCAACTGCTGAGTCCGTTGGCGGATATCTCCGTTGCAGTGGGGATGTGAGTAGCCATTTCATTCTCATTTTTGATGCATGCTGACTGACCCCGGGACAGGTTCACGGAAGAGCTGAGTACATGGACCACTTCGACTGCGTTTGTTTTCCGACCCTTGCGATCAATGAGTCCGCATATACTGGCGAGGACTTTGTTGGGGAGCCTATAAATCCTATAGGCGTGATGGTACAGCGCCTCCGCCGTTGGACTCTTAAAAATAATTCGCTCTTGGCGTTTGAGACATAACTTGTATCGAGCTAGGTATAGTACCATTCTTTGCGTCAATGTTTTTCTGGAAAATGATTCGTGATAAGGACCCGAATACAGAAATCATGAAACGTTCCTTCATGATTGATGTCGTGCTCTGACTTCTAAGTCGCCCGATGCCTCGAAGTACGGATTCAGCCATTCGTGACGAGTCATAGGCTATATGTTCAACCCACACCACTTGCGTGGCATTGGTACGAAGGCGTCAGAAGACATGATCAACCTTCTGAGTCCGACAGTCTAGACTTATGCATGGCTTACGCTTAAGTCTACTCCGATGCCAAAGTGTCAGATTACAGTAACTGTTTTCTCTCGACGCCACAATTGTATGTGATTAGTCTATTCCGAATAGTATCGCCATCCAGTGACTGGCGGGATGGCGGCGGGGAGCATCAACCGTCACCCAAGGTACTAAATCTTTGTATCCCCGTAATTTGATCTCTATTTTTGCACGAACAAGCCCAGTCACTGGTAACGATGGTCGGAGAAGGCTCACATCGTGATAAGGGACTATTTCTGACTGATTCTTCCTCGTTCGGTTCCGTGCATCATAAAAGCACACCAGCCCTAACGATTGTTGACCGCGTCATGCGCGTCATTCGTTCCCCCACTCGACCTGGGCACTCATCAACTTACATTTTGGTTTCTACTCCACGACTGATGACTTCCGTCGCCCAGAGGAGACAGGTTAGAAAGCTATAAGAGAAGGATTAACCACCAGGTATTATTCTTAAGCCCTCACAACTCTACAGCTTATATCTTACTTTACAATGTTCGCTCATATCTCTGTGTCCGCTCTCCTGGCTTTACCTCTCCTCGCCAGCGCCGGGGTTATCCCTGTCGTCCTTCCCCGCGATGATATCACGGGCAGGCAGGTTACGATTTCCCCAGTCCTTCCCACCCTTCCCCGCTCTGTTATTATGGGCAGACAGGTTGTAACGATCTCCCCGATTGTTTCCCCAGCCCTTCCCCGTGATATTACAGGGAGGCAGATCACTGTTCCATCTCTGCCCGCTCCTCCTGCACTTCCAGCTCTTCCCACACTAAAAGGCAGACAACTTCCAGCTCTACCTGCTACTCCGGCACTTCCTGCTACTCCAGCTCTCCCTGCTACTCCCGTTCTTCCTGTTCTTGCAGGTAGACAAGTTCCTGCCCTTCCGGCTCTACCTGCTACTCCGGCGCTTCCCGCTACTCCCGTTCTTCCCGTTCTCGCAGGCAGACAAATCCCTGTCCTCCCAGCTCCCCCAGCTCCTCCAGCTCCACCCGCCGTTCCTGCCCCGCCCGCCGTTCCGGTCCTTCCCCTCCCAGCTCTTCCCATTCTTGCAGGCAGACAGATTCCTGTCCTCCCAGCTCCCCCAGCCCCGCCCGCCTTTCCCGCTCCACCCGCCATTCCTGCTCTTCCCGTTCTTGCAGGCAGACAGGTTGTTACAGGCTCCCCGACCATCTCCCCGGTCCTTCCTCTTGGAGAATGATCTCGTTAGTGACACTTTCTTTCGCAAGTTAATTATTCACTCACATTTTTTCAAACAGTACGGCCTTGTTTTTCTCCCGAGTTCCATGAATCAGAGCTGCATTCGTTTGTTAGATAAATAAAATAGGCCAAGAAAATAGTATTGCTGCATTGTAGTAAATGTTTTAATGACTACTTACATGTATAAAAATTTCTGTCTTTCGGAGTTTCTTGCGAAAGTCCCTTGAATACCAAGTAATAGTACTCCTCATAAAGGTAAAAATCAGAGAAGCGATGGTCAGACTTCATTTCGTTTCGGCCCTCGGAAATTAGTCGCTGTCCCAACTTCTCTACATATACTACTAATTCACGAACTATATGACATTGGACTATTTCAACTTGTATATTCGACATCTACATCGAGCATGTTTCTCTTATCCACACGCTGGAGCTTTTCATGGACCCAATTTATATAGTACGACGCTTCCCCAGAAGGAGGGCTATCAACGTACCGTTTAAATAACACCTTCAGTCGTCGAAACACCTTCATGTCCGGGCCTATTAAGATCTCATCCAGCATCGAAAATTGTATCGCCATATCTTCTAGTTTGATAGACACCCCATCATGGAACCCAGGAGATACGACCACCAGCGTCAGGGTCTCCATCATGATAGGTCCGTTAGCGCCATTCAAAGAATCGATCAACCATGTCATGACCCTGGCATGCCAACCGTACCGGCTGCACTGCACTTCAATCTGCAATGTTGGCATAGTCAATGGAAGCAAGTCAGGCTGTGCGGGCCAACTTGAAAGTGTATTGATACTGGATCCTTCATTCAGATCATGAGTACACGTTATACAGAAAAATGAGGGCATCACTCACTGACTCGACGGATCCGAATGTCCAAGCTCTTCAATGACCTCGATGCCGCATGCACAAAGGCACATATGGAAGACAGGTATTCGCCAGGCGGGTATTCGATGCAAAGCTCGCGGAGAGAATCAACGTATATCGCTCGTAACTCCCGCCGACGGATGAGTAATTCTACAACAGATGCATGAAACGATGTCCCACACATCGATATCTTGTTGATCCTCGGAAACGGCTCGTCAAGGTTCATAGTAGGAGGTTCTACCAGAACAGTCCCATGGAATTGTATATGCCTCAAATCAATGCTCGTCAGCCCGCGTAGCTGACAGACAAGGTGGTGCAAAGACCACGGATTGAAGAAATCGATCATATCGAGGTGGAGTGCAGTGAGGTTTGGAAGAGAAGAGAGGAATGGAGTCAAGCTGGGGATATTATCGGAACCCCAGCGTATCGTGATTTTCTTGATGTACGGGAGGATTTTTTGCGAGGACGACTCATCGTCAGGCGTGTGCTTCAGCTCGATGCTACGAAAAAGGTGTACGCGGGTGCGGATGTAGAACAATCGGGAGACGAAGGAACAAGCGACGAGCGTGTCTTTGTCATCCCAGAGGTAATCAATGATTTCGTCGATGAGTTCAGGTGGGATACTAGGCTGCGTTGCGCGTCAGCAGGTTTCTAGATTTTTCCCAGTGCATCACGTACAAAATGGAGCTTCGTTACAGTTGCTTCGACTAAATCTTTAATGTCGGGCAAGGGCGGTTTAGAAGACAACAGGGCCGATAATCTGTTTATCATGCAATTAGATAATTTCGAAAGGAGGATTTTAATTCTGAAAAGTATACGCACGGTTCCGGGACTGGTTCGCGAGTCATGTTGGTGCTGGATCCTTGGAGAGATCGATATGATGACTGGTGAAGATCTGGATCGGAACGGTCCGAGTATCCGAGTAGAGATCAGGACGAACTGCAAAGCGAACAAACAAAAACAATTTCCTTTTCTTCCTTCCATCATCATGTCTCCCCAATACTCCGTGTACCTTCTTGATGTCGCGTTTAGCGCAAGCGCTACTCTTGATATCGTTCCGTTTCATCAGTGTCAACACCACCGGTTGCAACAGAGGATTTTGGCATGGAGTCATGCCGAATTTCCTCAAGTAGGTGCGCTATCTCCTCATCATGACTTTTTCTCGACGCTAACGTTCTTTCAAGTAATTTTCCGCGAAGAACGTCGACAATCTCTCTTCAGCAACATCTCGGTCAGACACTTGGGCATCCTATCGCGATTCTGGCGTCCTTTTTTCTGCTACGGAGACTGTCAGTTCTTGAAGAGGAACAACTGACCCTTTGAGTCCTGAGATCAACAAGCATGTATCTTGTGGGATGACGGGCGCGTCAGCAAATTTGATAAGGTGTGTGCTCCCCTTCATCTACTCTCACCGACATAACACGTGGATAGAAACTGGCCCCGCTTTCAGGTCTCTTCATTCCCGGGCAACTACAAAGGAGAGCGTGACGACGAAAAGTTACAGGTGTGTTGCTACGCGCTAGTAATGTTCACGCAGCCTTCCTGATCTCGGTCTATCTCCAGCACCTTGGCCCCTACCGGTCACTAACATCACTTTCAGTTCGGTTGTGAGGGCTAGTGATACGCGAATTCTCATCTTTATTTTGTGCCGTTCGACGCATCTACCATCAAAATCGCTGTCGTTCTAGACCATCGATATCTTCATCGACGAACTGGTCAACGTCCTGGAGCACCTGCACATCAGAGACGGATTCGACTTGTTCAGTCATTAATGGGGCAGGGTGCTTTGGCAGCCTGAGAGGCTACGCCACCTGGTGTGGACCAACTTATTGGCGGATATGAGGATGTGGAGCACGCCAACTGGGAAGCTCAGCAAGGCCTTCCTGGATAACGTACAGAAAGGACTGGCTGTCGACGTAGCCGACATTGTGCGACTTGGCGCTCAATGAGTTCCGCAGGGATAAACCAATCGACGAGTCCGTCTGTAGACATCTCTGTTGCAGTTAAATGTGCGTGAGGTGCATCTCTCACTATCTTTCTATATGCTGATGGCCTCCTTGTAGGTTCATCGTCGTCGATCGCGTTCGTGTTCCCACCTGTAGGATCAATGGACGGTCGCTCTTTCGATTGCATCAGTTAATGATTTCATTTCCAAACGAAGGCGGAATAGACGTCGAAGGGAATCAGGATTCAGGAAGGCCCATCACCAAGGTACTTCCAGGCCAAATTCCTCAATGAATAACTTCTCAGACTCACGGATCGTGTAGCACAGTATTCAGACCTGCGGGTTCTCGAAGTGGACGCGGGGTTCCAATAGGCTAGTAAATAAGCTCTCAAGACGTGCATCGTGAGTAACGAACCTAAATCTTATTTGCCTCCCTTGACTCCTTCGCCCGTCATCCTCAGCCATCGTTGTCCCCATCCCAAGCACTCTGAATACTTCACGGAGGTATGTATTTTGTTCATCAAAGGAGACGTTCTTCGGTCTGACTTGCTCACAGAGATCCAGCCGGCAAGCCCTCGAGTTATCGATGGAATCAGAACGATCTACTGTTAGTCCAGTCGTCATCATTTGCCTCGGCTCATCCCATGTAATCCTTTTCCAGGAAATCTCTGATTACCGTCCTCACTGTACCCCGGCAGATATGACTATTGGACCACATATCGTGTGCAGCAATATCCTGGTGCTCCTTCGCACCGGGCAGTCATCGGAAGATCTAGACTCGGAGACGTTGACATCAGTCAAGGAGCACATACGTCGCCTCGAATCTGAGATTGTCACCCTCGATGAGCATCTTCAGACGCAGGCTACGTCTCTTCAGCACGAACGTGATCTTGTCCTGCAGGATCTCGAGAATCATTCGCGCCCATTCGACATCTTCCGAAAGATATCTTGCTATATATCTTTCAGATGTCCATCGATGCCAACGTCGAACTCGGCAGGAAAACCATCCTTTGGCTTCTCGGTTACATCTGTCATCACTGGAGAGCTCTCTCCCATTCCTCCGGTTCCTTGTGGACCGACATATCCCTTGAGAGCGCGTGCTCCTCTAACCTCCCACCCGGTCGAAGCAGTCTGCGAAAACATCTCCTCTCCCTTTCCAGAAGTTCGCCGCTCACGATCAGCATCGCAATGATCTATCCTCTCGATGGATTCTGATCATTTTTACCCTACCTACATAGTCTCCACTCGTCGATAAGTGGTGTTTGTTCTACCGCCAGCATCCGTCGCCTGTTTTTCTCAGTTCCCCTTCTCCGAGATCTCACCTTCTGCAGGAGTATTGTCCTTTGACGGGAACTTGCACGAATGGTGTACCTTCACCAGCTCGTCGACCTAACGGTAACAGTATACATCCATCAACCAATCAAAGAACATCCAGACGACGAAAATTCAGATCTCTGCGCCTGCCTGAAAAAGGCTATCCTGTTGGAGGATCTGGATTTTAATGTTGTACGGTGGGACTGTATTCGCCGGAGAACTGGGTACATGGAGATAATCGAGTTCAACGTTGAGGAGATGAGGCGCACGGTGGTGGGAAAATGAAATCATGGCCGCAGAAATGTTCCATTACGAGATGTCTTATGGTTAACTAGATCACGAGGGCAACGGTTTGGTGGGATGTAGTGATCTCGAGTCAATCAGACCATCGTGCTGAGCGCTGAGGAGCAGCCTTCCGCGCTACCAAACCCAATGCATTTGGTAACCACAATCTCTCAGTCTCTCGACAAGTTGTGTGTTTGGCCTGACAGGCTGAAAGGTCTACCGGTGGATTGTCAGCTTGCTGATGCACCACGTTGTATTCTTCGTCTGCTCTGAATGCGATAAATGCCTCGTTGTATTTGCTTCCCCTCGGTATGCAGAATATTTGATATTTATCTTGCTTGATGATTGAATTGTATGGCACCTCTGCAGTGTAACGAATGGCTCCTTGGCAACGAATCCCAGAACATCGCTGAAAGATAGAAAGGATCTGCTACAATGCAGCACTTCATTCTCACCACTCACCAAAATTGACTCCTTGGTCGCGTCCCACAGGGTTCTCGTCAAACTCTTAAAAAGTGCTAAGAATAGGGGATATGCCTCAGAAAGTAATTATATTAAAATGCATACTGATATCAAGCGAGAAGTATGGAAGACTCTTTTGCAACACCTGGGAGTTCCATCAACCTGCGTACTTCCTCTGAGCTTTCCAGTACTACCAACGACACTTTACGGAACTCCTGGCCTTGCGATCTGCTCCCAACTGCCCACTCTGTCCCGCTGATGATGAATTCGTCAATACAGTCTAAGTCACACCCTAGTAGTGTGTAGAATCCATCTGGTATTGGGTGGTATGTGACAATTTTGAATTTGTGCGCCGCCCCAGAGTTATCTTCGACGATCAGATCTCCCTCTTGGCGCCGCTTTGGGCCACTGAGCCCTTGTACATAACCCGAATGAATGCAGAGTCCCCGATACCAGTCAGCATTGGTCTCTTCTGTCAGGTCAACTCTGCGCGATGGTAGTAGCATCTCGATCTCCGGCATAAGCATGACCTGCCTCCACGATGGGCGCCAGACTTTGTATCCATTCCCAGGTGCATAACGGCAGAAGAGCAACTGCGTTCGAATGAACTCGGCCATCACACGCACCAGCGCTGTCCATGCATCCTCTTCGGACTGTGTTTCATAGTATGCTGGTATTTCTTGCGTTTGCAGAAGATATGCCAATCCCGCAACTTTATCCACGGGATTCTTCGACACACGATTCTACATGTCCTGTAGCACTTCAAAAATACCCGGGTACCCCCCTGAGCGGCCGAAGTACGATAATGATGAGAGTCTCTCCTCAAACTCTCTCTGTATCTCCTTTTCCATGATCTTGTTGTCGCCCGTATCCCCACCAATGATCGGATTCTCATCGATCTCCTGCAGCGTCCAGGCGCGTCTGAACCAACTTTGATCACTTTCGATGTCACCTGCCTTCAAACTCAAAGGCCGGCCCAACCCGCTGAAGTAGCACACCACCCGGGTCCTCTGATATACAGATCCAATGGTGGGTACGTCGACCTTCCACTCCTCAAGACGAAGATCCTCCCTCTGCCCATCCACCTGTCTCAAACAGAGAACATCCAACCACGCATATTCCGCGCCTATGTTGAGCATCTCAATGCGGATGAGGTTGAGGTTGGCATCCTTCGGAATGGCCACGGGCCATTTGTGTCCATTGATGGGTGTCAGGACATCCTCACGATCCGTTTCTTCCATCCACGCATGGGATATCGGATATGGCTTACGGCGGACGAAGTGCCATGGCACTACCCGGTTACTGTATAGATCCCAGACGCGTCGAGGAGGCATAATCGCACTGATGATCGTGTTTTCAACGAGTACATTTTGCCGCATCTCCTGGTCCCATATTTCGTGGGTGCGTAGCTTCTCTTCGACTAGAATGGTCAATTTATCGTACCATATTGGTCGGAGACGGGCGTATGCAGTGCCAAAGTCGTAATCCTTAGTGATATAGTCTTCAAGAAGTGAGGATAGGCAGCGGGCTTCCAGAGTGTACGCCGTGCCGAGTGTGGTGTTGAGCTTCTCTAAGACTCCTTCAGCACCGAGGTCTGCACAGCGCGTGTTCGCGAGGGAGGACGGTATAACAGAACATCTACCGATGTAGGACCTTTGTATTGGTACTAGAATGGATGATTCCGCGTGGCCGATCTCGGTGAAGGCGGAGAGGGTGACCTCGGGGAGAATCTCCGCATGCTTGAGACGTTCCTCTGGTATCTGCAATATGTCATTTACTTCCCTTCTTTTCGTGCTTTTATGCACTTACCGATTCAAATGAATCGAGTGGGTAAATAACTTCGTGATAACGTTTCCTCCATTCCTCTTCATTCATATGGAGTTTTCCTACTGATAGCAGAATGAGGCGGTGAATTTTTAGTAATACAACCACACATACTGTTGTGTGTCGATGCGGTAGTCATACCAAAGTTGTCGTTGCAATGTAGTTGTACCTAGGGCCGATTTTTGTGGTAAGAAGCCAACAAAGCAGACAAGGGCCGGTGCGATGACGGTCGCCGGAAGGAAAGGCACAGTGACATCCAGGGATACATACTTGTGTTCATCTCTCGGAGTCAGATCCTATTTTTAGAAGCTCCGTTCATTGGCTCACGCTTCAAGGCTAGCAGAAATTGACGGGAAGATCTGACTGGATGTCGACCTCCGATCTCCACGGCCAGTTGAGTTTTCGGGTGAATTATATACTCGGACTAGTGCAAAAAATCAGGCGGACAAGGATTCTGCAAAAGGTCCAACCAACCCGCGCACTAGGATGCCAGTTTCAGAGAAGTCTGCTGTTAGTGCGCGCTTGATGTTCCGTTCTTGTCACCCCGCTTGCTGTAGAGGGTTTGACTCGTTGTTTCATTTCGCGGCAGCGTACAGGAGTCAGATACTTTTTGCTCAGCAAGGGCTTAGCGCTTCGTGATGCAATTGAACAATTGAGGATAGAACGATACCTTCATCCTATCATAGATCATAATTACATAGCTTCCAGGGAATCTTTGCATAGATATCAGCGAGCGGTAGCATACTCCATAGGCGCTCGTCTCAGGCTGGGTCAGATGTTGCGGTTAGTCTGAGCCAACAGATGGGAGGTCAGTCGTCTTCCAGATAGCAGCCATGACACGAGATAGAAAGCCAACATCCATAAGTCAGAGGGACACCGGTCCGAGTTTATGTGTAAGCACCAAAAAACTACTTCCTCTCGCGTGTCTCATGCAGTCCTTTGTTGTTGCCAACATCGTCAGCCTCAACAACGATCGTAATTTGGATGACTGGTACGCATGGCTGTCAGCTGAGTGAAAAATAACCAGCGGAATACTACAGAAAGGTTTCTGTAGTATTCCCACCAAACGAAGGTCGTAATCGAATTCCGAAGTGATTTGGAGGCCATCAATCCGTGGCTTCCAAGCGACCCCACGGTGCGAGGTGATTACCTCTGCGTTTGACTCGTCTAACATCCGTTCTTCTAGGATTGAGGTTACTTGCCGCCCCCCGTTATTACTGGGGATAGCCGTATTATTTTCAGAATACTACCGTACAGCATTTCGAGGCTGTCGATGCACTATTGATTTTTTTTACTTTCGCGAGTCAAAGAGGCCCGGGCAGCGGAACCATTTGACGGCGAGTGTTCTGCACAAGTATTTTGATGTCAAGATTTATCAGGGGTGTACTCTGGAACGTTGACCGACATTAGTATGTTGTTCCGTCTCTCATAATAACGTCTAATAGAAACGTTATTCCCGTGCGCCAACTTTGCACTTCGACTGACTAAGACATTGGGTGTTCAGAGTGAAGATGGTCCTATCAAGGATAGCTGCTGAAGCGGATTATTAAACAACAGAATCAGTTGATTGCAATTGAAAGAACTCACGATGTGGCCAATATGCCTCGTTAATCGCTTGCGGCGATGAATGTTTATTCAATTTGAATGCACGAAGCTCGTGGTATTCGCCAACAACTTGAGTCATTACATCCCGCCAAACTGCCGGTAGTTCAGCAACAGCGATGTACCATACTAGAAGAAAGAACGTACCCGTTAGTGTGAGGTATGTTAAACGCCGGTTGAATCCCTCCAACGTTCGACACATGGTAGGGGTACAAAGAGTGACCCGATAATCGATGCACTTGAACCGAGCGATACTTTTCAAGCTACGGATAATCCATGAGCACGAGAAATCATGTAAAGACAAACATACAAAGCACGATTCTTCTTGTTCACGACGCTGAGTTCGCGACTGTACTCCGCCGCCCGTTTCCGCATCTCATTCGCATGCTAGACTAGTTTAAGCGACGAATACAAGCTCAAGTTGCACATACCTGCTCTAGAATACGGCGAGTTCTTATTTTATGAGACATTGTCTGTTTTCAGTGAACGAAAACAAACGGTATCTCAAAGTTCGCACACCAGGAAGTAGTAAATCGTCCCCCGAGGGTTTGAGAAGCTTATACTCTGCGAGTTCCCTCTCGGCTTGCCTCACCAGGTATAATTTCTTCACCGTAAACGGGTCGTAGTGTAGCCATTGTAGAATGGGTTTGTATTTGCTAACAGACCTGTCTTAGGGACTGTATGAAAACAAGTGTCCCTTTCGATTGCTGAAAGCCAGAATGGTGAGTAAGAGTGAAGATAATGATGCAAGAAGGACGTACGCCAAGAAATGATTGTAACAGCGCACCTATATCTCCAATCAGCAAAGTTGGTGCATGAATCCGAACGCAGCTCACATCTTTGCATAGGTATATCCTGTACGTCAAGTTCGGGAATGCATTATCGACAGAACGACCGCAGCTCTGTATGCTATGAAATTTCAAACTGAGGATATGAGGCAACTACTGACACGACACCTATTGCATCCAGAGTTGAAGTAGTTGATAAAGGCAAATTCGCTCTTTAGGCAAGGCGGTACGGCGGGAAGCCGAAGAAGATTGCTCCTTGCACGCGCCCAAGAGTGGTTGCCGCGCTGATCCAATATGTCCTTAATGCTCCTAGACACGCTTCGAAGAATGACGAGGTCCATTGGCGCGCACCAAGCAAATATCTGTGACGCGTTAGACGCGACTTTGGATCCATACGACTAAATCGTACCTCCAAGATCAAATCGCGAGATAAGCGCTGGAGAGAAAAGTGGTCGGGCGCGAATCACCGATGGGAACTTGGCATTATGCGAGGCAGGTGGTGGTGTGAGCAGTCTGTCGCAGTGTTGGTTGATGCCGAGAGCCAATTTGGGCGGAGTTCCAATTCCCTCTTTCTCTGCCTCTGCAACTTTGGGTGTCATGTTGACTTTCGCGGCTGTCGATGGACTTCGACGAGACACGTCTAGCGCTTTCTACGATATTGATTTGACGGCGGCAGATCTACCAGCGGCCCAACAACGCCGTTCAAGCTCAAACTAAAAACTCTCATGACCAATTTAACATTCTCTATAACACCTGCCGCCGCGTCTACAGAGGACTCTACAAGAAAAATGAGGCATGTTCATACTCTGGAGTGACTACTGGAATCAATGTCAATATCCGATAAATGTAAAACGACTTACTGGCCAATACCTAAGTAGCAACTTACCTTTCGCCGCTATTTGCCGGCGGTTCTCACTCGGGTTCATCCGAATGGTGACATCCCGGCATCCCGGCAAGAAAATATCACATGTAGCTGGCAAGACTATCTCTTGGAGTTACCATTAGTTGCAGATGTCTCTGCCCTCTTTGTCCTCGCTTGACTGTGGTTAAAAAGTATCCCGACCGTCGTAGAATCCACCACCCAACCAGTAGTTACCCAGGCGGAGCGCATCCTTCGACATCGTCTGCAAGGAGGCTTCCTCATCAGCCCAGAAACAACTCTCGAATGGGCTTCAAAGCTCGAAAATAAGCCGGTGACGAAATTCCTTGCGGCGTGGCAAACCATCGAACTACGGGTCAGCCCTATGGGCGCAAGATTCTCAATCGTGGGAGAGGAACAGTTCGGTCAGTTCATGGTAGTCACACAGTGCAAGAGATCTCGTCGCGGCTATTTGGGCATGGATCCTTCACAAATCCCTCAATTCCGGGAAGGAGAGCCGGAGGCTATTGCACGCAAGATGTTGGAAGAAGAGCTAAGGGGTACGTCCGTCTAAATACAAGCGCTCGCAGAACAAAGCTTATTGCGATGTTAAGATATCCATAGCCCTGTTGTATATGCCACCTTCTTGGACTAGTGATATCGTCGTCTGGGTTAGCAATGGTTAAACGGTACATAATTTGTGATACATTGCTTTGCTATTCAACGAGACGGCTTTTCGACCTTTGGCGCAAGTCTCGTAACTTTGGCCCCTATTTTCTGCTACGAAGTCTGTTAATT
This sequence comes from Armillaria cepistipes, assembly GCA_900157415.1. NCBI lineage: Eukaryota > Fungi > Basidiomycota > Agaricomycetes > Agaricales > Physalacriaceae > Armillaria > Armillaria cepistipes. The sequence goes on from FTRY01000008.1 coordinate 1,880,261, forward strand.
CTTGAGAAGAAACAACTGATCCTTCGTGACTGCGACGGGAGCGTCTGCTGTCAACTTCCTTAGTTAAAAGTGTGCTTTCCCTTTCATCTACTTCTACCAATGTAACACAAACACAGCCTCGCTTTTAGCTCTTTTTCATTCCTGAGCAGCTACGAAGAACATAGCGACGAAGAGTCACAGGTGTGTCGCTACTGGCTCCTTATGCTTCCTTAGCCTAATCTCGGTCTAGCTACCGCACCTGAGTGCTTACCACTGTTACCAGTCCCCTTTCGGTTGTGACAGCCAGCGATACGCGAATTTGGTGCCGTTTGATGCATCTCCCATCCAAACCGTTGTCGTTCTAGACTACTGATATCTTCATTGACGCCCTGGTTAACACCCACCCGCGCATTCAAGGCGCATTCGACTGGTTCGGCTATTAATGGTTGGTCTAGAGTTCGCAGCAACTAGGACAAGCAATGGACACGTTTACCGGTGAAAGGTGCCGTCCCAGCGGCGAGAAGAAAAAAGAATGATCTTCGGGGGTATGTCTCTTTTACGTCTTCAAGAATAATGACCATATTAAATTGTCATAGACTACCTACGCCGCTTTTGCACGAGCGAATTCGCCGCATGTCTTGGAGTCAATCTTCCACCACTCCAACCAAAATTGTGGGAACCAACATAAGAACCGATACCGGACTTTCACCTATCCTGGCAGCCGTAACCTGGACAATCCAGAAAGCGCCTCCCTAGCCGGAGAATTCGTGTTCCACCTTGTATTGGTGCTTCCCGTTTCGCCGTAACATGCGCAGGCTTGATTTGAGGTTGAGGTACATATGGCCGTCTCCCTTTTACAATGTCATATGATACGTTAGCATAAACGTTGTCGACGGTTGTATCATGGTGAGTTTACCTTCTTGGTTCATAGCACGGGTGTTCACGCTGCCTTTCTTTTCAGGGTACGCTCTTTCAACTACGTTGTCCTATCTCTTTTCATTGTCTGACTCGCGATATGACAGACTCTTTGGTATAACGATCGTACAGACCTGGAATTATCTTAACACGAATGCAGATGGATGGCTTGTAATTCCTGCTTGATTGCGAGCATCCCGTCTACCTTCGTCTGTAGGTAGCATTTCTAATGTGCACAACTTGTTTTCAAAAAATTTCTTGAACGTCTTGGTAGAGCCATGGACGCTGGCGTCAACGCGCAGACTCGTCACTATCTTGTGAGGGGCTTAAATTTTGACATTCTTGTATGCTAACTATATCAGCCGTTTTGCGGGCTTAACGTTAACGCTAATGCGCCTATAACGACGACATCCTGTTTTAAAAGGTCCCTCATTGTAGGCCTTGATGTGGGTTATATCAGATGCGGTGGTATGTAACGGTGATTTCTGCGAAATCCTGCCTCATATTCCATCTGCACAAAGTTACAACGGTGCTATGTACTCACTCCTGGTCCACGGCTATGTCAGACCAGACAAAACTGCAACACAGGCGTTCGGCGACCATCGCAAGCGTGCCGGAGTTCGCCGACGGGTAATTCCGCGGACGACGTGGCTATTTCTATTCATTTGATCCCGACAGAATACACATACTACGCTGATAATCCATAGCTATATATTCATTCTGGGAAATGCTATCAATGGCATCAGCTCGCTCACCCAACAACTGAAACAGAGGTCGTCGCGAGAAGCCAAGTCCCTGGTGTGGCGCAGGAGTCAGGGTTTACTGCGCCGATCAATATGTTCACAATTTTCACGTCACCCTCTTTCAACGTAGCCCTCATCTACCGCACCAATCATTCTGCATCCAAGTATTCGTGAGTGTTCTAGCATTTTCAATATGTTTGTAGCTCATCGTAGTCTGCATAGAGCATGCAGCCAGCTTTCTGTAAAAATTGTCGCGGCAGGTTTTATATCCATGAACCGGGCCTTAAGCATGTGCTGCCACCGTCTCATGTTACCGACCTACGCAACGGGATCCAGATCAGCACCGAAGCCCGTGCCGAGTCGATGAGGCAAACCCTTGCTGGTCTAATACCAAAATTAGACAAATACGACGCAGAAATAAAAGAGTTGGAGGAGACCCTGGCGTATCTCAAGCACCGTCGCACCGAGCTCGCGCATAGCGTCTCCGTCTACAAAACCTACCTCGCTCCAATTCGCAGGCTTCCGGTAGAATTGCTCTGCCAAATTTTCCTGGAGGCGTGCGCTGTTGGTGACCGTTTCCCTATCATCGGGAACGACATACGCGAAACCTTCCAATCACACTCCCAGACCGCACTTCGTATCGCTTCAGTTTGCTCCTACTGGCGAAGCGTCTCCCTCTCTTTCCCCCCATTCTGGTCCGTTATGTTTATTGATGCTGACGACGACAACCTTTCAAGATCAACGAGGAAACTACTCTCGTTATATCAGCAGAGGTCATGCGCCAAACCAATACACGTTGGAATTTCTGCTCAACCCTGTCTTCATGAATCTGATGGCATTCCTATGTTGTCTTACATGTCTTTGAAGACAATATTTTCGCCTTCACCATCTCTCCTCAACTTGAGTTCTTGTCGTTCGTTCATTTTCAACATGGACTTGGCGAGCTCGTCTGACCTAGCTCTTCCCTCTCCTGGTTTCGTGTCACTTGAACGTTTGGACCTCTTAGGATTCGTGGCTGGCAGCGATGTAATCAATACGACCACACTTTCTTCTTTGTTCCACGATGCACCTCGACTTCGGGAGCTTCACCTCCATGACACGTGGAGCGAGACCCTCCAGTATGTTGGCATCGACTGCAGCGCCATCCGTACGCTATGGTTTGAACAATACGAAAGCGATCCAAAGTGGGATGATATTGTCAGAATCCTTGGCAGTTTCCCCTCTTTGGATGTCTTAGTGTTCTATCGCGGGTGGTTCGAGAATATCACAGCCACTGTAACCATCCCAGGTGCCAGGGTCCTGCGGATATGTGCTGAACAAAGAACCCCCGCCGACCTTTTGCATGTGTTGACGCTCCCTGACCTGCGTCATCTGGAGATCTTTGATGATGAGAAGTCTGACGATCCCAATATCACTGCTACCGAAGAGATCGATGTCATAGTCGCCTCCCTCGCCCGTTCTTCCTTCATCAACGAGCTTCGCTTCGACAAGGCGGCCATCCGGGGTGTGGATCTCGTACGGATCCTAGAAAATGTTCCAAAGTTGAGGAAAGTCGCCCTTGTGGAGTGTAGAGATGCCCATGACACCATCACGGATGAGCTCCTCGATCGAATGATGGATGCCGACTTTTTACCCAATTTGGAGGACCTTGAGTTGGTTTGGATGGGATGCAATGACATAGAGGAAGGAAAAGTGTTGAATGTCATCGAAAATCGCTACGAGATGCTTCGATCCGTGATTGTGGGTGTGCGGGGTGGCGGAGAGCTGAAGAAGAAGACATTATGGAGGATTCAGAGATTGCGGGAGCTTGGTTCAAGTATTCGGTCGTATTGATCGAAGTGGCACTGCCGGCGCCTTGTTCTTTCCAGGATTTTTCGTTTTTGATTAAGTATAAGATCATGATGGTTAGTATATATACAGGATACCACTAAGACCTGCTACCTTTTATGACCGCAAAGTGTCCTTTCGAGACCTGATGTTCGAGGAGGGAAAACTTGGTATTCTCCCAAACATCCAGCATTTGATACTGTATGCACATGGAATGTAGTAGGATGAAAGCCTTCTCAAAATGGCAATGTCGAGGCATACGCGGTATTCCGGAATTTTTACGACACTCGTGCTAAGAGGTCGTGGACCAGGACATTCTCACTCGAGTGAAATGCCTGCGTGAGATGAATGTTAGAAATGCGGGGCTGAACTCAAACGAAGTGAGTGGCAAAACTGGGTTACATCTGTGGCAAACACGACATGGGGACTAACTACGAAATATCCTAGCTTATATACTACGAAATCCCCTTGGAAATAAGCCAACACGTAGGTAGATCGATATGAGAACCCAACGGCGACTAACTGTCTGCCATGAGAAGCTCGCATATCTCACAATGAAGGCAGCCGGTGTCCATGTTAAGCCCTGTGTAACTGAGGATTTGGATTACTTGTTTCAAAAGTGACAAAGCTTACTTTCTGGAAAAAAAATTGCGGTATGAATATAGTAAAGATGAACCTTCTTGGGTCTGATCAGGTAATCTCACCATATGTTTTGAGGTTTGTAATGGCGTGAATAGTGCCTTTCCAATCATCCTCAATGGTGGAGTTAAGGAGGTTCACACAGCGAAGGACGTGAATGTCGACTTGAGATTTGAGTTGATCAGCTTTGGATGCAAGGCTTTCTCGGTACGCCTTAAACCTCATCCAGGAAGGCGATGAACACTTCGTGTTTAAGCTAAAGTCACGATTAGAATTTCTCTTGACTCAGAGGGACGAAAATATGTAACCTCCAATGGAAAGTTAGCGTTCCACTATGTCGGCTCTAGAAAACGCACAGCTTCGTTATTCTGCAGGAGATTGCGTCCTACACTAAGTACATGATATGTTAATTGTGAAGTTTCGATTACCAGCGAAAAACCATGGACACGAAACTGGAATCCTTCCAGGGACCGTTATCTCCTGGATGCAAGCGAGGGAAGAGCTCAACCGCAACATTCGAACTGGTGTTCTAGCAAGATGTTGAAACACGATGAAGAGAGAACGGCTTTACTCTGTACTTCCAACTCTTCGACTATGAGCTCTAGTAGTAAACGCGTTTAACTTTCCAAATTGACGGAGTAAAAATGACATCTTCCTTCAAAGTCTCGGCCTTGGCAAGAGTCGTTGACGACTTATCCTGTTACTTTACCAAAGCTGAAAATCGACGTTGAATGGTGAGTCAAGATACCTGGGTATATGTCTGCACTTTATCTTATTGACTGAGCGCTGTGAGAGTAGCTGGAAAGGGTCCAACACAATGTACACTTTTCCCAATAAAACACAACTGTCGTCGCCCAATGAATACTACAACGGATCGAAAAGTCCATCGTATGGCCGTCGCTGCGCAAACGGTTTCGCATGAACCTAAACCACGTTGGTGCCTATGAGAAATCGTCAGCCATATCAGAGGAACGACACAAAATAACATGCCTCGACAAGAATCTCACCTCGTCCGCCAAGACATTCGAAAGGAAAATAATGGCACCCCGCCCTTGTGTACAGGTCCCGACGAGCATAAAAAGAGATGCATCACCTCGTCGCTCCTTTTCTAGTTCACCCACCATCCGTAGCCTACGGACGGTTGCCGATTATTCCCCACAACAATATCAGGCTGTTAGTGGATCCGACGTACACCTTCAATGGTTCAAGTACGTCCGCTCTACATGGAACAACGGCGATCATGAGACTGCCCAGCACTCTGGAGAACCCCCAATGGACCGGAATGTGAGAAGGCGCAGATATCATCTGCAGCCCCGGAGTCATGGCACCTTGTACCCGAACCGCTGACAGTGCTCTCATCTCTCTCTCCATCGGGCGGATACAAATCTGATTCGAAAGCACAACAATAGAGAAAATCAACAAAATAGATACACTAAAATGATACCTGAAACTATGCTCCGTCGTCTCCTTCATCCTTTTTATCCTCCTCTTCCTTGTCGCCCTCTTCGTCCTTCTCGGACTCTTTGTGAATAGCCTCCAAGGCTAGTTTGAAACTAGATATCCCAAGTTGATCAGAAAATACTCTCGAATAAAATCAAATATGCCGTACCTGTCCGCAGGCTTGACTGGCATACGCTTGTCGATCATAACACCACCCTTGGCGAACACAAAGTGACTTCGTGATGTTTTGGTGGTGCCGGCACCGAGCGCCGAGATAAACGCGCGCTTGGGATCAGAAAGAAGGTTATAAGGCAGAGATTTCTATACGAACATCATGTGAGAACGACGGAAAATGAGGAAACTGAATCGAACAAACCTTATCCTTCCATTTACCCTGCTTCCCTGGCTCGTCGGCACTCAGACAGTACACGTCGTATCCTGCCTCGGTGAACTTGTCGTACGCATCTCGATAAGCGCAAGCTTGCTGAGTGCAGCCGGCTGAGAGGCAGGCAAAAAAGGGGGAACCGACGTAATGGAAGACAAGATCAGTCAGCAACGAGTGCCGGTGCAACCACAAGCGACGCACGAGTATCAGCCCTGGGCACCAGGAAGAGTACCACGCCCCGCTCGCTGGCAATCGTTCCAATCTCTACATCCTCGCCGTTTTGGTTCGGAAGAGTTATCGACAGTCCAGCGAGCGAAGAGCCTATTTGGAGCTGCTCGACTGTTTCCTGCGGTGATTCATCCGAATCATCTGCCTCCTTTTTCGTCTAAGCAGCAGGTCAAGGTCAGCGATGCCCTGGCGATAAGGGTAAATCTGGCATACCTTCTTCTTTACCCTACTACCCTCCCCATCGGCTTTTCTCTTGGCTTTGGGTGCAGGCTGGGATGATATCCGTGTTGAACGTCGCGGTTCAATGGTCGCCGTTTCTGCAGCAGCTTTGCGGGCCATCGATAGTGGTGGTACGGGTCTGAGACGTGTTGGAAGGATCGCCAAATATATTCAAACACCGCGTCGCGTGTACGCGTTCCGGCACGACGGCGTGTTCAGGGTTCTTCGCACGGACCACATGTCCCTTCCGTATGTCTTAACGACGTATTTTGCTACGATGAAACTACATAATATCGAGGCAATGTCATTCTATTCTCTCTCTTTTTTTTCTGCTGACGATTTCTCATAGGTAGCTAATAACGCACGTTTGAACTTGCAGAATACTTAATACGAATTATACTGTCTATATTTATTATGGATAATCGACATGCGAAATATTGCGCATGGACAGAACACAAAGCGATGAATTGGGCCTTGATGATTTCCAGTGTCATCGAAGCTGTTGGAAATTTATAGGCTCTTGTAGCTCGCCCTTCTGTGGCACGCCAAGAAGTCGGAATTTGTTACGGACATTCTTCCCTATGGACACCGTCGGCGCTGTACTTTCTTCAAACGCATTGTGGACCACCATGGAGCACCACGGCTTTTGTTCTTCTTTTGGTCGAACAATAGCCTTTCACAATGTTTGCTTCGGTTTCGAGTCGTCCTGGCCTTCATAACCAAGACACAAATCCTAGTCCTCTTTTTATCCTGTCTGTATCTTGCGATGAGCCTCTCCCATGACCTCCATCACCAGGCTCCGTTTTCTCGCAACTCTCTGCCACTAAGACTCGACCTTACCCAGGACCTAAAAACGCGCCTCGCGCAACTATTCCGCGCCGAGAACACCCGTGAGCGGTATATCCTCCACTTCATCTCCTCGCAGCCGCTCAGTCCAACTTATAGTTCAGCTCTGGAAGCATACCAACCCCACCAGCCTCAATATCCCACCGTTCAACGACATCATCATTTCTCCGTCGACCCAGGAGTACCTGTCTGTGGACGATGCTATAAAGATCGTGAATGAAGAGATGCCACCGGGTTACAGACTACGAAAGGCGTGCCAAATTCGCTTTCAGGTTGCCGACGATAAACCCGTAAACGATACTGGGGAACGGCGGTCGGTATTTCTCAAAGGTACCTCTTGTAAAGCTCTCTTTTCGACGTAGCTGAATAATTTTGTTATAGATATAGACGAGCTCATCGCTCGAGTGCGATGGGGAAGGAGAGATCTCGGTCAGAGAATCTGTCGTATTCGCGACGCTGACCTCAAGTCCTGATGTAGTTCTTTCCCAACAAGGAGGAAATCGAGTTAAAAAATGGTATCTGGCTTTTTGCGGAGTATACGGATACTGGAAACATCGTAAGATGTGGGACCTCAAATCAGCGAAAGAACTTTGTCGAGAAAGGGTCTTGGTTTCCGAATGAGTGTCGATGTGTGATCGACTTCTCTTTAGTCTTGCATCTTCACCGCCACAGTTTACTTTGTTGGCCTTGCCATTCGGACCTTCACGATTTACTTAAGGCAATTATCATGGCTCCCTGTCCGACTGTCGACAGTATTTCCATAGACCGCGCCAGACATTGCTTGGTAAATATCTCCATAGTTTGATACAGTTTATCTAGGCCGGTTGACTTCTCTTAATGCCCAAGATTGATCTTCTCTTTAGGCCTAGAGAAGTGCAAGCAGCTCCTTCCGATACTTAAAGGCTATCATGCGTTTGTTTACAGCTTACGGTGACATTCTGACAATGCTTCGTGCTCCTCGTGCTAGGTCGATGTGGGCCTCCTCACGGACAAACTTCGAAATTGATAGCTATTCATACAAAGTTTACATTCCGTATCGGCACTGCCCAGACTACGTACATCATTTATATCACTACGGTTTTCTCTCTTCAATAAACTGGGCGAATACTTCATCAGTTTCGAAATAATCCAAATACTCAACGTTGTCAACCGCAAAGAGTTTGACACGGACACCCGCTGCCCTCATCTCACGCAGACGTTTCATTTGAGTGATGATATCCTGGCTAAGGATATCCGTGCCGAGCATCCAAGTTACTATCTCAAGTGTCATAAAACTTCCTGGGTATCGAGTAAGCCGTGACGATGCCATCTTGAGAAGACTGTCATTTCGGAAGATGCACGCTCTTTCAGGCGTCCGCAATTCCAAATGCTGGAGGCTTGGAAGGATACCAGGTTCGCCCTCCTCAATAGTCAGCTCTCGAACAATATCCGCTCGAGTTGCTGAAGTAACAGTGATGTTAAGATTCGTCAATGATGTCGACCACTGTTTCCATAAGCTTTTGAACGCGGACACTGGCATCGGTCTGAAGCAGAAAAATGTTCGCACTTTGCACTCTGAACGCCACACGAAACGCAGAAGGACCTTGACCTCTGCAGGTTCGAATTCTGGAGCGACCATCGCATACTCCCCACGCTCGCCGTAAATGAAAAATTCCTTCAAGTTTGGCATGAGGCACCTGTCCAGAATAGAAGGAATCTCGTAGGGCAACGTCAGTTTCTGGATGTTGTTATGGACGACGGCGGGATGCAGCTGTGCATCGAACGGTGCAGATGATGGAACAATATCACCCTCCTCTCGAGATACATGAAAACACAGGTCCTCCAACATGGTAGCCTCCTTCACACAAGCGTAGAAATCTAGGTTCGCGTTTACCGATTCGTTGATGGACATCCATAACTTGGTCAGCTGGACGAGCGGCACCGCTCGTGAAAGGTTCCGCCACTGGACAATACTCCCGCAGAAGGCGAGATCCTGGAGAAGGGGAGCTGAGGAAAACAAGCGACAGACGTGGGTATGGTCAGGATCCGCTATCATGAGGGAGAGATTGCGAAGAAGGGGTAGATGACAGGAGAAGTCCTGAAGGGCTGGCACTGGCCCGCATATTGTAAAGTCAATATGGGACCATCGGTGTGAATAGAGAGCGACTTCTTCCAAAAGGGCATCACTATCGTCTCCTCGACAAACTGAATGGTGAGGGAACTCAGTCTCGAATGGATGGAGCATCCCAACATCAATGTGAAGCGGCGAACTTCCGGACAGGGACAGAAGCTTTTGGCGTAGATAACGTTTACCTGGATGGTCCTGAGAGGAGCATCCACTTTGGAGGGATATGCGAGTCCACAAGGAAGGGGAGGCGCGGCAAAGAGCGCTCCAATGATGACAGACGTAACCGAGAAGCCAGGGCATGGTTTTTGGGTTAGATGTGCACAAGGAATTAGGCTGCGTGCAGATGGACATTTCAAAGATCCGCAGCAAGACATCGTTCGGAAGACGACGAACGGGCGCGAATATAGATTTATGATTTTCGAGATCCTGCACAGCAAGATCTTTATCATGGTGGATAGCCGGCTCCTGGGATTGTTTGAGCTCATCGTTGCGAGCACGGATCTCGGATTCCAAACGACGTATATGTTCCACTATGGATGCCAGTGCTTCCGATTCCAGATCTTCTGACGATTGCCCAGCGCGAAGGAGCACCATGATATTGCTGCACATGATATGCGGTCCCACAGCCATATCCGCCGGGGTACAGTGACAACGGCAATCGGTGATTTCCTTAAAAACACATTCTATGAGACGAGCTGACGCGAGCGATAGCGACTAGACTAACATTAGAGTGTTCTGATTCCATCGATAACAGATAATTCGAGGGCTGCTAGTCGGCTGGATGGCTGGTAAGAAGGTCAGACCCCAAGAAGTGCATCCTCAAGTGAAAAACATCCGCACCTTGATAACAAATTCAGAGCGGTAGGGATGAGGACAACGACGGCTGGGGATGGTGGGCGAAGGAGTCAGGGTATGGAAACCAGAAGCAGGTTCATTACTCACGATGCACGTGTTGAAAGCTTATTTACCTGCCTATTGGAACCTACAGTCCGTGAATCTACAAAGGAAACGCAAACAAGTCTGTGAAGTTATTCATTGAAGAATTTGGCCCGGAAGTACCTTGGAGGTGGGCTATTCCTGATCCCTTCAACGTCTGTTCCGACTTCGTTTCGAAATGAGATCGTCAACCTGTCGAAACACGAACGTGATCGACGATAGTCCATGTACACAACAGTCGCAACTCCCCGGTGAACCTGCAAGGAGGCCATCAGCATATAGAAAGACAGCGAGAAATACACCTCACGCACATCTAACTGCAACAGAGATATTTGCAGATGGGCTCGTTTCTGTATATCCTCTAGGAAGGCCTTGCTTAGCTCCGCAGTTGATGCGCTCCACGTCCCCACATCCGCCAACAAATTGGTCCACACCAAGGGGCATAGCCTCTCAGGCCGGCGAACTCTAGACCAAGCATCCTGGCCCATTAATGGCCGAACCAGTCGGATCCACATTGGATGCGCGGGTGGGTGCTAAACAGTTCGTCTATGAAGATATCGGTGGTCTAGAACGACAGCAATTTGGATGGGAGATGCGCCGAACGGCACAAAATGAAAATAATTCGCGTATCACTGGCAGTCACAACCGAAAGGGGACTGGTAAGCGCTAAGGTGCGGGAGCTAGACCGAGATTAGGAAGATTGTGGAAACATAAGGAGCCGGTAGCGACACACCTGTGACTCTTCACCGCCACGTTCTTCGTAGTTGCTCAGGAATGTAGACAGCTAAAAGCGAGACTTCGTTGAATTCTGTTCATGCGTTACATTGGTAGAAAACGATGAAAGGAAACACACACGTCAATGAAGGAAGTTGACGCTCCCGTCGCCGTCACAAAGGATCAGTCGTATCTCTTTAAGAATTGACGGCCTCCGTAGCAGAAAAAAGGACGCCATAATCTTGATGAGAAGGCCAAGTGTCTGACCAATATGCTGCTGAAGCAAGACTGCTGACTTTCTTCGCGACGAATCACTTGAAAGAAAGTTAGCGTCGAGAACAAGTGGTGACTCGGGTATAACCCACCGAGTGGAGGAAATTCGGCACTACTCCATGCTATAATCCTCTGTTGTAGCGGATGGTGTTGACACAGACGAAATGAAACGATATCAAGATGAGTGCCTGCACTAAACGCGACGTCGAAAAGGTACAGTATTGGGAAGACATGATGGTGGAAGGAAGAAGAGAAATGTTTGTTTGTTCGGAAGTTTGAATTCTACTCGGATACTCGGACCGGATCTGATCCAGATCTTCACAGCCGCGATGATTTCGATCTCTCCAGAGTTCAGGACCGTCATGACTCACGAACCGATCCCAGGACTGTAAGTGAAATTTTCAGAATCGAAATCCTCCTTTGAAAAGTCTCTAATCGCGTAAATATACAGATTGTCTGTGTCGGTAGCATTGGAAAGCGCGGAGGAAGCAGAAAGGTAAAAATTGGTGGATCTCCCAGGCGTTGCAAAAGGGTCCTGCATGCTTCTCGCTTGATGTCAGTATGTATTTACTATAATTACTTTCTGAAGCATATCCCCTATTAGCTTAGCGCGCTTTGAGAGTCTGACAAGAACCCACGTAAATATTAAAAGGAGCTGATGTTCAAGAGGGAGAGCGATGATGCTATAGGAATAAAGCGTTGTAGCAGATTCCTTGGCTTCCACCATCATCTCCGCTTCCTAACTCGTTTTTCGCCGGGCTACTGTTCTCTCACTGGCAGACATGTACTCTCTGTTCTTAACCGGGGGTCTACTACAGTGAATGACAGAACTGGTGTCGTGAGAGACATCAAAAGATCGACCGTCTCTTCAGGCCCTATAGAAGAACAGCAAGCTCCATCCCATACTTAAAGGCCATCGTGCGTTCATTTAGTACAGCACACAGTAGCGTTCTGTGTTTGGTGTTTGCCGCGCTAGGTCTCCTCACAGATGGACTGAGGGAACTTTATCATTTCTCAAAAGTAATGGCTACTATACAAAGTTTATATTCCATACGGCGGTATTTCTAACACTACGTACATCATTCATACTTCCAAACATCCAGAAACTTGGCGAATACTTCATCAGTTTCGAAGTGATCCAAATGACTCCCACCCAAAAGGAGTTGAACACGGACGCCCAATGTCTTCAGATCGCGCACACGCTTCATATGAATGATACTATCACGGCTGGGGACTTCTCCGGCGTCAAGTATAGTGTGTATCAGAAAGTCTGTGAAAGTTCCAGGACATCGAGTATGCCTTGAGAACGCCATTTTGACGAGGCTGTCATCCTCGAAGATACACAACCCTTCAGGCGCACGCAACTTCAGATATTGGAGGTTTGGGAGCACGCCGGGTCGGCCCTCCTCAAAGGTCAACTCTCGAACAGTGTCTGCTCGAGTCGTTTCAACAACGGTGATAGTGAGTTTCGTCAATGACGTCGACCACTGTTCCCATGCGCTGTTCAACACCGGAAGTGGAAGTGATTTGAAGCACGAAAAGGTTTGTAAATTGCTCTTTGAGTGGCGCGCAAACCGAAGAAGAGACCCAGCATGAGCAGGTGGAGCTATCATTGGTGCAATCAGCTCCATCTCATAGTCTCGATAAACGAATAATTCCTTCAGGTTTGGCATGAAGCACTGGCCCAGGACGGTCGGAATGTCGCCGTCCAATGCCAACGTATGGATATTGTGATGGATGAAGGGGAGAAAGAACGATGCATCAGACGGCCCAGAGGGCTGAAAGATGATACGTTCGCTGTAGACCTTGAAGGCGAGATTCTCCAACAGGATAGCGTCCTTCAGGCAGGCGTAGAAATCCGGATTTGCATCGTCTAGATCTGAATTTTCTTCGCTTGCTTCATTGATGCTTAATGACATCGTTAGGTTGACAAGCTGGTGAAGGGGAACCGTTCGCGCAAGGTCCCTCCAAAGGACAATACTCCCGCAGAAGTCGAGATCTCGGAGAAGGGGAACTGAGGAAAAAAGGCGACAAATGTCAGTGGTGGAAGAAGCGCCATGTATCGACAAGAAGAGACTGCGTAGGCAGGGTAAATGGCAAGAAAAGCTCCGAAGGGCTGCTACCGACCCTTGTGTAGAGAGGGCTATGTGAGACCATCGGTGTGAATGGAGAATAATGTCTTCCCAGACAATACCTCTGTCATCGCCTGGGCAAACTTCACGATGAAAGAAGTAATGATCACCGGGATCCACATCACGAGGATGGATCATTGCGATTCTGATCTTGAGCGGCGAACTTCTGGAAAGGGAGAGAAGATGTTTTCGCAGACTGCTTCTACCAGGTGGGAGGTTAGAGGAGCACACGCTCTCAAGGAATATGTCGGTCCACAAGGAACCGGCGGAACGGGAGAGAGCTCTCCAGTGATGACAGATGTAACCGAGAAGCCAAGGGATGGTTTTCACGTCGAGTTTGACACGATCATCGATGGACGTCTGAAAGATATATAGCAAGACATCGTTCGGAAGACGTCGAATGGGCGCGAATATGGATTTATGATTTTCGAGATCCTGCACGGCAAGATTACGTTCGTGCTGAAGAGACGTAGCCTGCGTCCGGAGATGTTCATCGCGAGCAACAATCTCAGATTCGAGGCGATGTATGTGCTCCTTGACTGATGTCAACGTCTCCGAGTCCAGATCTTCCGATGACTGCCCAGTGCGAAGGAGCACCAGGATGTTGCTGCACAGGATATGCGGTCCGATAGTCATATCCGCTGGGGTACAGTGGGGACGGTAATCAGAGAGTACCTGAAAAAGTATTACATGAGATGAACTGAGGCGAGCGATGGCGACTGGACTAACAGTAGATCGTTCTGATTCCATCGATAACAGATTGTTCGAGGGCTTTTCGGCTAGATGTCTGTGAGCAAGTCAGACCAACGAGCGCTTCCTTCGATGAGCAAAATTCGTACCTTTGTGAAGTATTCAGAGCGCTGGGGATGAGAGCAACGATGGCTGAGGATGATGGGCGAAGGAGTCAAGGGAGGGTTATGAGAATTAGGTTCGTTACTCACGATGCACGTGTTGAAAGCTTATTTACCTGCCTATTGAAACCCTCACGTCCATTCAGAGAAATCGCAGGTCTAAAAATCATGCTACGCGATCCGTGAATCTACGAAGGAAACGCAAACAAGTCTAAGAAGCTATTCGTTGAAGAATTCAGCGCGGAAGTACCCTAGTGATGGGCTTTCCTGATCTCCTTCATCGTTTGGTCCGACTTCGTTTTGGAATGAGATCGTCAACTGGTGCAATCGGCAGAGAGACCGTCCGTTGATCACAAGGGTCGGAACACGAACACGACTGCCATAGTCCGTGTACGCAAGTCTCCGACGAACCTACAAGGGGGCCATCAGCATATAGAAAGATAGTGAAAAATACACCTCACACACATGTGACTGCAACAGAGATGCCCGCATATGGACTCGTTGATTGGTTCGACTCGGCTACGTTGACAGCCAGTCCTTTCTGTACATCAATCAGGCAGGCCTTGCTGAGCTCCTCAGTTGGCGCGCTCCACATCCCCATATCCGCCAACGAGCTGGTCAACACCAAGTGACGTATCCTCTCAGGCTGCCGAACTCTAGACCAAGCATCCTGCCCCATTAATGACTGAAAAAGTCAAATCCGTCTTCGATGCGGGGGTGCTCCAGGGCGTTTACCAGTTCGTGGATGAAGATATCGATAGTGTAGAATGACAGCGGTTTCGATGGCAGATGCATCGAACGGCACAAAATGAAGATGAGAATTCACATAGTACTAGTTGTCGCAACCTAACCGAAAGTAATGTTAGTGACCGGTAGGCGCCAAGGTGCTGGAGATAGACCGAGATCAGGAAGGCTGCGTGAGCATTACTAGCGCATAGAGACACACCTAAGACTCTTCGTCGCCACTCTTCTTTATAGTTGCCCAGGAATGAGGAGACCTGAAAGCGGGGCGAGCTTCTATGCATGTGTTACGTTGGTGGAAGTAGATGGAGGGGAAATACTCACCTTATCAAAATGACGCGGACGCTCCCGTCGCCCCACAAGATACATGCTTGTTGATCTCGAAGGATCAGTTGTTCCTCTTCAAGAACTGACAGTCTCCGTAGCAGAAAAAAGGACGCCAGAATCGCGATAGGATGCCTAAGTGTCTGATCGAGATTTTGCTGAAGGAACATTGTCGTCGTTCTTCGCGACGAACCGCTTGAAGGAAGTTAGCGTCGAGAAAAAGTCATAATGAGATAGCTCACCTAGTTGAGGAAATTGGGCATTACTCCATGCCATAATTCTCTGTTGCAACCGGTGGTGTTGACACTGATGAAATGGAACGATATCAAGAGTAGCGCTTGCACAAAAAGCGGCGTCGAGAAGGTACACGGAGTATTGGGGAGACATGATGCATGATGCATGACGATGGAAGGAAGAAAAGGAAATTATTTCTGTTTGCTCGCTACTCGGATACTCGGACCGTTCCGATCCAGATCTTCACCAGCCGCGATGATTTCGATCTCTCCAGAGTCCGGCACCGTCATGACCCACGAATCGGTCCCAGGACTGTACGTGGATTTATCAGAATCAAAATCCTCCTTTCAAAAGTCTCTAATCGCATGAATACAGATTACTGGTGTCGCCTGCCAACCCACTCTTACCCGGCATGGAAGATTTGCTCCAAGCAACTGCAACGAAGCCCAATTTTGTACGTGATGCACCGGACGAAATCCAGAAACATGCTGACACGCAATACAGCCTAGTATCCCACCTGAACTCATCGACGAAATCATTGATTACCTCTGGGATGACAAAGACGCGCTCTTTGACTGTTCTTTTGCCTGCCGACTGTTCTACCTCCGCACCCGTGTGCATCTCTTTCACAGCATAGAGCTGAACCACAAAACCACCTTTGAACCGTCCTCGCCAAACATCCTCCCGTATATCAAGAAAATCACAATACGCCAAAAATCCAATATCCCCGGCCTGACCCCATTCCTATCATCTCTACCAAATCTCACTGCTGTCCACCTCGATAGGCTCAAATTCCCAGATCCATGATCCTTGCACCACCTTGTTTGTCAGCTACGCGGGTTGACGAGCCTTGATCTCAGTGATGTCAGATATGGATCAATCAAGATGCTCCGGTAGAACCTACTACTACTAGAAACCTTGACGGGCGGCCGTTTCCGAGGATCAACAAGATATCGACGTACGAGACGTCGTTTCATGCTTCTGTCGTGGAGTTGCTAATCCGTCGGCGGGAGCTACGAGCTATGTACGTTGACTCCCTCCACGAGCTTTGCATCAAGTGGCCCCCCGGCGAATACCTGTCCTCCATATGTGCCTTTGTCCGTGCAGCGTCAAAGTCACTGAAGAACTTGAACATTAAGATCCGCAGAGTCAGTGAGTGAGGCCCTTGTTTTTCTGTATAAAGTATAAGTACTAATGATTTAAATGAAGAATCCGGCATCGGCGTAGTATCGAGTTGGCCCGCACAGCTCGACTTGCTTCCTTTGACTATGCCGACACTGCAGATTGAGATGGAGTGCAGACGATACGGCTGGCAGACCTGTGTCATGACATGGTTGGTTGATTCTCTTCGGAATAGCGCTAATGGACCTATCATGGTGGAGACCCTGACGTTGGTGGTCGTACCTCCCTGGCTCTGTGATGGGATGGAGGTTCGACTCGAATATTGGGAGATAGAATTCTCGATGTTGGATGAGATCCTAACAAGCCCGGTCATGAAGGTGTTTCGACAACTGAAGGTGACCTTGAAATCTCACGTTGATTGCCTTCCTTCCTGGGAAGTACCGGACTTCATAGAATGGATCCACGGAATGCTCGCACGTGTGGATAAGAGAAATATGCTCTCTGTAGATGTCGTCGAGGACACTAGTTGATGTGATATAGTTTGCGAATTATATGGGGATGACTGAGATGGAATGAAGACTGACCGTCACGAGTCTAGTTTTATATTGCTTCCTTGTACCACCTTTTTTACGAGGAGACTAATCAAAAGCACTTAAAATAAATACATTAGGTATCATTACTTCAAGCATAGGTATCTGGATGACAAGCCTTGAGGAGCGAACTTACGATTCCGACTCCGTTAACGTCCAGTCCAACGTCCCGGACGGCCTCGACAAGTTGCTAACTCAACGATGTCCACCTTGAGCATATCTTTTTTGCTGTTACGGCTCTCTCCCTGGACTAAATGCCTTTAAGGTACAGTCCGAATGCGGCCGTCAGTGATTAGACATTAGGTTAATTTTCCGTACAGGGACATTGCTATGTACAACACCTAAATCACTACGCTTTTCTGGCCTCCACAAACTGGTCAAAGCGTTCGTCAGTCTCGAAATAATCCAGATAATTGGCCAAAAGGAGTTCAACACGGACACCGACTGCCCTCATCTCACGTAGACGTTTCATTTGAGTGACAACATCCCGGCTAACGACCTCCCTGTCGAACATCCTAGTCATCACCGTGAATTTCGTCAAACATCCGGGATGTCGGGTGCGCCTTGAGGATGCCATCCTGAGAAGGCTATCATCCTGAAAGATACAAGACCCTTCGGGCGTACGCAACATCAAACGCTGGAGGTTTGGTAGAACACCAGGTTCGCCCTCCTCAAAGGTCAGCTCTCGAACAGCCTCCGTTCGAGTCGCTGCATTAACAGTGATGGTGAGGTCCTCCAAGGACGATGACCACTGTTTCCAAACGCCTTTGAACGTCGAAAGCAGGATTGGCCTAAAGTACGAAAATGTTCGCACGTTACACTCTGAGCGCCCCACAAAACGGAGAAGGGTCCCGAGCTCGGCATGCTCGATTTCTGGCCCCACGACATAGTATGGTGCTGGTACAGAGACAAAAATACCAAATACCTGATAATACCCGGTAATACTCGGTAGTACCCGGTAATACCGAGTAGTACCGGGTATTGTGCGGTATCACTCGGTATTCTCCGGTAATGGCCGGTATTGGCAGGTATTATAAGGTATTACTCAACGAGAAAAACCCTCCATCCTTACAGTTTTCCATACCTGCCAATACCTGCCAATACCTCTCACTACCGCCTACCTCGTTTATCTTTCCAACCCTCAGAATGCCTCTGCTGGCAATGCCCCCGAGTATCCGGGGTCCGTGGCTAGACTCCGCACTGCAATGTTTGTCCGACTTTGAGTTCTGATCTTTCAGTCAATCGTTCAGCAATCCGGCGTCGGGATCAAGGGGCGAGGCGGAATACCGTGACGAGCTGAAGGGGTCGCGACATAGGGTGAGTATATGCAGTCAGCCTCTTTGTGTGCGGAGCGCAGAGCTTCATCTTTGTAGAGTAGGTTTCGGTCGCGTTCTGTTTCAGAACGCACACACCCTCGCGTTTGGGCTCACGCGCGCCTTCCCCTATCTCATCACTCGCTACTCTACTTCTGTAATATATCCACTATCAATATATTCTTGTCCAACTACCAGTGCCTGCGACGGTAGAGACGAGATTCTTACCTTGGGCACGGTCCTCACTCAGAGAGTCGGCGCCCAAATGCACCAGTGCTGTTCAGTTATTTCGACACAGTCAATCAGTCGCCATTACAGCCTGCTCAAGCTACCCGACGTTCAGTCTCTGACGAGGTAAGAGCAGAAAAGACTTACAAACACGTTACACAGCCGGGCACTGAATTACCTCGACGAGTCGTTACCGGCAATATATTCTTCAGCTCGCTGTGCCGTCAAGTATCTAATGACGTCGATACTTCCCCAATTCACAGAATCAACTCAAAAGCTTACTGTTTGACTGAACGAGAGGGCAAGCACCAGGCCCTGGTAGAGGGAACATACACGCCCTTGAGCCAACTCAGCAAGATCAACGGTATTTAGAATACCAAACACTTACGTCAAAGTCGTTCAGCTCGTTGGGCGGTTTCTGGGCATCGTTGGAGCTACAAAGGTTAGTCCATGAAAAGTGTTACCGGGTGCATTCTCTGCCTACGAGCAAACTGTCAATTGGCCGTTCAGAATCACTACAAACGATATGTCTACCTCGAACACGACCTTCAGTGCAGGACTTTGCGCCTAGTCGATCAAAGTCCTTCGGCGTCTAACTCGAATCGACTACGGTGAGACCATCTTCAAGCTGAGGATATTCGCTTTCCGCATAAAGCCAACAGAATTGTGGTGGTCAAGACTCACCCCGCGTTGCTGCGGTCAAAACAGTTGTACGCAGCGACCTATTTTTCTAGTGTGTATCTTTTGATTAGCTCTCATTGCTGCTGCCGTATTTGCTTCCAGCGGTACTAGTTTCCTTTGGAATACTCGCTGAAGTTCTTCGAGATTCAACAATTTAGTGTTTTAAGCTGGTCTTTTCACTGAGGGGACCCGTTGAAGAACGAGTAGGCCAACTTTGACCTCACTATCGCGGCGCTATTGACTAACAGCTTCATACCCTCATAGATATCGACTCTTGCCATTCTCTACGCGTGTTTTTTTCATCAGATTCAATGTCGAAGATCCTGGGATCGAAACCCTGCAGAGCCAAACTCCCGCCGCATGGTAAGTATTTCGATTTGAGTGTTTCCTGTGTCGCTAACGAATTCAGCATCCTGCATAGCTTCTGCATACTTGACTTCAAAATTGCCTACGCATGGGAACGGAGCGACCTTCCTGATACGAGTGCGGCAGGTTCGGGAGGTGCTGGGTCAGAACAAATACCTCCGTGTACATCCGTGTACATCCATGTACACTCGCCACGCTCCCATCACGCGCTCTTGATCACTGCCGGTCTCTACAGCGCCATTTCCCTTGATTACAGCAGAGAACAGGCCCCACCATCGTCCTGTTCCTGTTTCAGCCACTTGTCCCGCAGCTAACCCCCTATTATCCAGAACCTGCATGGCAAGCGGGGCCAGAACCTGACTGTAAACTGCTCCACTAAACTGAACGCTCATCCTCGCAGCGAGAATGTATGACGATGCAGGTGTGCTTGATACCAGACGCGTCCCCAATCCTACGTGTTGCTCACAGTCGTTTTTCAGATAATTCGGTGAGTATTTGGAGCGGATCCCAATGGCAGAAGCAACAAGCCAAGGAAAGGCGGGCGCGTCTACACGCACACGCAGCCGGTAGGTCAAACGGCAATTTGCTAGATGGTTGATGCGCATTCACTACAGCATGCATCGCCGAAGCTTCACGAGACGCAGAGAATGACCGAGACTCTAAACTCTTTGATTGGGTTCCGACGGTGAAATGGGAGCCAAACGTGTGCGTGGATGATGGAACTACGTGGGTTTTGTTGGAGAGAGAAGGGCAAGGGAAGCGTTATAGGATTAAAGGGCATAACTCAAGGCCATGTGAAGCTGTCGTACGTCTACCGTATCCATGTTCGCCCTCTCCCAGACCTGACCGAAGATAGTGCACCAACGACATCGTCGCCGTCCCCCCTCGGGTATCGACCACAGCACCCATGTCGCTCTCGAAGGCACAGGTTACTGCACTATTGAACATGCTCGCACCGACTCTGAGAGGCCTGGATTCTTCCAACCAGATGCATATGCCAGAACAATTATAACTTTAGCAATAAAGACATGAAGACGTGACTGCAATTTGAACATTTGAACATCAAACAACCATAAATCAAATACAAACTCACCCTCGAGCGTCGAGATCTATGATGAATCAAACCCGAGGTCCAAACCTAAACGGGTGCCCAAAACGGGGCCGACGCATCATGCAGATGCTTTGAAGTCGAGAGTCTCCATCCTCGCTCCGAGTTGAGCTTAGGGTTAGAAGACGCGTATGGTGCAGGCAAACCCGCCGCCGTTAGGAAATAAGCGAGTTAAGGGGCTGGAACGATTGGAGCCGGACACGCCATGCTTCAATCGCAATCTAACGCAAGATGAGTACCCCTGAACGTGCGCAATAACATGACTTACCACTCTCCGAACTCAGCGCAGACCTGCACCCACAGTCCTTTGTCGTCGCGCGCTGGATGCTGCTCGCTGGTTCCGATACGTCGTCTCGACCCAAAATCGGGGGTCTTCCACTTAACGGCTTCTTCGTGTTCGTCGGACGGCAAAAGTAATGAGAGTGAGCAAGTAATGTGAGGGAGGATTGGGGACAATGGTGGCAACTATGCGAGTAACGTTTGAATGTCCTCCTGCGCACGTCGAAACTCACCTTGAATACATCCCCATTGAGAGCTCCTTCTCTTTGTGGGGGCATCGCTCGCTGCGGGCAAAGTTTTCTGGATACTTCGACTCGATATTGAGCTCTCGCGCACTCAGCAAAGGAGGCTAAAATCAACAGTCATTATCCTTCAAAACCACGTCAAATTGGGACTCACAGGATGTTTAAACATCAGCCAATAGCTTGAGAGCCAGTTTGAAGGGCCGTGGAGGGATGTAGAAAGAGAAGTAGGAATCGAGAGCATGGTGGTGGGAGGACAAGGAATGACTTTGATTTGCCGCCGGCCAGCCAGACATGCGGCCATCCTCATCAATGCTCCGTCCCCTATGACGCGTCCATACCACACTGTGCGACGCCACTCCTAGTGTACCCACAAACATAATCATAGGGTGGGGCCAGGATGGGAGAGAAGAAACGGGAGACAGGTGAAGGTACGAGAATCAGATATTTCAGACTGCCGCTACCGTAATGATGTATTCGACGCCAAGTTGTATGGGTGGGGCCTCAAGAAAAGGGCATTGTTTGATAGCAAATGGGAGGTATCGTAGCCATGGATTGGTATATACATTCAGATTTGTACTCGCTTGTTCAGTACCCTCTTATTCCACTGTTGAATACCTCAAGAGACCGAACTAGAGAAACATATCGTTGTAATAGTAGGAAATAATTATTTTAGGGTATATTACAACACAAAAACTGTAATCTTACATGCTCTGTGATGCTATTTGGTTTAGTTTTAAACTGTGTAACACATGAAATTCATCAATTGGGTTCCTGCGACACAAATCACTCCAATCAATGGATTGCGCAACACATTTTGATCTACAGTCTTGATCTGTGACACATATAACAAGTTTTGCTGAAGGCTGCAACACAACACAGATAATGAACTAGTGAGATCCCACAAATGTCTGTCAATGATGGTTTGTGCAACACAATTCAAGCCACAATGTTAATCTATGCCGCATATAGCTGAAATCACTCCTTGTGTGACACAACACTAACCCACTTGTAATAGCAGTGAAGCAAATTGAAGCAATTAATGTTATATGTTGCACCAGATAATTTAACAATTTTAGATGCAACATGTAGTAAAGAGTTCATAGAATACTGCAACACTGGACTTCTTAGTCTACTGTGTGTGCAGCAACATGACAACTGATCAGGGGCAAAAAATTAAATAGCCCCAGAAAAACTTCTAGAACAGCCGGAATTGATGAGGGTGACCATTATTCCGGCAGAAATGAAAAATACCGCACCCAAAAAGGTTTGAACATGAATACAGAGATATCATAATTAAGAGACAGCACAACTTAACCACTGAGCCAGAAAGGCATTATAATCTAATAAGATATATGTATTATATAGATCTAAATAATAATATTTACACAATTAAAAAAAAATACGCGCCATTGCAGTGAGCACTGCAGGCATAGGAATAATCGGAGGGTATGGCGGGGGTGGTCATCGAGGGGATGGGCATCCTGTGCGAAGAAACGGACAGTCCCAGGGTTGTCGTCATGGTCTGGACGTCGGTGGTATGGGGAAAACAGGAGGGGGGGTGCCGGCGTTGTTTTTACAACGATGGAAAGGGTGGGGAGGGAAACGGACCTCACCACTGGATTCCCTGATGCTGAAAACGGGGGTGATGAGGCCCTTGCAGCGGTGGGTAGGCGGTAGAGGCAAGAATAGGGCGGAAAGGCTGGGGATAGGGATGTGGCAGCAATGCACATTGACCAGGGCATCAGGTGACCTGGCACATATCATATTCACATTCCCCCACCCAGAAAATGGGGGGTACACAAATGTTGGGTGGTTGGGAGAGCTGCAAGGTGCGTGGGAGCCCATTATTGGATTTTGGCAGGGCGGGGTAGTGGTGGTACTGGAATGGTTGTGGGCGCAATCGTTGCGCTCTCGAGTCCTCCTTCGATGTCTAAAAAGGCTTGGTTGTTGTCATCATCGTTCGTCGTCGGCGTCCCGATCTCCATCCCACCTTTCTCCTCAACGTCTCCCACCTTCCAGCATGCTCCCTCCATGCTCTCCTTCCCCAGCATCCCTCTCCTGGATCTACCCATAGCACCACCGCAGAGCATAACTGTCTCCGCCCCCATCGTTGTTGTCTTGGTCATCGTCTTTGTGGCCAGTTTCGCCTTGCGTAGTGCCTCCCACGCTGAGATGATGGCCGATGTTGAATCCCTGGACATACTACACACTCTTGGGGTGTGCAGAAGTCGTGGACGGCAGCGATTGGCACCAATCTCGATGTGGGAGGTGGTAGGTTGGCCGGGATGGGGATGGGAGGCTGTATTTCGTGGCTGTGGCCGGGCATGGGCAATCGTTGTCGCCGCCGTCGATGGTGGGGGTATTGTGCTAGTCGTCGATGGGGGTGGCGCACGGGGAGGCCTCGTTCGAGGGCTTACCCTGGTGGTGGGGGTGAGATGCATGTTATCCGGGGCTCTTGGGGCCGCTGGATGCACAGAAAACAACTAAAAAGTAATTAGAAGTAATAAAATAAATGAAACATACCTTTTATATTGAATGAGAGCACAATTTGCATGCAATACGAGGGCGGAGGCGAGGTGAGGTGGTGGTGAAAGAGTAAAAAAGAAGACGCACAGCCACTCGATCGCTGTGCAGACTTACGGTCCGGGACGATCAAACTAGCTCAATGCATCCTCGGAATGCATCTACTACTTGATGCATGCATTCCGAGACCCCAGAAATAAATGGGAATACATTATATGTGCATGTATAACATATTCCTGTAATAATACCCAATATTTCTTACCAATAGACCCTGATAATAGCCATTTATTCAGATTTACCCCGCATTTTTGTACTTTTTGAAGCATATATCATGTATATTGTAGGACCCGAACTTCCAATCAAGAGTAAACAACGGATGTATCGCGTTCGTACAATCTCCGTTGGGTCTCGTAGTGATTGATAGTCAAAGTCGCACAGAGAGCGCTTGGCGAGAATGAATGTGTTTCGGTATGAATAAACGTTAGCTCAAAGCTAGGGAATATACAGCTTTGAGTAAACTACTTTTATACTAAGTCAAGAGTCTGTAATGGGTACTAAAGTGTGGGTACCGTGTTTGAAGATGAATAAGGCAAATACACGGTAACCGAGAATATGCTGCGTCATTGGAGTATGACGCGTATGAAGGCTCCCTG
The DNA here is from genome assembly GCA_900157415.1 of Armillaria cepistipes. Classification (NCBI taxonomy): domain Eukaryota; kingdom Fungi; phylum Basidiomycota; class Agaricomycetes; order Agaricales; family Physalacriaceae; genus Armillaria; species Armillaria cepistipes. The sequence continues at coordinate 1,904,902 of FTRY01000008.1, forward strand.
GAGTCGCGGATCTGAAAATAAGATAAGATAAGCGCCGAAGATAAGATAGGCGCTGAAGATAAGATAAGATAAGCAAATAAATCGTAACATTACCCCCTCCTTAAGGCAGGCGTCCCGACTGCAGTTAAGGTATGCTCTCCGGTTCCGTTGGCGATTTAGTTGGGTGATCTGGATCTGGTCCGCCGAATAAGTCGAATAATTCCCACAATTCGTCGTAGTCTTTTAATTTTTTGCCCGTTATTGGATTGGTGTAGTCCTCCCAGAGTTCTTTTTCCGTATTGACCTTTCCTACGTGTTCGGCGAGATATTCGTCGATGAGTTCATCGGCGTTCATGTCGCTTTCTCGTACCCACGTGTTAGATTCTGGTCCGTAGCCTTTCCATTTGACGAAGTAATCTGTAGTCCAACGCCATGGTTCTCCGGCTTTTCCCCGGATTCTGCGTTCTCTACTATCGAGGACTTTCTCGATTTCGTATTGTTCTTCTCCGTCAACTAGGTCGGGCGGTGGCGGTGGTGGTTGCTCTTGATTCGGGAATGCGGGGGGTGTATATGGATTAAGGAGTGATTCGTTAAATGTGGGATGTATTTTCCAGTTTGAGGGGAGTTTCAAGGTATAAGCCGATGCTCCTTTCTTCGCGACAATGAGAAATGGACCTGTGCGTTTATCGGCGAGTTTTTTCTTTGGTCGTGGGAGACTCAGGTTGGTCGTGTCGAGCCACACCTTGTCTCCTATTTGATATTCAACTGCGGGTCGTTTCTTTTTGTCGTATTGAGCTTTCATCTGATCGGCGGCTTTTTCCAGAGCTCGTTTGGCCTCTTCATGGATTTTCTGCATTTCTGAAACGAAAGTGGTGGACGCAGGCGTCCGGAAAGGTGCCTTGGGTTTGGCGCCAGGGAGGATTTCAGCGTTATAGCCATAGTTAACCTCGAAGGGGCTTTTACCGGTGGCGGAGTGTACGCGGTTATTGTGAGCAAATGCCGCGAGGGATAGCCATTCAACCCAGTCGTTTTGAAGATGATTGACGAATATTCGGAGATATTTTTCAACCTCTTGATTTACTCGTTCTGTTTGACCATCTGTCTGGGGATGATAGGCGGTGGATGCGTTTGCCTTGATTTGTAACAAGTCGTAGAGGTCTTTCATAAACTTGGAAACAAACACGGTGCCTCGGTCAGAAATGACGACCTGTGGCATTCCATGTTTGGCATAAACTTCGTCTCGTAGAATTTTGGCCCACCCTTCCGATGAAAGTTCTGTCGTGCAGGCTATCGGTATGATTTCCTTAGAGAATCGGTCGACGATCATTAAGATAGCGTCTTGACCGTTGCACTTTGGTAAACCAGTGACCATGTCGACGGAGATGTGTGTCCAAGGTCGGGAAGGGATGGTGTTTGGATGAAGGGGCGCTGCTTTGGCTTGAGTGCTCGACTTTGTTCGTTGGCACGTTTCGCACGCGCGGACGTAGTTTTCTATGTCCTTCTTCATCTTGGGCCACCAGTATTCGCGTAAAACGAGTTCTTTGGTCTTTTCAATGCCAGGATGTCCTGCCGTGATATGGTCATGAGATATTGCGATGATTTCCCCTCGTAACGCATGATCTTGGGGAATATAGATACGGTGATCGTAGAAGATCAAACCGTTATCTAGCTTCATTCCTCGGTCATGGTTGAGGGACGCAGAGACGTTCTTGTCCCATCGGTGGTGGTCGAGCGTGGCTTGCTTGATTTTTGTATGGATTTCCTCGATCGTTGGCATGACCAATGCCCGGAAATGCTCTGGTTTGAGGACGATAACCTCATCGTTGTCCTCCTTCCCTTGTTCGTGATCCGCTCTTCGACTGAGTAAATCAGCCTTTTTGTTCGACGCTCCCGGTTTGTGGTGAAGAGAAAAATGATACTCTGCTAGTTCTGTTACCCAGCGTGCTTGGCGACGGTTCAATTTCTGCGGTTTTCGGAAATACTGAAGATTCTGATGATCTGTCCAGATTTCGAAATCCTGAGCCGCCCCCATTAGGTAGTGTCTCCATTCGTCGAGCGCGAGCATGATTGCGAGCAGCTCCTTGTCGTAAATTTCATAATTTCGCTCGGTTACCGTTAGAGACTTGGATAGGAACGCGACTGGGCGCCATTTTCCATCCTGCTCTTGCGATAACACAGCGCCTATTGCCCCTTCACTGGCATCTGCCTCGACGCGGAATCTGCCATTCTCCGTTGGTATTGCTAGTACCACTTCTTCAGCTAGTAACCTCTTTAACTCTTCGAAGGCATTCTGTTGCGCTTTTCCCCATCTCCATGGATCATTTCCTGTCAACTGCGTCATGGGTTTGACGACTTTGCTATATCCTTTGATGAAGCGTCGATAGAAATTGGTGAAGCCTAAGAATGATTGTAATTGCACCTTCTTGGTGGGTACGGGCCATGCTGCTATTCCTGCGATTTTGACTGGGTCCATACGAATGCTGCCTTCACTGATGATAACTCCGAGGTATTCCGTTTCTAAGGTCTCGAATTCGCATTTTTCCGCTTTAAGGGATAGCTTGTTCTTTCGTAGGATTTTTAGGACTTCGCGTGTGATCCGTCGATGTTCCGCCTTGGTTTTTGACATGATTAAGATATCATCAAGGTAGACCGTAACGTCGCCTGAGGCGATGAGGTCTTTGAAGATGTCATTCATCATCCATTGAAAGGTTGCTGGTGAATTCGTGAGTCCGAAGAACATAACCGTGGGTTCGAACAACCCTCGATTTGTTCGGAATGCTGCCTTCCACTCGTCGCCGCTTTTGATGCGAACATTGTTGTATCCCCACCAGACGTCAAGCTTGGAGAAGTACTTGGCACCCCGTAATTTATCCATTAACTCAGAGATGAGAGGAAGTGGGTAACGGTTTTTAATCGTCATCTCGTTGAGTTTGCGATAATCTTGTACGGGTCGTAGTTTTCCGTCCTTCTTTTTGACGAAGAAGAATGGTGAGGCCATCGGTGACTTTGATGGGCGAATTCGTCCGCTTGAAAGGTTTTCATCTAGGAATTTATCGAGTTCAGCCTGTTCATTGCGATTGAGAGGATAAACTTTGCAGTCAAGGTTGGCGCTTGCGTTAGGAGTGAGTTCGATGGCGTGGTCCCACGTCCTTGGTTCGGGGAGTTTGTCGAAGTTCTTTTTCTCGAATAAATCGGCAAAATCCCTGCACCATTCTGGGACCATTTCTTCAAACGTTTTGGCCTCCTTCCCTTCGTTGGCTTTGGCGGCGAGGTCATTTGCATGATGAGCACGTACGAGGATAGCTTGTGTGAAGTCTATTGCGAGAATGGTGTCTCCTTCCTCCAGTTCCTCGTCCCATTTATCATCAGGATCTGCATCTGGTAACGCGAATGAAATCTTTCGGCATTGGCATCGGGCGAATGTCAATCCCCCCGTCTTCCAATTAATAATTGGATTATGTCGGGCGAGCCAGTCATGGCCCAGGAATATTTGTCTATCGCTGAGTTCTGTTATGGCCAAGTCTATTCGTTCTACGTGATCCCCGATTTTAAGTAGGATTTCGGCGTATTGGGTAATCGATCCTCCTTGATTACGTGTTCCGTCGGCATTGTAAACTGGGATGGGCGCGGCGGTAGCATGAGTCGGGATGTTATGTTCTTTGACGAAAGCTCGATTGATGGCGCTGCTAGTGCACCCGCTGTCTACTAATGCGGCTGTTGTAACCTTTGTGCGACTATCTAGAGTCTCGATTTGGATGTCGATTGTCAAGTCTTTGCCCTTCCCGCTCAACGCGGCGATATATCGCCTTGGTTGTCGTAGTTCTTCGAGCCACCAAAGCGCATCGACGCGCATTGCTTTTCTCATTCCTTCGATCATTTCGTCCACAACTTCCTCCGCTCGTGCCTTGTGAATCCAATTCTTTAGGATTGCCTTTGCTTCTGACTCTGTCTTGGCTTGTACTATGCCGCGCAGAGTCCATTCCGCCCCGAATGGTTTAAGCCACTCGTGGTAAGATTCACCACTAGTGTAAGTGCGTGATAGTTGCAGGGCCTCTTCAGCCGTCGCGTCGACCCGTGAAGGTTCGACTACCGTTGGCGAGGTCACCGCAGTTTCTAAAGGGGGTGTTAAGTTAGCCTTCTTGTTCATCATGAAGCTCGTTATGTTTTGGTCGTCAGGTACCTCAATCAGGGTTGTCTGATGCCCCCTTTCTACTGCCTGGGCGCTAGCAGCTTCCTGTCTCTCGGCTTTCTGGTCGTCCTGGGTTGGATCCAAAGCCCCTTGGTGTTTAAGGGATTTAGACTTTGGCAACCGTACGGTATTCTCTGTTACCAGAGGAGGTTTCGCCAAGGCTATTCCCTCGTAACTCCCAGCGAGGCTGGGACTCCGTAGAGCCGTTTCGTCAAAGGGGGCGCTATGCGCTTTGTCCAATGCCCCATCCGGTTTATCCGTTATGATGGGTGTCACTATGGTAGGTGACTTATCGTTCGGTACTTTCGCCTGTAATAGGTTACTCGTCGAACGTTTAGTCGTTGGTAGCCGAACTACTACGACGCTTGAGGTTTGATTCTTGCTTAGTTTCTGGTCTGTTTGCGAAGTCGCGGGTATATTCGAATGTGCGGTGGTAACTACAGGTATATAAGTACATTGAAAAGACGCGATAGGCGTACCAGTCGAAACTAAGTCATTTGCCGAGTAAGTTGAATCATTTACTCCTCGGCGCTTTCTTTTACCTCCGTAAGTGCGGGCTGTTTCTCTTCCTCTGGGTGTTTATCCCAGTAAGCATTGCAGCGTCGTAATCCCTCAGCCCGATTTTTTGGGCGTTTGGGGCAGTCGCGTTTGAAGTGGCCTATTTCGCCACATCCATAACACTTTGCCGTTGCGGCTGCTGCTTTGACGGCGTCTATGTCCATTGGCGCGCCTCTCCCTCCATATGTTGTCCCAGTAGCTGTCTTTGTTGACGCTACGGGAGCTGTTGTCTGGCCACCCTTGATAGGTGTGGTCGTCTTCTGTGTCTGTGTCTGTGGCCGATTTGTTGGTATCATTCCTTCTGCCTGTTTAAGGCGCCAGTTAAGGTCGATTCGAGTTAGACGAGCTTTCCACCCCTCGTAATTAGTTGGTACGTCTCCGTCGGCTGAGTATATAGTATTTTTACTCGTTTGTCGGGCCGACTTTTTAATCTGATGGAGCATCAACTGGTCGTTGCCACGAATCCCGGCGTGGTAAGCGAGCTCTTCAAACTCCTGGAAGAACTTGTCACCGTCTTTGTAGTCCGTTTGTCTGAGTTTTTCCCACTGTGCGTATTTTAACTGGGAGTTGGCATCCTTCCAAAACCGTGCTGTGAGGGCTGTTTTAAAGTCCTCATAGCTTGGGTAGAGCTGTTCTCCGGTTGCCGCTGTTCCTAATTCTTGCGCACTCAACTCCCACCACTTTCCAGCATCATCTGCGAGTCGGGAGACACAGAAGATGACTTTATGAGGAGGGTGTCGGTAGTGTCGGTTGAATACGTCAAAGTGGAGTTCGCACTTTAGGAAAAACCGGGAGATGTCGTCTGAGTCGCCTTTGAAGTCGTCGACCTCTTTGAGAATTCTCGGTTTGAATTCATCATAAGGGGCGACAGCCCCATCAACTAGTTGCCAGGGTACTGGTGGGTCTGGCATTTGGGGCGGTGCAGGATATCGTGGGAGCGCGTATCTGGGGGGCGGGGCGGGCGGTTGCGGAGGTGGTGCGGGTTGACCGCCACTTCCGCTGGCTTTGCCGCCTCCGGCGAATGGTGCGTACCCGAAGGAGTATGTTCCTGGTGGTACGTGTCCTCTGACGTAATTAAAGGCACCGACTGGTGCTCGGGGGGGTGCCACCGGGGGACTATCCGGCATTGGTTCTTGGATCTCGATTTCTTCTTCATAAGGGGATAGCTCCTCCATGACGTTTCGTGGATGAACTGAATTCCATAGGAAGCGAGCATTTCGCTCCGCTTCATATTGGAGTATTTCATCCGCGTTGTATCCCTTTATCTTTCTCATTAAATAATCGTTTCCGGCTTGGGTTTCTCCCCAAGTCGTATCAAAAGGAAGTGCATAGGCAAAATATACGTATAGGTCTTTGTAGCTGGCTGTTTTGAGAATGGTCGGGATAGCTATACTGGGGTCGTTAATGGTCTCTTCATAAAAGCTAATGGCGCCGGTTAGCGTCATTTCTGTGGGGTTTAGGGGTCGGCTATCACGTCGACTCAGGGGTCGAGTCGGCGATGTGATCTGGGATTGGTCTAAAGGGGGTAGCGGGTCGTGGTGGGTTGACGGCCGTGCTGGTGTCGCTGGACGACTCTGTTGGCCAATCTCCCTCTGTGTTTCTGGTTGGCTCTGGCTCCTCATGCTGCTGCTCAGCGATGATCCGGTCTGCGAGCTGCTGCCAGCGAGATGCTCGAGGAGGACGGTGCGGGGACCTGACGGGTGATCTGATATTTCGCCAACCGCTTCGCGGTGCGGGGTAGATGTGGGCGGAGGTACTGGCGATGGGTGCCTCGATTCGTACAGGCTCGAGTGCCTGCTCTCTGGACGCGGGCTGATCCCATGCATAGGCATAGCCTCCCGGGGGTGGCGTTCGGTGGTCGGGAGAGTTTGCTCGGGGAGAGGGGAAGTACGCACTGTAGGGGATGTCGATATTGTCCCAGAAGTCTGCAGAGGCAATACCGGCCGCGGGTGGTGGAGTTGGATTCCTGTCTGCCCAAGTATCGTAATTGGTGGTAGGGGCGACGGGTCGTATGTCTCGGCCCACTTCGAATCCCCCGACTCGCGCGGCGAATCGGGCGTACGTGCCGGGTGAGGGAGTTCTAGGGACGTATGGAGTATATTGGGGAGTGTCGGTGGTGGTGATGGGGATGACAGGCGTGCGCCTTCTGGTAGGGGTAGGAGGCCCTCCCTCCGTGTTTTCGGAATGAGATGGCTCATCCACGACTTCTTCTTCGTGCTGGCTGTTGTTTGCAGGGAGGTTGTTGATTGGGATCGCATGTCGCGGTATGGGTGAGAAGATTCGGGGTGTGAGCTGCTCGAGCGGGATGGCATCGACATCGTTTGTAGGGGTGGTAGTGATTGTGGGAGTGCGTCTTTGTCTTCCTATCCTGTTTGCTAGGTTGTAGTGGAAACTGATTGCAATGAGGACGGCGAGGGAAACGAAAGCAGCGCTGGGGATTCCTAGACCGAGAGCGATGATTTTGGCGTCGTCGTTCTCCATGAAGGCTCTGATTAGAGAGCTTGGGAAAGCTTTGAGCTAAATGTAGGACCCGAACTTCCAATCAAGAGTAAACAACGGATGTATCGCGTTCGTACAATCTCCGTTGGGTCTCGTAGTGATTGATAGTCAAAGTCGCACAGAGAGCGCTTGGCGAGAATGAATGTGTTTCGGTATGAATAAACGTTAGCTCAAAGCTAGGGAATATACAGCTTTGAGTAAACTACTTTTATACTAAGTCAAGAGTCTGTAATGGGTACTAAAGTGTGGGTACCGTGTTTGAAGATGAATAAGGCAAATACACGGTAACCGAGAATATGCTGCGTCATTGGAGTATGACGCGTATGAAGGCTCCCTGGAGTCGCGGATCTGAAAATAAGATAAGATAAGCGCCGAAGATAAGATAGGCGCTGAAGATAAGATAAGATAAGCAAATAAATCGTAACATATATGTACTTCAATACTTCCTGTATCAGTGTAATTTCTGTTGTATATACTTTAATGTGCCTTCTAGTAGCCAACCTACCTGTCCGATCCACCCCGATCCACCACTAAGTAGTTCGTTACCCACTTTTTTGCTTTAACTGAAACTGGTTGAAACTGGAATTTCTGCGTGCTCGTTTCGCATCCTCAGAGCTTTCACGGTATATCTCTTTCAGGGCAGGCACATTTATTGAAACATACTATTCTTAAATAATGTTAGCTACCCTACTTTGGTCATTATATTCAGATTTGGATGTATGGTAGATCATATACTCTTCAAAAACAGCGAATTTTGGTCATTCCAATGACTTCTTTTGCCTTTATCTCCCCTTTGAGCAAGTAGTGTTGCATAAATTGTGTATATCTAAGTAATTTCAGCAGTATGCTTACTGTATATAATATATCCAGGCCATAGAAAGGTCTCGGGACCGTCAAACGATGAAAATATGGTGTACAGCCAGCCATTTTGGGTGAGCTCAGCAAACTCTGGAATTCATGGAAAACTTATATGTTAGACCCGATTTCCTAACAATGAGTAGACAGTCAGCTGTATCGCGTTCGTACAATCACTGCTGAATCTTGTAATGTTAGATGATCAAGACTAATGCTTTAGCACTTAGCATGAGTGACTGTGTTTCGGTATGAATAAACTTTAGCTCGAAGCTAGGGAATATACAGCTTCGAGTAGACTACTTTTATACTAAGTAGAGAGTCTGTAATGAGTACTAAGATGAGGGTACCATGTTAGAAGATGAATAAGGCAAATACACGGTAGCCGAGAATAAAGTACACGTCAACCGAGTGTGACTTCATTGCGATGTGAAGACTCCGTGGAGTCGTGGATCTAAAGATAAGATAAGATAAGATAAGATAAGTGCCGAAGATAAGATAAGAGGCGCTTAGAAAAAGAAATAAATCGTAACATTATAGTACTGCTTGAAAACTGGTAAGTCTGAAAGGTAAAGTTGCAGTCTGAATCCTGATACATTTGAAAGGTGTGCCACACCAATTCTGACCACTTCCTGTTGTGTCAGTGTGACTAAACAATATAATTATGAACACACAGTACAAGTAATAATGTGATTATTCGGATGCATGGTAAGGTGATTATGTGATTATGATGCACACAAAGATGTGCTGTGCCCGAATGTGTCACAGTCCAGTTTGATTGGGTGATTTGTTTCGCACACACATTAATTTTGGTCATTTGTGTCGCAGACACTTTAGTATTGTCACATTTTGTGTCACACATTTTTGCTTACAGCACAAGTGTTCACAGTCAAATTCATAGATGTACAAATACTACACACAGGTTCAGGCATTTACAATGATGTGTGACATTTTACAGCTATTAGATACAGAATGAGTCATAGTATACTATATATATCTTTTTTGTGTTGTAATGATGCAAATATATTTTGATTTGTGTTAGATAAAAACATATAGATCAATTTGTGGTCGCAGCTGAAAATATAGCTGATTTTGGTGTTGTACACAATGCATTTTCTGCTATTACACACTTTAATTATTTCTGTCTATTTGGACCATAGAAACATAAATGTCATTGTTTCTTTAAACCAACACAAACGGCCAAACCTACAGCTGTGTGATGAAGTTCAATGTGTATTCGCAGGTGAGGTCGAAGCTCATCATCTCCGGAATATTATACTTGATACGACGAGTAATGACAATTTTCTCTGGTGTTACGGTGGTTCCGTCGACACGATACGGCGTGTCAATGAAAGTGGAGCATGGTTCGAAATTGGCGCAGGTACCCAAAGGAGCCCAGGATACGACTCCCCAGAGGTGTCCACCATTACTGAATACAGCCACGAGATTGTCCTCCGCGTTGAGGGACAGCAAATCACTATATAACGGTCAAAGAGGTGTCGATTCCGAGGTGTCCAACGGACTATACTACGATGTCCAACTCGGTTACTTCATTGATCCTCCATCCGGAGTTATTCATGGCCGGAAGGAGGCGTTTGAGAGCGTTGCCCAGATGTTGGTGCTCATCCGCGGTGTTGATGTTGAAATGGGCTGTGGTCAAATTTGTGCTGTAGATATTGAACAACATCTGTTCATCAACGGTAATCTGTATCAATAGTACTCATCAATCACAATCATCGGAACGAACTTGCCCTAGTTCTGGGTGGTGTTGGAGTTTTCCACAAGAACTGAAAGCTGTGAAGGCAAGGATAATAACTGAAGAACACAATTATTAGTACAGAAATACAGCTCAATTTAGGCAGGAATAGATATACCAATGATACTTGTGAGATATCAGAGTGAAGTTAGAAATGTGAGTAAGCTGGTGTGGCAATGGTCAAGGAAGAGTTCAAATTTTCACAAATAATAGCTTCTCGCCATCGGAAGCGCAAACAGCAGATCTAAAAGAGGCAACGATCATTCCAGCTCCTGCAACTGAGCTTTCTGTGCCACGTCGTCGGTTCAGCCAAGTTCAATTAGTCACTTCGGTCAGTACATGTGTTTTTCTGGCATAGAATCCATCGTATTAAAGTCACATAGGGCCTGAAAATCGACAGGTCGTTCTTGAATAGGACACCTACGACTGGTTAGTCTTCCTTTAACTTTAAAGGAAACAGAAGACTCGTACCCGACTATATCTCAGACCCAAGGAGAAGGGTGAGCCAGCTGTATCAGCTGGATAACGACAGTGTTAGGCGACGGCTTGATGCTAAATGGTGTAAAGTACTGATAAGTCGTCCCCCCTTTCGCTACCTGTATCAATATGCTCACCCACTCAAGATTTCCCAGGTTTTCTCATTCCACAGCACGAACCGGTCCGGAACCGGTGTCGGATGTCCCGGTGCGACAGACTGGTGTTAATAACGCACCGCGGGAAGGTCTGGGTGACTCCAGATGGAAAAACCCCCAAGTCAGCGACTACCACACCTCACGGGAGCGCTTGTCACCTCAGAAGAAGAAGTGGGTACTATACCTAGTGATGGTGAAGACGCCAGTGTGAACATTGGTGCTTAGTCGTTGGCACCTTAGTCGTCGGTGCGCTCCATCGTTGGCTTGATGGGCGGATAATGACCCAATAATATCAGCACCTTTATAAGCGTCGAACTGGGACGGGGAAGGATACCCCCCACACAATGAGTAAAGGCTAAGACGAAATAACCTCAGTACATTTTACCGGTTAGAATGGGACGGAGAACAATTGAACGAACATCATCGCGAGCGTAGCTCACACGAAAGCAACAAGTCGTGGATGGACCAGTCGGAAGTTATGGATCTCCGTACCTCAGCAGTGGGTCAGCACAATTGTTACCGAAACGCTGTTGAACACGTGCACCTGGAGACGGAGTCTTTCGGACAGAGATTAGAACAAGCCCTCTATAGGTTCCATGACTCAGTCACTGATTGTTATACCGTTTTGCCAACGATGTACTTCTCTCAGGGTTACAAAAGTTCGTATGGGTAGCTTACAACCTCTCTGACTACCTTCACATTGTTCCATTCCCGCTTCACCTGCATGAAACATGACCAGTACACCTCTGCGACCTCCTTGCGGTAACTATCCTCATAGAAATAGAGGACGAGGTTGACCTGGCGAAGACTCGGGCGCGCATTCCAGCGGATCTGATAGTCTACCCGCGAAATCCCTGCCTGCGTCTCCAACGAGGGTCCTATCCATGCCGCTGCCGAAATCACATATGTATTCGTTGAATCCAAATCGAAAGCCCGTACGGTCTGGGACCGGATGTGAATGCCGACAGTTAGCGATACCAGTTGCGGTGAATCCAAGTGGCCTAGTAAGCCACCCAGATGCTCCAGGTCCACGGCAGCATCAGTGACCGACAAGCTGACCTCGGTCAAAGCTACACAGTCTGTCATGTCGTAGTAATGATTCCAATGCTGCCGCCTGTGTTCTGTGGGATTCGTTAGCCCTCTGAGACAGCTCGACAGATGAATACAGACACACCCAAGGCCAAGGTCAAGACCTCCAGGCACTCCTGGCTATCATCCACGATGTTAGTCCCAGGGTACCACCCCACAGCACCTGTCATTCCCACACGCAGCTCTGTCAGCCCTCTGGCTGCGCGAAACCAATACAAAGCACGTTCACCTTCGGGCGCATGCCTGGCATCCACCTCCAACCGACTCAACGTCACTGGAAGCGTCAACGCCGGCTCGTACTCTGCCTCCACTCCTATGCCCCTCTCCAAAACGGTTCCATGGCCCTCAATCACCAGGCTCTGCAAGGCAGGTATTGCAGCCAGGAACAAATTCAGCTCCGGGAACCAGAGCATGCAACACTCCAACACGACGCTCTCCATCTGCGGCATCGGCAAGACGTCCCCGACCCTCGCATTTACCAGTCTCATCGAACAAACATTTGGTAGCTGAGCCAGCACCGCTGCCAGTCGATCCGCCCGCAATGTACCCGCCCTCCATTGCAGCCACGTCGCGGCCGATGCGTCTCCGAAATGATTGATGCGAGAGAACCAGCGTACAGCCGCCTCTGGGGAATGATACTCCCCTTCATAATCTACCACCTCCACCAATTGCGCCGCAATCTCCTCCGCCATTGCATAGAAACGCGCGGACACTGGCAACAATAGCTTTCCACGCCGAGGATTGCTGTCACACACCTGCGCTACGATTCTCTTCAAGACATCGTCAGGTAGCTGCTGCAGTGAATGTTAGCCGGCCCGTCACAACCTGCGCTTTGGACACTCACCTCTATCCAACTGTTCGAACATATGGGACAATTTCCTGCAGGTGCTTGACTAGCGCTCGCGTTCATGAAATACGATGAAAGATAGGAAAGAAAGAGCTAACGAAACGGCGGAATCCGGCAGCCCCCGCACGACCCAGCCTCACAGTCACGACACATCCGCGCAAGCGCTCATTCGTTATGATTTTCACATCTCACATGGACTAAAGTATGTACGACTGCACAGCGTGATCGGTCTGGCCTCCCGTAGGCCCAACGCCCGCTTCATGTACTCCTCCGTCCATTGCAGCTGCTCACAGTTGCAGTAGTAAAATGCAAAACCTAGTTCCTCCACCTGCGACTGGGTCAACAGGTCATGCAAAGCCTTTAACAACTGGTCAAAGGACTCCAGACTCGCCGTGGTTACCGCGCCGTCGATGCTCTGCGTCATGATGTGGATATCTAACCAGAATGTCTTCAGCTTAGCCGCCTCATAGCCCTGTATCGCCGGTACTAACAGATGGACCATCGTATCGATGGCTCCTAACACCAAAGACTCCAGCTTCGCACAAATGTCGACACGCAAGTCCGCCCCCTCAAATCCACCATCACATCCTGCATCTCAGTCAGCCCGTTTACATATGCCGATCCCCTCTTACTCACCAGTGTTGTACTCTAGACGTGTCAACATCTTCGCGTTACATTCCAGCAGCCCGTCGACTACCAGCATCACGCTCTTCGACTGTGCCCTGACCGACAACGACCGGAGCCCTCTCACTCTTACCAACCAAGGTTCCAACGTTGTGCACAATTTTTCGGACAACCATGTGCAGCACAGCCGGTCATCCAACCCCCACACCAACGAAGTCTCAAGATCTAGACTCAAGTCTAGCAGGGTGCCCGGTAGACTAAACTGACCAGGCGAAAGATGCACCCACAGACCATCCCACAAAAGCACTTCCGTCAAGGATGACAGCGCCTCGGTGATATATGCCAGTCCCCCTGTCAGAAACCTGGCTTGCTTGACTTCCAGTTTCGTGATTGTCGGAAAGGTAGACTCGCCCAGTGTTGTCACCGGCCAGTCCTCACATGCCCAGAGACAGAGAGTCGAAACTCGGGGGAAGAATTCGATGATTGGTCCCACGAGAGCAAGGTCGACTGGACCACGCCACTTGATACGACAGACATGCGTCCACAGATGTCTGTGGGAGCCATGCATAAACCAGGCTTGCACTGCCAAGCCATCGCGATCCTCACGATCCGCCACCACCACTACCGTCTCAACCAGTCGGACTCTCGATCGCGGTAATGTAGCCTTGCACACCAACCCGATTGCGCCTGCCCTGGATGGTTGTCCCCACTCTCTGGGGTCATCTTCACATGCCCAATCTATGATGGCATCCACCAATTCCGTACATAGTGCCTGCTCGGAATGCGTGAATAAACCAATCGCCCACTGACGTGAGCCCACATTACCTGGAACGACATGCTACTCAAGCGCGAACGATTTGGCTGGCCTAACAGCTCTCGCGAATGACAAGCTAGGCGCGTCATGCTTCGTCGCCTATTTAGCAGGCACACTGTCTTCCCAGATCTCAGGTACCTATCCTCCTCCACCAGATCTATCCCAACCCAGATCGCGCCTGCGTTGCTCAGCACCGCATGTTCCTGAATCAATCGTATTTGGGACGCGTCCGCTAACATCAGTCCCCCAATTTCGAGGGAACATCTTCGAACCTTCCATTGCTAGGTACCGAAACCCAGCCTCCATCGTGAATCCAATCCGAGGGAGTAAGACAGCCCGGTCTCCACACGAGTTCTCTTGGTTCGAGCAGAGTGATGATGTCGACTCTGACTCCTCCACGGCAACTGTCAGGTTCAACCGTGCCCAGTCTGCACTCGGAAGGAGGGGGCGTCTCATACACCCGTCTTGACCAGGGGAAGGCCGCCTACAGATGTCAGAATCGATTTAATCTGTTGATAAATTCAGTATGCGGAACAGTCAGTAATGGCCACGAACCTTAATGTCAAAGTCCAAACTTTTTGTCAAATTGGACTTGATAGGGTCAATGTGCCTTTGCACAAGCGTCGTCATTTGAGGTCTTCCTCAGCCCTCCATTCGTGAGTGAAGCTTAGTGTTAGGATGGCCGCCCGCCCATGAGTGAGAGTCACTCCATGAGAATACCGCCGTGCCATGAGAGGCTGAGGCGACCCACCTCAGTTTCGGTCCAAGCCGCATTTCAGTCTCCGCTACCAATCAGTGGCATGCTACCGCGTGATCATAAATCTGCCTTGATAAGCGCCGATAGGCGCCAAAAGGCCCCGAGATCCGAATCGCGATTATCGCACTGCCACTGATCTCTCCACTATTGCGAGAAACCTTCCATCTCCTTCCCCACCCCCCATGCCTATGCCCTCCCACATGCCAGGCTCTCCCAATCCCAGCGCCACCCCCGATGGCACCTTGACTGTTGATGTCGCCACCGCTTTTGAGGACCTTTTGGACGTACGAACTACATGAAGTTACACTCATTCGTGAACTGATCTTCGACCCAGGATAACCGCCGTCTCGCCAACCGTGTATTGGAGTTGGAGAGGGAGCTTGGTATGCACCGCCTGAGGCAGCACGTTGGGGACCATTTTCTGCGCCGCCTCGTCAGTATGGTGACTTTCAGCTTGCGGTTCACAATAACTAACCTGATCTCGCAGGTTCAATCCATCACTGAGCCCTTGGAATGTCCGCGCTGCCACTCCTTAATGTGGGAGCCCTACCAGTGAGTGCCCCAGTCGGTGCATTTTGATCCGCAATGACAACAACTTTCTAGGATGGATTGTGGGCACTCTGTTTGCACCCGCTGTTCACATGCGTGGTTCGACCAGATCGACAACACCTTTCTGGTTCGACATCCAGGAGTTGATCCCCACAGCCCTGTGGTGCTCCCCCAGCTGTTGTTCGACCTCGCTTCAAGGTCGCAAGCTGAGCTATGGGAGGTTAGCATTCTATGTCACCACCTTGTTCATCCCCCTCACGCCAAACGTCCGCGGTACACCTGTCCTGCGTGTGAACGTGAACTTCACTCCGCACCCACTCAGAATCTGGGTCTCAAGGCGGCTGTTCAAGCATGGGCGACGAGTCGTGGAATCGCTCCACCTCCGGCAGGAGTGGGCAGCGATCATGATGGACGAATTACAATTCATCCATGGCCCCATCTACTCCGATACCTCGGTCATCACAGACGGTCTTGATGCTGACGTCGCGGTTGCTACCATGTAGGAGGTACTGTACTTCAACCGGAACAGAACGTTCGCGTTGCTACACGTTGAAATAGTTAAAATGTGTGGGTTTAATAAAACTTGAGCGGACGGTTTTACAACCTTAAGTGCCCTTTTGTGTGTCGCCGCCATAGGTTATCCTCAGCCGGGGGTGGTCCGAGTACTCCCAAACCGCAATGTTGAGTCTTCACCGAGCTTTCGACCCTGGGCTGTGGCGTGCCCTCATTCACACGGTGGCAAAAACGTTATCTTGGTTGATTATATACCATCACTGTCGAAGATCAGTCGCCTGCAGCTTATTTTCTGGCCCGTCCCCGTCGTTCCTCACTGACTCGCTTTCAAAGTGGCCGTCCGCTTGTCGTATCATACACCAAGCATGTTTGGTTCACGTCTGTCGTTCCGATGGCTGCGAAGAGCGTCCAGAACATAGCAAGTGTTAGAACCAGAGGGCATATCGATGGAGAGAGTAGGTCGCTCGTTTTGGCTATCATTCGAGAGGCTGAGGGGAGCACAGTGCTGGGAGCTGGTGATGATAGACTTACAGTTTGCCAGATGGCACATGGCCCGGTTACGCGAGCAACTGGCGATGCAAGTCACTTTCTCTCGGGCGGTAGGTGCCGTCCTCCCCATCGTCTCTCCCACTTAACTAACTGTGTTCATAGTTGGCCAGACACCGTCGAAATGCCGCCCGTCAAGCCGGTCTTGCGCAGGACGCACTGTTCCAGACCAAAAAGTTACTCGAGCAGACTCTGCTCAGTCTGGAGAAGCAGCAAGACATAAACAGGAATTTGATGGTGCAGCTGGAGGCGCTGGAAACCCGATGCGTGGATAGCCATAACGATGATGTTGACGGTAGTGGGTTGGAGTCTTTGGGTTAATTCCGCTGGTCCGCGTGAAGTAGGATCCCGGTGCCCCGATGTCAAGGAGACAAAAGGTATTGTTGCGTACGCATGCCTGCAACCGCATAGCTTGGAATCACACTAGATCTTTGATCCATTAGATATCTATTTGCGAAAAGAACAAAAGTACATGACAATATGATAACATAACAGCGAGAAGGCAGGGCATTCAACCGCCATTAACTGACTACGAGTGGATGCTTCTTAAACTTCTCCAGCGAGCTCTGCCAGATC
Source organism: Armillaria cepistipes (assembly GCA_900157415.1). Lineage (NCBI taxonomy): Eukaryota > Fungi > Basidiomycota > Agaricomycetes > Agaricales > Physalacriaceae > Armillaria > Armillaria cepistipes. The sequence goes on from FTRY01000008.1 coordinate 1,921,682, forward strand.
CTCCCATGCTGTGACATCTGCATACACCCCCGAGCGCTTCCCTAACATCGTATGTCATGGCTGAGGTTCCCACCCCATCTTCAAGGGGTGCTCGAGGTGGCGAGGTACGATAGGCGCCCGACCGAATTGCAGGAAGAACGTGTCACAATAATACCTTGTAACCGCCAACTCCAGGCGCTCTAGCTGCTCAGGCTCGTACGTGTCACGTTCGCGGGTGATCTCTGGGGGAGGATGGACCCACGATGCCATTACACGTCGAAGCGCACACACGTACGGTGCGCGATTCACCCAGACGGGATCACCAAGGCCATGATTCGCACTTCCCGGGTCTACGATCCAACACAGATCCAGTTTATGAGTGGGGAAGCACAGGCCCAGGTGACGACTGTGTGCAGTTCGCTGAGCTTCATCATCCGAAGCTATCCCACACATGCGCGCGTCCAAGGCTAGTAATTCCAGACGAAAATTGAGCTCGCTCAGTTCCCACAAGATGGCTTGGATGTCATCTTGCGACAGGCGGTCCACGTCGATGTCTCGCCACTTTGCTTTCGCAGGCTGGTCCTGTCTGAGAGTCAACTCTCCTTGGCAGCCTGCTAAAAAGATGGACGCTCGCTCCCGTCTTTTCGCCTCTCTGTCGTTAACCTGGCTCGAGGTGGGGTCGTGATTGGCGGGGTTTTGCAGCCAGTCAAATTGAAGGAGCATCCGCCACGTCTGATGCGGAAGCACTGGCGGGTTAAAAGGAGGTGCCAGCAGCGCGATCAGTCCCACTCATAATCGAAGCCATGCCAGCAGTATGACTTTCTGCTTCTCCGGGGTTTGAACACTTACAAACAGTTCGGGCTTGGGGAACGCGTATCCAGACGCAGCTACATCGGTGCGCGAAGGGTCGGCATTGACTGCTAACAAACCCGCTTTCCAGGAGGGAATTATGGGGGGCAGGTACGCATGTTCCGCAATTTCAAAGCTCGTTGGTAATGTGCGCGGTTTCGATGCACGCTGGCCGCGCCGTCCACGACTAGGGACTGCGTCTGAGAAGGCGGTATAAGTATGCATGAACTTTTGACAAAACCTGGGTCCTACTCACAAGGCTGATATCAATGCGCTGTCTCTTGTGGTGGTGTCGGTAAAACAGGATGTTGCTGACGTACTCTGGGCGTCCATAAGAATGGATTGGGGGCGGTAAAATGTGATCGCGTGAATCTTTCAAAAGCTTGGTATTTTTGCTCGTCGGTAGCCGCACCGACATATACCTCTCGCAGGCGCAGAGGGCAAGGTTGTAGGTCTACACCCTCTGTACAAGGCGTCACTTTCACCGCGCGGTCGGTCCGAGTCGCGGGGAGCACAGAGAGGGAGCGGAGGAGCCATACGGGAATTCCCACCTTGAATAGCTCTTGCGCGACTGTAGTGCTGGTGGTAAAGGCGCCGGCGAGTTCGAATTTCGGCGCTGAGGGGGGGCCGCATTGGGAGAGTCCATGCGTGGACAATAGAGTAGGTAATAATCCAGATACACCCTTAACTCTAGCGCCTGTCTCTGTGTTTCCGCCACACATAGACGTAGACGCTCGAAAGTCAGTGGGAGAGCTTCCAGCCGCTCCAGAAACATGGGCAGCAGGCGGCGCTTTTCGGTCAGGAAGGGAGTGACAGGAAGCTCGGGTCCCCTGGCCGCATCCAAGAGAAGCTGGCAGCATGTCTTGAGTTTGTCCAATTCTTGCTTGTCCCATAGTCCTGGCCCGAGGATGAGAGATGAACCATCCAGCTCTTCAAAGTGGACATGGCTTGGTAATCCATAGAGAGGTCGGTAGGCATCGCTGCCGTGTGCAGATTGGGTCGTAATGCATGCGAGATACGGTCGTGTACTCATGTAAGGTTGGGGCCAACAGCACGGATCGTCATCCGCATAACGGTAGTTCCGATACATCGCCATCTCCCGGTTGACCCCTAGGGGCAGCGCGTATATGACTGAAGCGTTGGGCGACGTGATTAACAGATTTTCCAGTTCGGTCGACACAACTCCACAGAGTCCGTCCCAGGCGTGTAACACTACGGCGCGCATCAGACATGTTGATACGCCGTCTACGCGTTCACACCTAGATTTTGCGATTTTATAATAATACTGTTGCATATCTATCTTACATTAGTGATACTTAAAGGACTATAGCTGAGGCTTCGAAGCTGATAGTTAGACTAGTATGCGACTAGTAGAGCCAGGACTTAGATGCAATACCACTAGTGGGTTAAATCTACCAGCCGGCCATACTAGTGACTTGAACGCTAACAGGGCTAAGTGAATACGGCCACTAGTGGACAAGTAACGCGACTAGCGCACCAAACAAGAAGCAGAGGACACAAATCTTGTGAAGTTCGGTCACTAGCGAGCCGATCTGGGCATAAACGCCTAAGTCAGGTTAACTAGTCACGCGGCAATCTCAAAACAGGACTTAGAAATGAATTAGCAACGGATTAACCTTGTGGTAGATCCGCCGGGTGCGATACAGATCCATTGCGATCGGTACTAGTATAGCCGGGCTGCGCCTTCGATCACGATCGACAGCTGTTACAGGCACGCTCGCCTGGCTAGTCATTTATCCTTGGCACTAGTGGAGCATCGCCGGGCCCAGGACACGGAATACAACCGCTAGCGGAGCTCCTAGGCTCACTAGTCAGCAAGCGACTGTTTCTAGACCGACTATTGCGTGATTATTCACCATTATTCGTGACTAGCCAAGAAATCCTTATCAATAATACCCCTCGAGTCAGTTATTTATATCTCGCTCGTACCTTGTTTGTCAGTATATAAGTAGTAGAATAGGTGCACGCGCAGGGCAGGCAAGCCATCCCCGCAATTGTGACCTACTAGTCAGTACCTAGTGCCCCAATTAAAGGCTATTGTGCTTAACCTCGACGAAGCGACGACTAGTCGCTAAGTTACCCATAGCATAGAGTGAATTGAAGTGTCTTAGAGCAATCTTCCGTGTCCTGCAAAGGCTAAGAGTGTTTCGAAGTTAGTTCAAGCAAGTTCTCGAAGTTTAAAGTATTATTCTTAGGCCAAGAGCGCCACTAGTCAGCCCAGAGTGCGACTAGTCAAGTGTCTATCACTTGTAGGAAGCAGTATAGGGCCAAGAGAGCCACTAGTTCGAAGCAGTCCCAGTCAGAGCGAGCGCAGTAGCTCAAGCCAAGTCACTATTCACCCAATTGTGTCTTACCCACCCCGCTAGTGCGAGTAGTACGCTTGTATAGCTCACTAGTAACGAATAAAAAGTCTTTAAACAACTTTCCTTGATTATTGAAGTCTGCAGAGTGCTTCTATCGTACTCGAAATGCCCAAATTCAATACATTGGTGATAAGTGTAGAGTTAGTGTTAGGTTTAGTGTTGTTGGTGTTCATTGCCATTCACTAGTCCTTTTGCCACTCGCCATTACCGAGCACATCAACATAGTCAAGGACGACACCTCTGCTCCACTCACGCACCTTCGTTGGGAGCTCAACAATGTGTCAACAAGTCCGGATTCTTGAGTATGTCTTGTAGAGTGGCCTCCATCTCCGCTGGTCAGAGGTAGATACACCGAGTCTGTCTCAGCTGATGATGTCACGTCTGAGAGAAGGAAACGACTGGGCTGTCGAATCCCGACAAGAGTGATGATGAGATTGATGAGATGAGTGGAAGACAATTGAAATCAGTGGTGAGCTATGAGAACGGGTTCATCCCTGAGACATGGCAGCGGCTGCACCACCACAGCCGCGGCATTGTGCAGCTGTGCGGCATCTGAAAGTTCACTTTGGATCCTCGGGCCGGAGGCACTTAAGAAGAAGTAAGAAATAGGTCAGATTTTCTGTCATTGGAACAGGCATAGATACGACATAATGGTTGTGTACAATCAGATGACTATCGCTCTCTACTTGATGTGACTCCACCAGGCCCTTCACTTTTACTCATGTGTGATCGATTATCATGCCTGACTCCCTGTTCCCAGGTCTGGGGCCGTAAATCGCGTGTCCCAGTACGCGTCGTGTCTTTCGGTGAGCGCTTCGGCATCAGGCAGAAACCTGCTGATATCCTCAAGCGCCCGGTTGCGGATGGGGCGACGGAGCACAGGATTTCTGCACGACGGACAAAGTGCTGGCACCCCCCTACCGTTACTACGGTCTACCACCTCGAACCGGCAGATCAAACATTCGATGTGGAAACTATGGCCACACTCCAAACTGTGGTCGGGTCAGCTCGCCCCGTCAGTAGTGACGTCTACAAAGCCACTCACATGCACGCCTCTGTCGCCGGCATCTCACACATGAAGCATCGTATCGCATCAAAAATTTGGTCTCGTCTCTGTCGCGAAATGGAGGGGTGGTTAGTACAGCCAGGGGACATGTCGCTCGCAATGTACTCACTTGGCAATTATCCCGACGCTTGGCTATGGCTTGTCGCGAGTGGTGACCAGCTTGAATGTTCTCCTCCTTCAAGGCGTTGATCTCATCTTCAAGATCACGTACTTGCTGGCGCATACGATATTGTTCCTGGTGATTGGCCAACTGTGAGATGGACCTTACTAAGACTAGGGCGGTCTGCCTGACCTGGTAGTGCTTTACTCACCACCACTCTGCCTCGTTTTGAGCGGCTTCCACTTGTTCTTTCGCCTTCTTGAGCTCGCCCTTCAGGTCGTCGACTTCCTGGGGATGAAAGTCAATATCAGTTCTGTCGTTCCGGTTCATCATGACTTAACCTCCTTGTACTCACCTCTAATAACTCACCTGCTTCGATCCGCAATAGGTCCAGCTCAGACCTGGTATGGGACATTGCTTCTGGTGGGGTAAGTGTTGGTGGGTGAATTGAAACGTTCTACCGCAATGTCTCAGTTGAATAGTTGAATAGACGGCGAGAATACTAGGGACAGCGTACAAGTTGATTGTTGGTAGCTAGGGTGCAAGTGTGGAGGAGGGTTATGAGGATTGAGGGACTAAGTGTGTTTGACATTTTCCACTGGCGCTACAATGTCATTGGCTGCGCATGAACATTCCACTGGGCAACCATGATGGAAGCCCAGTGGCACGAGATACAATACACTGTTTTGGTGCATCAATCTTCTCACTGATGGGACCATTCCGTCTTTATTCGAGAACATAAGGCCGGGAATCGACAGCGCAAGCGCCAGCGGCTTGTAAGACAGTTTCATTGGTTCTTCAAGGGCAGCTGTGAACAGTGGTGAAGAACCCACAAAGACATGGAGAAAACTGTTCATTCAGGTAGTAGGACATAGGTCATATGGTGTATTGTATATAATTTTCGCTGTATATATGTCTTCTCTATCACATTCGTGTCACAGATTCCTCTGTACCGTTCAGGTCAAGCTGGCCAGGTGCCCACCGCTGCACTCGGGAAAGAGCTGCGCCCAAGCACCTTCAACTCTCGGACAGAAGTTGGCGATCCGGCCTGTGCTCATGTCAGGGACATAGGCAGTGGCGTGTTCCACTAGGAGGTTTCGGATGGGTCGGTGTTTGATATCCTCATGGCAGACGGGGCACTTGAATGGGGCAGTGGCCTCATGGGGTTGATTTGTTCAAAACTCGAGGTTGAAAGCTCGATATCTTTGCAAGAGGCACGGTGTGTGGAATGTATGACCACAGTCGACTCTGCGGAGGCGTCAGTTCATACAGGGGGCTAGTTACTGTGTTAGCACTTACAGACATGCTTCGGTCATGGGGCACCAACAAAATTCACAGCGAAGGTGTTCAAAGACCTGGTCTCGTCTCTGTGACAGACCCGGTGGGTGAGACCTTGAGTGTCTACAATGACATTGGAATAACATACCACTCGCCGACCCTCACGGTCGGCCACGGCCTGCACACTCCTGGGATTGCGCAGAGCACCCTTGAGGTACAATCATTCTTCATCCAAATCGGCCACTTGTGAGCGCAGCCTGTAGTTTTCCTAAGGCGGTTAAATAGAGTGTTGGTTCGATGGGCCAGTGCATCTCGTGGGCCACCCTCACCTGGTAGTACACATTACGCCACCAGGCCCCGTCGTTCTGGGCTATCTCCGCCCATTCAATGGCTTGCTGTGCGCCTTCGGTTGCTTGTTGCGCGCGTTCGGTGGCTTGTTCGGCTCGCTCCCACTCACGCTCTGCACATTCCCGCGCTGTCTTCGCATGCTCTGTTTGGGCCAGGAGCATGTCCTCGAGGCCGTCGACGGTCTGCACGCGTCGCGCGGAAGGGGGATGTCAGTGCTTATTCCGGAGTATGTGTCGAGGATGATTCACCTGAAGTAACCCACCCACGCGCTGTCTTAGCAGTTCGAGTTCAAGTAATTGATCATGGTCAAGGATTACGGCTCGGGTGGAGGGACCTCCCAGGGGCGAAGACGACATGAATAGAACGTGGGGAGGGACGGAGGGTGGTGGAACTTTGGGGTTTTTGTGTGGTGGTTAAGAAAATTAGATTCGGGCAGAGGCCGTTCAAGAAGTCCACGAAGGAATGTTTGTTGAGCCAAAGAACATGAATACATCGAACTTGTTACCATGTTTGGTCAGACAGTAGACTGCTTTCGCGTCAACGCGTGTCTCAAACATCGTCAACGCGGCACTGGTATTTGGAAGAGGGAATCCTGGCTGGAGCTTCGCTTCTGCCTTAGCTGCTGTCGTGTGATAGGAGGAAGGGTAGTATCGTTTGCACACCCTGAATGGCGAGCGCTATGCCGCCCTGGATCGCACGTGCAATTGATGTATGTTGGCTGCCATTTGCGAGCACGTATTGGTCTCACATGAAGCCCCGCGTGAGAACAAGCGCTGCTAGTCATCCGCGCCAACCCGTTAGGTTGCAGCGATGCCTGGTCTGCCGTCAATACAACCGCCTGCTGCTCTCTCGTGAGGCATTGTTTTCTCTAAGTTATATTCTATTGGGGCAAGTCCTGTATAGCTGTTGGCACTAGAAACTCTATACACAGCGACATCAGAAGATAGCGGCGTCCGAGCCTGCATTTTGAGTCCTCAACAAGTAATCGCACAAATTAATGGCCTCCAACCATACAAGGCGACGCACATCCATCTGTCTCGATGTAAGGTCCACCCGTTCGGCCAAAGCAGCGGCCAGAATATCCATACTCTCCCAGTTGAAAGGACATTCAGGCGGATCCACTGGTACATGCGATGTCTTGGGGGGGGCGTCCGAAAACGGATTGCTCAGATCCCACACATCCTGATTGTGCTGCCGGAGATGCTCCATGTATGTAGCGTCGTCGACGACGTCCCAGTCAATACCAAACACTTCAATGTCCTCCACCTCGTCGTCCACAGGCCGTGCAAAGAGATCCGCCAGACCTCGTGGCCCATCGGCGATCATGCTGCTGCGAAACATTTCTCGGGGGGTCCGGGGCAAAGATCGGGGCAAAGTCATTCTATGGCTGTTCCACATGCCCATCCAGTCCTGTGCATCCCTGTTGATCGCGTCCAACCAGAGATAGTGCAGGAGCCATATGTGGTGATGATTGGAGGGATCGAGACCGTAATGTACTTCCAACTCAAGAAAAAAATTCTTCCATTTCATACCAAAATCGTGCGTGACGTTGTACCAGAGTCGCTCAATCCGGGTGTTGTGAACGCTCCTGAGCCATATTCAGCAAAGAGGGCGCAAACAGATGGCATTGACTTACCGGCCAAAGATGTACGATCCGTGCCCCAGTCCTCTATTCTCCAACATCCATTCCGCGACGCGTAGATTCTCTGTACCGTGATCTCCGCGCAGGCGACTCGGAGTTCCATGTTTCAAACGGCAGCAATGGAAGAGCAATAAGACCGTGGTGCCACGGTTGTTGTTGCTGGCCTGGATTCCGGTGACTAGGTGTGATTTGCCGTCGACAAAGGCATGGATTACGATCTTGTATCTGATAAGACCTATCACCCAGGGAGGTCAGTCATAGTGGCTCACGCAAAGAAACCACCCTCACCGTGTTGACCATCGTGGTGCCATAAAGAATTAGCGCCGGCGACATGATACCGTTTCCTATGAAGGTTGCGATCACCAAAGATTGCAGGCGCACCGTGCACCCGAACGTAGGACTCTCGGATACGACGGTCAGGAACATGGTGTCCTCGCTCTCATAAATACCCTGCTATTTTGCGTCGTCCGAACGTGGGGAAGTCTTGCAGACATTGGATGAGGAGCGCATCCAGTTGTTCATCAGTCAGTGTAGACAATGGTGGTCTGCCCCTGCCGTGGAAATGTTGGCGAGACTCTCCACCCTCTTCTGCTGCCCCTTCCTCTGTATAAACGGGCTCGCCATGCGCAAGATGGCCGTAGTCTTGATGTCATCGCCGAACACTGCGTCCACAGCAGTCAGCAGCGGCGGAGACCTCTTGATATGCGCTGTTACCTGACTCCCTGAAAGTCTGCAGCAGATAGTTGGGCTCGATCTCGATACGCGGTCGGCCCCACTTTCCCGTGCATACACGCCTACCCACGGTGAGCACAGGTCCGGCATCTGGCGGGTCGTTGCACTGGTGAACAGCTGCGTCGAGTGCCTCCACCATGTGGTGGATGTTATCTTGCAAGGTCGCATACTCAGCAGCGGGAAACCGCGCTTGGTGCTGACATAGGACAGGAACATTTGTATCAGCCGACTCGCAGCTAGACGAGAGGACGTACCACGGCAGCATCGTCCATGAAGCGGAGGACATCATTTCTGGCTCTGTTGAGTTTTTCCCGTTGACCGCTTTGTGTTCGAATCGTTACAGTGGTACGTCGGTGGAGGTCTATATAACCCTGTCACAGCTGACTGAGGGGGTTGTTCGACATGATGGCAGAAGGCGGGAGATCCAGGCCGGGTAGTGGTGGAATAGAAAAAGGGAGCCCGACAGATAGGAGGGCGATCCAGACTCCGCAGTCGTCCCCACCGGGCCGTCCTCGCCGATGATGTCGAACGAGGACCTCGCAAGACAGTGCTGTCTTGCGGCGCGCTGGTGGCGGGGAGCCAGGAAGAAGGGTGCTGGGGGAGGGGGTCGGCGTGGGATCGGATGAGTCAGCAGTGGTCACATGCTCCAGCTAGCACAACCGCCAACGGTCACAAAGGTTCTGATCTCACCGTCGTACAGGACGGCGACAGTCCTGTCGCCCTCCCTTGGCTCAACGACATCGTCGTAGCCGAGCGACATCTCCTTCGATCTGAAAATGGCATCTCACTACACACCACCTCGACATCATAGCCGAAGACAATCGCCACTCCCGCCGCTAACACACAAGAAGACAGCCGGACTTTTCATTGCAATGGGGGCTGGGCTAAATGCCTAAACTCAACAGTAAGGTCGGTTTGTCTACATGTTACTTCTGGTACACCGAGTCTCACACTTCACCCAGCCTCTTTCGGATTTCCTTGCCAGTGTCATTCATGTGGCCCAAGAGCATGGTTACAGCATTGTACTCTGCTAACGAGGTATCCCGGTATGTGGATCGAGGACCCAAGACGGTCTCTCCTAGGAGAGTCTCGAGGTGACGCTTAAAGCTTTTGTCCTGGGGGGTAAGTTTGTCCTCTGCGGCGGCGCACAAGGATTTCAGGGTGCAATGGGTGTTGCTGATATGTGACATGTGATTATTGGCGGTATTGGATGAGCCAATCAGCACGCGACCGACATTATGGCGGTGGATCCAGTACATTTTGTTCTTGAATGAGAACTCAGTCGTCTGGTTGCCAGTAGGGTAGAGAGCTTTGTAGACAATCTGGAGCAAACAATTGTTGAGAAAGGCCATGTATGCGGTGCCATACTCTCCACTTTCCTTGCGTACAGTATGATCCTGAATGTCGGCTGCAAAATGATGGGCAAGCACTAGATCCAGCCACTTGAAGAACTCCTCGCTGTCCTCTGCCGCTGCCTGTGCGGATGACGACGACGACACACAGGCAGGGCCCGGCCCGAACGCTTGTGTCGAGTGCTGCCGAACGCGTGCGGGCTCTGGCTTGGCCATCGTCACATCAGATCGGCGCAAGATTTCTGAGTTGACGTGAGACTCTTGCGACAGAGGAAGCTCCAACAATTCGGGGGTCAACATCTGGAGAGGCCAATGTAAAGTGAGATCACACACTCGGAAAATTCAACTTGACTGAACTGACCTGAGGATAGATGTACATCGCGTACATTGTTCGCGGGGCCTCTGCTCCCATCTCTGTCAGCATGGCAGGCGGGGTAGCGAATCCGGGAAGGCAACTCATCATACCGTGGGCCGGACTCTCCACCAGGCCGAGTTGCATAAAAAACATGCTGCTCATGAAATTGTCGTGCACCCCGAAGACTCGATGACAAGTACCCACACAGTATTCGACTGGGTTGTCGACCGAAGCATCATTTAGCCAGCCACCCAAAGTGGCGTCGGGTCGCCTCATGTAGGACAGAACCTCTGCATATTCGGGACTTGCCTGCGACGGGGTGAAGTGTTCGGTGAGGACATAACACTTTGAATGGGTGACGTAGAAGAGGACAAAAACTAGGGCCTCGCTTGGTGTCTTGACATGTGCTAGGCGGGAACCAAGAGGGGCTGGGGATGAGGACCGGGAGGCTATGAAGCCATCCGGTACCCAGTGTAGCACGGCGTCCTCCACGTCATGGTCACAGTTATCTCCTGCATCCGTGTCCATGCGGTCCTCTTCACCAGCTGTAACTGAGGGAGTGGGGGAGGGAGTATGCACTCGACAATCGACGGGAGGATTGAGGGTCGCCTGGACCAGGTCGCAGAGCTGCTGCACACCCATCGTTTCGGTAATGCTCATATTTCTGACTACAAGGGAGTGTCAGCCGAACACCACCGTGGTATCATCAGTCGGGCGCTTACAGTAGTGCGGTACCTCTCCGGTGAACTCGGGAGATTTTTCATCCTCAGTGTTGCTCGCGATCTCGATGGGAGTCATACCTGCGAGAAACCAGTCATACCGGAACGCTCGACGTGTATGTATTCAAGAACCCACCATCAGCAGCTGGGGTACCACCGTTCCCAGTTGTAGCCTCGAGGATACCTGACGGGGTCGGGCCCGACGTGGTCGGATCATGCAGCGTCTCTGCGTAACTAACACTCTCGTCGGCCGGGCAGGGTGGCCTAATGGTTCTTCGACTACGATGCGGCCCTGGAGGCGTATCAGGAACAGATGGAAGTGGTTCCTTTTTCTTTCTCGTGCGCTTGGGCAGGGTGGAGCGTGCTGCGTTGGTGGATCGTTGTTTGCTCATGGTCGGCGCTTGCAACAGGAGGGGAGTTTTCGTGCTATCAGGCTTTTAATATACATGGACCACGAAGGCATTGCAAATGCTCTGAAATGTCACGAAATGTCTATGCAAAATATCCGCCAGAATGTCGTCCCGGCTGGTGTCCCCCTAGATTAGGTGTATCTGAGGTCACATTTGGGGTGTGTCAGTAGCACCCCCGTTCCTGTGTCTCGTTCCTGATAAATCACTCCACGTACCGCAACGTTCCAGCGGCAGAAATCAATATTAATAAATCTCTCATATTCGCAATCAAATTGATCTATTCGCTCCCCAAACTACAATAACTTTATGCCACTATGTAGGTCAGCGGACTCACTCGTTATTGACTGGTGCGTTTAAGCTGAGGAGTATTGTTTGATTGAAGGCAGAAATTGCATGTGAAAGAAATGGTAGGAAGGATGATCCGTCTCGGAGTCCCCTTGAGAGATCACATTAGCTAGCTCGGGAGTGAAGTGGATGTCGGCCAACCCCAAACACGTATGCAGATGCATTGATGTGCCTCGCTAGGAACGTTCAGAGAGATTAAGGTTAGTAGGGGAGGGGAAGGGGGGGGAGGGAGATCAGGCATACCGCATCGTTTTCTTTGGCGAAGGTGCAATCGAACTGGAGAACCCAAGTGAGTCTACTACCTACTGGTGTATTATCAAGACTCACTCGAATCTCCCACATAGGCGAAGGCGGAGGTCGGGGCAGTGCCTAAGCAGCTTCCAGCAACAGGCGGGCCCGTACCAACGGATCCTCTTTATCTCTCTCCCATTGTTCCGTGGTTACGAGCTCGCCCTTGCTGGCGAGTGGATGCCCGACACCCCGAAGATAGGACTCCAGGCGAATCTTGAACAACAGGATGAGTGAACATTCGTAGACATCCTCAGGCAGGCTGCGGCGACCATTCACCTGGTAGACCAGGTGGGGAATAACCTCCTCGACTGTGAGAAACGGTTGAAACAATCGCTGCAGCAACGGGATGGTCGGAAAATGGTTCATTATCTGAGAATACAAAGGGAGATGAGAGGAATAGATGCATAAACCACAGCCGACTCACGTCAATGAATTTGTTCACTAGAGCGCCGGTCCTCCCTTGAGCTAATTCCCAATCAAAGCCACAGCGCAGGGCCACAAGATCAGGATGTGGCCAATAGACGTTGTCGTCGAGGAGCATGCGGGCATTTAGGCGGGCGGTCAGAGCGCGCTGGGACATCTCGTTGCGAGGGTCCGCAAATTCGGCAAGCTATTGACGTGCGCTCAAAGATCAAATTCACAGGAGACAATCGATCAAGGGCTTACCTCCACTGAGAGAGCTTCTGCAAAAAGTCCTTGGATTGCCGCATGTTGGGGACAGCGGTCGTCTATGCGGGTGCGGCGATCCACTTGATACCAACAAGCTACCGTGTTCGCGTCAGATTCGGACAATGCCTGGATCTCGTCCAAAGTTAATCGTCCAAACGCATCCAACCCTCCGATCAAGGCTAACACAACCCACGGGGACACCACAAAACCTTGCCCCAACTGCAGGAGAGACAGGGCCAACAATCTGCCCGAGGCGGTGAAATACTGGGTACAAGAGTCGATAGGCATGCGGGTACTCCCGAGTATGAATGTGTACGTCCTGTCCCCTTGTTGTTTCCAGTAACGTTTACCCTGAACCATAAGCTGCAGAGTGGCCAACAAACAGCTACGCTCGGGCCCAGGACCGAGAGCGGGACCTCCTCTAAGTGATCCTTCCCTACCGACAGTCATCAACTCAGTGAGTTACAGCCCGAATGCAGACATAGTGAAACTTACGTGTTATAGAGGCGCATATAAGTCTGTTCTTCAAAGAGTTGCAGTATATGGAACCCTCCATCGCTCAGACTGAACTCTTGAACCTATGGGAACGGGCGGAGATCAAAGGTCGCTGGAAGTTGCTTGACTGTGTGCTGGAACCAAGACCATAGCACCTCCGCAATGTCCTCAACGGTGTTGCCTGCTATCCTGTAACCGAGATTAGTGTAGCGCCGATTGACTGCGAGGTAACATGCTCTCTGCCAATCGAAGATAACCATGCGATGGGGATCATGCCCCGTAGGGATGGGAGAAGGCTCCCGACTCATCCGGCCACGACCATTAGGAGTTGAGTGTCTCCACGCGGGTGTACGTGGGCCTGCGGCGAGCGCGACCTCGACGGGTGGTGGTGACCAAGAGGGGAAGCAAGGACTAGCATGACATGTGGTGGGAGCGTTAAGTAGTACTCCGCCATGCTCGTCGTCAGAACTGTCGAGAGGCTCTGCCTGAGGACATTCTGGCAGACACTGAACCTTTTGGGGCCAGGTGGGTGGGGCGTCCTTGCCGCGACCGGCCTTGCAGTAGAATCCGGTCCCCGCAGCGTGCAATACGCGATAGCAGAAGCATGCGTGCGGTTCATCCTGATCGACAATGTCTTCGTCAGGTTTTACGAGGTGCCGTATGGACGCCTTGATGTTGCCAAAACAAGGAGCTAAGAAAGTCGGATCAGCAGACACTTGACGAACCATCACTGTAGACGTACCAACAATGAGGAAGAACCTGTTTTCCTGACTGGCAGGCAGTGGCTGGAACATCTGGGTCAAGTTCACCAAGGCCGAAGGTGTGATAAAGGCGCCGCTAAGACTTCCGGCTGGCTGGAAGGAGTAGGTATTACCCCTTCGCTGGGGAGCTAGCCAAACCCACGGATAGCTAGAGTTGTAAATGACTTCCTCCTTGTTGGCAACAAACTCGTCGAGTCCTGGGACCTCCAACCTACCCACTTGGACTGCTCTACGCAGCTCACTATGGACTTGCTGCAAGACTGGCAGTATTGGCGTAAGGGTAATATGGTGCCCCAGGTGGTTAGGAGTGAACACAGTCTCATAGGCGGTCCCGGTTTGGTCTGCATGCAACGCTAGCTGATGGTAACCCCATACGTCGTCCGCGTTATCCGGTTCTCCCTAAAGGACTGACTTAGCCATAACGACAAGGGCCGCGAGTGATACGACGTGCTTACAATGTTGGGCACAATCATGATGTCCACTTCAATGCGACTCTTTTGGGGATTGATGCTGGCAGCACGAGCTTTGCGTTTACCTTTGGCATTGGCTGATGGAGGGACCGTTTGGAAGCAGTCTGGTGCTGGGGTAGTGTTCATTGCGCTGCGTCCATTCGTAGGGCGTTCGCGTCCGTAGTGTCCATGACGGCGAGGCTCCGGATCGCCTGAATAGGTGGTGGCAGGCCGGCGACACGCTCGGTGGCACACTCGACGACGGCGGCGGCGGGGGTGACGGCTCTTGGTGTTGGCAAAGGCGCCGCCGTGTCAGTGGGAGCTAGAGGGGGGGGGCGGCAGGCAGAACAGTGGGCGCCACCAAGAGGATGCTAAAAACTAGTCAGAGTATGGAAGAGTGAAGGGGGGAGCGACTAACGGTGACGCCGAAGGAACAGGAGGAGAAACACTGACAACAGCAGTGAGGTGAGTGATGGCGACTAGAGAGACGAGAGACAGATGTGACTTACTGGGCATGGTAGGACATATGAGCTTTCCACTCACCGCCACATACACACAGAGTGTGAGGATTCCAGTGGTTCGTCAAAAGAGTCTGGAAGAGGAAGTTCAGAGGACACGCCGGATTGATGAATGTTTCGTGAAGGGAGTTGACATACTGCGCACAGGTTGGGAACAAATCCTTGGCAACGACTTTTGAGCAGTCCTCGGCGGCGGTGAGGGTAAAGTGCGTCCGTCTAAAGGATGTCTAGCGCCAGATGGGAGAACCATGGGTGGGCGCAGCTGTCGCATTTTAAGTGCTGTAACTGTGTAGGCCCACGCAGGCTCGAGCCATCAGAGTAGAACTCTGCACAATCGCAGGGGGGAAGGCACTGTAGATGAACGGGAATGTGGGTGCTCATGGAAAGGTGGGGGTGGAAGACAGAGCAGATGGGTACGGTGGGTACTTAACGATTATTATCGATGGTGAGTCCTTTCCATTAGGGAAGGAGATCTGGGATCTTGCCTGACTTAGAGGCACACAGGACGGGCCCAGGTATACGTACTGCGGATGTCTCAGTCAAATCAGAGCATGACGGTTATTTCAAGTAAATTAAAATCGCACTGGAAATGGACGAGATCCATAAGTACGATTGAGGGCGAGCGTCGTTGCAAAGGGATTTGAAACGACAGGTCTATTTACACATGCCGTGCGGGATCCCCAAGCTTCCTCCCAAATATCCACCTCATGTTGACCTATTATGAGTGAATTTCTCAACGGCATTCCTGACGCCTCCGCGCCAACTGGTAGCGTCAATCCGGTGGTCGATGATGACCATGGTCCTGTATGGTCTTCCCCACGTTAATGCTGCATGGTTCTCATTCCCTTTCAGTGTCTCTATAGTGAAGATCAAGTCGGATTCTTGCGCCATATAGGACACCTCTTCGAGGATGCACTCTACACGGAGCAAACCGAACATTTCATGCAAGAACTATTTGTGCTTTGGTTTCATGATTGGCCAGAGGCACCAGAGCATGTGGAGCGACGCAAAAATGTGAGTGTTTTTGACTCGTCGACACTATCGAGATCCAATGTGACCATTCACCTTCAGAGCCTCCGACGAGCAATGCTGGCCATCAGCCACGAACGCACTCCCGACCTCACGTTCATCCAAGAGGGTATTGCCCCTCAGTTCACCCCCGTCGCTAACGGAAATACCGACGCGGCCACGACGAGCGCTGCCGCAGCGAACTCCTCTGACATAAGTGCGACCGACCCAGCATAGAATGCGTAGAGGATATTATAGTTAAGAGGGATAGATTTTGTTCTGGGCGAGCAAGTGTCTGAAGGAAAAGATGACGCTATTCTCGTCAAGTCTTTCTTATACAACGTGGCGTATCCTGCCTGATTTAATTCGCTTTTCAGAAGAGGTTCCTTTTGCTGCGGGTACATAGTGTTGAAGTGTCGAAGCACCGCTGAGTGCATGGGAATTCCATCCTATCTTGACTGTAATGATCGCTCTTGGCCGTCTATCAGCTGCGTGGCAATAAACATAGCCATATAGCGGAACATGGGGCGCTGTTGTCCAGCTTTTCTCCCGCCGTCTATAGCTCGTTCTTGCCAGGGCCGTGTGATGATTATGCCGGATACTTTACTAGCGCAGGAGCAGATGGGAGCAGATGACTTTCGGTTCTATGCCCCCACGCACGTAGCTTCGACCCTCCTGCAGATCAAACCTGGCGTCGAGGAAGTTGTCTGGGGTCGTCCGCCTGAACTGTCCGGATCCATACGAGAAGGCGAGGTCCCATCTCGGAATGAGGAGGACCGGGCATGGTGGTACGAGGACAGACGCATTGGCTGGCTGAGACTGACGACGCTGGTATCGCATGAAGAGAGCTTTGAATTTAACAAGAACAAGACAATACGACGACTGGTGTAAGCGGTATGGGGGTGTACAAATGGATGGTATGTAACTATCAGTTATGAGAAGAAGACACGAAAAACCGCAAATATGTGAACGATGAAGGAAGGTGCGTGCATCTATTGGAATACATGTGAGTTATAGCTTGATGGTAATATGGCAATGGGAAGACTGACTGGGATGCATAGAACAGGGTCAATTACATCCACCCGGGGACGAAAACACTGACGACAGTGATGCCATTCCATACGATGCAGACGTGAATCTCCGCTGCGAGAATGCAGTTATTGGTCTGGAAAAGCAGAAATACTCCGGAGAGGGTTCTGTTGGGCCTTGGAGGGAAAGGGCGACCAGTCGTGGAACCTAGTATGATGCTACGATGCACAGTTCACATGGCAGCGCATCGAACCTCATTGATGAGAACCAGGCCGAGAACATACAATGCAAGAATGACCGAGTGTGAAGCTGCTGTTGTATTAAGTGTGAGGTAAACGATGGTGCAGAGGCGGTTGGCTGGGGTATGAGGCAGGCGAAAGAATGGGGAGGCGACAGGGTTCCCCACACCAATATTGAAGTATGCACTGCGACAAAGTGAAGCGAGTCGTCCTGTAGTAAGGTAAGGGAGTGACACACACCCTTGCATAGCCATTCGCCCGAGACCCACGAGAGCAAACATGACCGTTGTACTAGTGGGTCCATCAGCCCAAATCATTGGAGAGTCCGATGGGATGGCGGCATACACGCAAGAGCCTATAAGTTGAGGAATGAGAGCGGCGGCGGCTCGAAGTGACATTATGGTGATGTTTAGTGCGGAATATCTGGGGAGATTGGTCATCTTTTCGATGTCCAGAGACGACGCAAAGATTAGGCTCACCTGGTAGTACAATTGAGAGATGGAGGTACTCTGAGGGAGAGACGCACCGCACAGATATTGGCTTGGAAAAAAGAGAAAAGTTTAAAGTGTTTGGCATGACCAGTTGGTCACACCGAGTGTTCGCCTACAATGGTAGTAGAGCGAGTTGTTACTGAGAGATAAATTTACGGCTTATTTCCTGAAATTTCTGAACGTCTAAAGGGCTCTGGCAGGTTCTTATACATTTGAAAAATATATGGGACAACAATAGTAGCTAGGAACCACAGATAATCTTATCGTACTGCCACCCGGCAAAGGCTGTCAGACTGCTTACTACGCAGGTTGACCGTTATCCACGGCATGAATAACACTATCGTCTCATCGTCAGCGACGCCGTTCTCGTCCCTCATAGCGGAACTTGTAGCTGCCTAGTGGTCGCTATCTGTCAGTCACTCCTCGAGACAAATGCATACTGTCTGAGGATCCGCCTAGTCTGTGAGGGGTGTGTGTCCTTCACTTGACTCATAGTTGTCCGAACTAAAAGAATGGTGAGTTGGTATTGCGAATAGCTCAGAAGCTCAGTTACCGTCGCCGTTTTTCCGGTCCCCTCTGGAGGATCTCGCGTAAGGACGGACTGGGAATGCTGGTTGTCGGTCCGTTGTTACGCTGCGGGGTGGAGAGGATCTATCTCGTAAGTCAGAGAGCATTATTGAAAGGAGAAAGTACTAACCTTGAGGTTTTAAAGGCACTAAGTACATAGTAGCTTTCGATCATCATGGCCGACACTCATTTATGTTCGGCTGTTTACTATGCTGAAAAAACAAAAGCCGGAGAGTACATTCGGAGTTGATTTCTTCAGGTGAGGACCTGTCTTTGTTACCTGTCCTGTGCGACTAGACGCATGTTTTTTTGTGGTAACATACACATTTTGAATTGTACCAAACTCGGAGGGTTGGTGCGAGTGTAGAATGGCTGAGCGAATGAGTGAGGTACTTGCGCCATGAGTCGGGCCATATGAATGAAAAGATGCAGTCGAACATATAGTTGGTTATTTAGCTACGCGTTAATGTGAGGATAAACAAACCCTGGCCTTGCAAGGCAAATACATATACTGTGGTGGTTCGACTACATCAATAACAGTCCCGCCAGAAGCCGTGGTAGGTTCAGACGCTTGAGTGCGAGCGTGGTAGGACCCCGGAACCCAGGCCATGATTGTGCCGAGGACACGGCCGAGAACTGTCAGCGGCGCGGTATTGCACGGTATCACGCGGTAGGGAAAAGGATGGGGGTCAGGTAATGGTAGGTATGGGGATTGGCGATCAGGGACTGGTGGCTGTGAAGGACAATCAGGTCGGACGCTAAAAAAAGAGTCTAATACCCGGTAATACCGGGTATTACCGAGTACTACCGGGTAATACTTCCCAATACCAGGGAATACCGCTCAATACCTCAATGTGTGAAAAAAGTGAGTGGTTCATGATTTTTGTCTCTAAAATGACACCATAATATAGGGTCTGTACTCGCTGTAAACGAGCATTTCCTTCAAGTTCGGCATGGAGCACCGATCTAATATAGAAGGAATTTCGCCTTCCAACTCTTGGAGTTATTGAGGTATGGCTCGGATGTGGCAACGGAAAGTAGGTTCGGAAGAAAAAAGGGAGCATCGCTAAATAGAACGGCGTAGCGTTACTATAATATGGTAAGTATGACATTAGGACGAATATACATAGAGGTACTCACATCTCAGCTGGTTGGTAAAAGCTGAGATGCGAGGCTGTGCATTGTAAACGAAAAAGGAAAGTGAAATCAAATACGTCGTCCATGTGCGTCTCGTACTGCTACTACGTCCAACACTCCCCCTTGAGACGTACGCAACTTGTTTACATGATGCCCAGCGCTTCCATAAACTTCTTGAACTTTTGACAAGCCAACAGTTTTGTCAGGACATCAGCAATCATGTCATCGGTTGGGCAGTATTGCAATTTGATGTGGCCTTCCTCAACGGTTTGCCGAATGAAATGGTAACGGACTCCAATATGCTTTGTACGTTCATGGAATACTGAATCCTTGGCAATAGAGAGGGCATTTTGGCTGTCAGAGTAGAGGATGGTGGGCTTAGATGGATAGATGGAAGGGTTTGCGATGAAGGTGGAGAGCTCGGAAAGGATCTTGTGCAGCCAGATCATATTTTTGGATGCTGGTGTCAGTCCGACATATTCCGATTCACCTGTGGAGACGGTAACGATTGGTTGCTTCCTCGATGTCCACATGACAGCGCCCTGACCCATGAACAGCACGAATCCGGACATAGATTTCTGCCCGGGCTGGTTGGCATATGCAGCATTGTGATAGCCCTTAGGATTGATATCAGGGCCACCGATTACAAGCCGTTGGTCGCGTGTGCCCTTCAGATAGCGGAGGACTCGGAATCTGGTCTTTAGGTGAGTTGAGCGCAGTTCCTCCACAAATTGTGAGAGTGCTGAGACTGAATAACTGATTTCAGGGCGAGAACCGACTGCGACATACATGAGGGAGCCCAGGAGTTCACAGTAAAGTGCTTTTTCGTGTGGTGTAACTGGTTCCGTGGACACAGAAGGTGAGTCTGGGTTCAAATCGAGATTTGCTTCCATTGGTGTTGCAAATGGGGCCATTTCCTCAACACCAAATCGTTTCGCAATCTGGTCAATATATGCTGATTGTCCAATGCTGATGGTGTGTTTTTCCCAGTCCCGAGTGATATGCATACCCAGTAGCCAGTGAATAGGCCCAAGATCGACTAGCTCAAAATGAGAGCTGATTTCTTGTTTAAATCGGTTCGACTCTTCTTGGGAGTTTGCTATGATGGTAAAGTCATCTGTGGCAACTGCGACGATGGTGTACTTTGTCGCTGACTCGATCCGATAGAAGACGGCCTCATCCGCATTGCTAATTGTGAACCCGAGGGAGATCATTGTTGACTTTAGGGTCTGGTACCAGCCTCGGCCTGCTTGCTTCGTGCCATATAGACACTTGAGTAGCTTGGCACAGACATTCTGGCCCTTGAGGTGTTCCGGGATCTCAAAGAATTCTTTGTATCTGTTCGGGAACTTGATATAGATCTCCTCAGTGATATTTGCATGCAGGTATGCATTTTTGATATCGGCTTGGTCAATTATTGCGTCACGAGATGCAGCCATGGATAGTAGGATGCGGAGAGTGGGGAGGTGGACAACCGGGGCATAAGTGTCAAAATAATCAACACCTTGAACCTGTGTGAATCCTTTAGCTACGAAACACGACTTAGCCTTTTCAGGCTCGCCAGTTTTGTTCCGTTTGACCCGGTAAACGAACCTCGTGTCCACGATATTTGCATTCGTGGGAACGTCTTCTCGTTTCATCACCTTCCACGCTTTCTTCTTCTCGCACTGCCTTACTTCCGCAAGCATCGACTCACGCCATTCCTCTTCATCAGGACCACTCAGTGCCTCTTTCATGGTCACTGGTTCAACATCCGCTACCATGGCATAGTCTACCAGTGAGGAGCCCAATGGCTCTTCATCCTCATCATCATCTGACTCATCTTCGGCCACGGTTACCGCTATTCCAGCAGTGGTGGGACGTCTATGCAAGTCTGGTTGTGCAAGTTGGCCTGGTTTCGGAGCTGCAGAGCACTTGGGGCGGCTTGGCTGAGGAGTATGATCAGATTCTATGTCTGTGAGTAGAGATTCCGGACGTTCTGGGTGAGTTTCTGTGGGCATTTGTGGTTCGTCTGGCTGATTTTCGGTGGGCTGAGAGGCTGTAGATGACTTTGGAGCCTGAGGAGAGTCGATATCTTCATCCTCCCCCTCGACGACGAATGGTTCTGGAGTCAGGTCTTCTTTATTGAAGTAAACATTGTGTTCAATGCTGACCCTTCGCTTTCCAGGCCAGTAAATCCTCCAACCTTTAGCTTCAGTATCAATTCCCACAAAACATGCCTCAACAGCATGTTCCCCAAGCTTTTCCGGTGCCTTGACTCGGACCCAGCAATGGCATCCCCATGGGCGAAGACCGGAGATGTTGGGCTTCCTGCCAGTTGCCATCTCAAATGGTGTTTTCCCTGATGGTATTGCTTTTGTTGGGGTGCGGTTGTAGACCCATTCGGCGTGCCGGTGAGCTTCAGCCCATAGATATTTTGGTAATCCTGAACTGATTAGGAATGCTCTTGTTGTGTCCATCAGATATCCATTGGAACGTTCGGCAATTCCGTTCGACTGTGGGGAATCATGTACTGTAAGGTGCCGCTCTGTCCCCTTTGCCTTGAGGTGCTGAGTGAACTCATCACTTAGGAATTCTCCCCCTCGATCCGTACCCAGGATCTTTATAACCTCAACACCGCGCTGGACCTTGATCCAGATCTCGTAGCGCTTGTACGACCCAAAGGTACCCGATTTCTTTGATAAGTATTCGGATTTTGATTCGTGGGTGTGTAAATCGCGGTATGTGCAGGCATAGCGTGCTCCCCCGAGTGATACAATGGACATCGGTCCCATCAAGTCTCCAACAACCTTGTCGCCAGTGTTCTCAACGTACTCGTGTTGGCCTTGTTTGGGGAACGGTTTGCGCTTTGCTTTGGCCTTCACACAGGTCTCGCAAAATTCCGGTTTGGAATTCAGGTCAAGCTCGATTCCCTCAATATGGCCATCAACATACATGCGACGGAGAGTGGCATGGCTTCGGTGTAGCTCAGTGATGTTCACTTTGAGCTTACCTGCCGCCATAGCGACATCTGGTTTTGCTCCCGTGGTCTGGCGTGTACCTGGGGTTGAGATGATATATAGGCCTCCAGCTTCGGGGATCTTGGCTATGACCTTAGCGTCAGGTCGTGGTGTGCGGATATACATGGTACGGTCAGTGGGTTCAATATGAATGGGGAATCCAGCACGGCTGACGTGTGATAAGGATATGAGGGTGTATGCCATTTTCGGTGCATGGTATGCGTTTCGGAATCTTGCGATGGTGGGCTTTTCATCTTTGCCCATAGGCAATGGTAATTGAAGGTCCCCTTTGCCTACTGCATAGAAGACTTCACCATTTGCGGCTTTAATGGGCTTCGGGTCGATGTTGGTGTAATTTTTGAATCTCCAACGTTCGGGTGAGTACGTTTTCGAAGCTCCACAATCAACGATTGCTGTAACTTCTTCTCCCCTTGCTATGTGAGCATCGCCCTCGGCCTTGTAGTCCGACGTGCACATTAAGGCCACATTTGAGTCATCATTGTCATCAGCTACAACCGCAATGACATGTTCATCATCACTTTCGTCAATGGCTGCTGATGCTGATGCCTTCACCTTCCCTTTTCCTTTAGCCTTGTTCCTTTTCGAAGCTGGGCCTTGACCCGCCTTTCCACCACCCTCGCACCAGCAATCTGCGATGAGGTGGCCAGTTTTACCGCATACCGGGTTTGTGCATTTAAGGTGGGATCTGTCTGGCTTTTTCTTTGACTTCCCCCCTGAGCTCTGACCTTTTTCTTTGTTCTGCCGTTGGGCAGACATCGCCACATTTTCAGCTGTGGCCTTTGATGCCACTTCTTCGTCCCATTCTTCATGCAGTGCTGCAACAAGGATTTCCGATGTGAGGGGCTTTCCAGTGAATTTGCTGGCAGCGGAGAGGGTGCGGCGGATGGGGTCATAAGAAGGTGGGAGCGATTTTTGGATCATCGACGTGTACTGGTTGTCCTCAATTTTCAGGCCCATGCCCTCAATACGTTCACGGAGGATCTTCATCTCGCCAAGGTGCTCTCGCATGTTGCCTTCATCAGAGCAGGACATGTTGCCAAGCCAAGTAAGGAGGTGTTCACGTACAAGGTCGCCCTTGCCAGTCATGACGGAGATGAGCTTTTTCCAGACGAGAGCAGCTGTTGCTTCGCCTTTGATCTCGTTGAAGGTAGAGTCGGAGATGGATTCATAAATGATGGTGCGCATCTTTGCCTCTTTCTGCTCATACTCTTCAAACTTATCCTCCAGCTTCTCCAGGTCATCATCTGAGAGAGGGTGCGAAAATCCAGCATCGGTGGACCGGTAGAATTTTCCTTTGTGCTCAACTGGATGAGGGGGTGCACGAGTAGTTCCCCATAGGTGTCGTCCAAGACCCTTGTCCAGGAACTTGTTGGTGATTTTTTCTTCGAACGCTACCCAGTTTGACCCATCGTCTTCGAGCTTTGCTGTGCTGACTAGCTTTATGGCAGTTGTCGCTGACATGGTAGCGGGGCCCATAACCTCTTGGAGTTATTGAGGTACGGCTCGGACGTGGCAACGGAAAGTAGGTTCGGAAGAAAAAAGGGAGCGTCGCTAAATAGAACGGCATAGCATTAATCTCAGCTGGTTGGTAAAAGCTATGTATTAGATACCTAAATAGAACGGCGTAGCGTTACTATAATATGGTAAGTATGACATTAGGACGAATATACGTAGAGGTACTCACATCTCAGCTGGTTGGTAAAAGCTGAGATGCGAGGCTGTGCATTGTAAACGAAAAAGGAAAGTGAAATCAAATACGTCGTCCGTGTGCGTCTCGTACTGCTACTACGTCCAACACCAACGTCAGCCTCCGGATATTGTTATGGACAAAGGCAAGAAAGAGCGGGACATCGGAGGGTGTAGGTAGCCGGACAATACCGTCCCGCCGTGCAATATTAAAATGGAGGTCCTCTAACATGGTAGCCTCCTTCACACAAGCGTAGAAGTCTAGATTAGCGTCGTCTAATTTATGGATTGTGGCTGTTACCGTTAGCTTGGCGAGCTGGGAAAAGGGAACCACTCGTGAAAGTTCCCGCCATATGTCGATACTCCCGCAAAAGGCGAGATCCTGAAGCAGGGGAGTAGAGGGGAAAAGACGACAAATGTGAGCGACGTGGGTGCGGGTAATATCACGTATCACCAGACAGAGACGGCGCAGGAGGGGTAAATGACAAGAGAAGGTTTGAAGGGGTGACATTGACCCGTTTATCATGAGGAATATATGAGCCAATCGATGCGAATGGAGAGCGATGTCTTCCCACAGGATATCTCTATCATCGCCTGGGCAGATTGGACGATGAAACATGTCGGCGTTAGAGGGGTGGAACATATACACGGAGATACTCAGTGGCAAACCGCCAGAGAGGGAGAGCAGATTATTTCGTAGACTGCGACAACCGGATGGGAGATTAGAAGAGCACACGCTCTCGAGGGATATGTTAGTCCACAAGGTACGGGAGGTACGGGAGACGGCTCTCCAGTGATGGCAGATGTAACCAAGAAGCCAAGGGATGGTTTTCACGTCGGGTTTGACGCGGTCATCGATGGACATCTGAAAGATATATAGCAAGACATCGTTCGGAAGATGTCGAATGGGCGCGAATATGGATTTATGATTTTTGAGATCCTGCACGGCAAGATCTCGTTCGTGTTGGAGAGGAGCATCGAACTGCGCCTGAAGCTGTTCATCTCGGGCAACAATCTCGGATTCGAGGAGGCGTATGTGCTCCACCACTGAGGCTAACGTCTCCGAGTACAGATCTTCTGATGAGTGTCCTGTACGAAGAAGGACTATGATATCACTGCATATAATATGTGGCCCGACATCCGTATTTTCCGGAGTACAGTGCTGATGGTAATCAGCGATTTCCTGGACAGTGGAAACTACATGAGATGGCATAACACGAGCGAGATCAATAGACTGGCGAACAGTAGGGCTTTCTGGTGTTGGTGTTGGTGTTGGTTCCATCGATAACGGGTTGTTCGAGAGCTAACAATAGATATCTGTAGACCGGAAGGAGCATGTGAGTCAAAAGAGCGGCCACTCCTATATAGGTAGTACACGTTCGTTTCCTCTCAGGGACATTTGATCAGAATAAAAACCACCACCACCTCCTTAGAGACGGATATGTGCCTTTTTATTTTGAAAAAAAAAGAGCTTTCGAGGACAATGACACTGAGGAAGATGAGGGAAGAGGACAAGATGTCAAAGCGAGAATTAGGTTGGGGCTCTAAAGGAACCACGGTGCACGTGCTGGAGAGCTTATTTTGCACGTTCCGCGCATATACTCTGAGAAATCGCAGAACAAAATCGATGTGTCTCATGACCAGTGAAAAACGCATGCGACGAGGTACACTCTGACCTGGACCTTCTATGTGCTTGATCCCATCATAGTCGGTTTTCCTCGTCCAATTACAAAAACAGCAGGCGTACGACTCTTCCGCTCGACCATGGGGGTAGCTGCAAGTACGATCAGCCTCAGCTAGGTCAAGACAAAGAAGCTCACCATGACAATCTTCTCCCCCTTCCTTGTCCGTCCCTATATGCGGCCCGAACCGTTAGACCGCTTACATCGCCCTCGAAGATCTCCTATATGATGCCGACTCCCCACTAAACTGAAGCTTGAGGCTTAGCACCCCGGGTTCTGTTCGATGGAAATTCTGAGAGACCGTCAGATGGTGATCAGCCGTAGAGAAGATCGACTGACATTGGTTAGCTCGGGAACGTGTTCCGTTTTTTTAAGCTTGGGTCTCCCCGTTTATCATACCCCATCCATGTAACTCGGCATTTGTCTGTACAGCTGGCACCTCGATCCTCAGGCCTTCCGCTTTCCTTCACTCTCATCCGGCTCCGTCTTATGCGGTCCTCTTCTGATTCGGGCGCATGGGTAGCACGATTGATATACCCATTAAGCTCCGTCAATAGGCCGATTTCATTGGGTGCATTTGTCGCGGTCGGCGGCCTTCGTGACGTGTTCCCATCACTGTAAAAGATTTGTTGCCACCAGCGGGCGGCAGTGCACGGCGGATGCGACTAGCCCTTGCGAGGGAGAAACATGGTAGGGAGCAGGAAATTTGTTCACCGTTTCTCGAACATCACTTCAGCATTGACCCTGCTACCCGCACGTCCACTGTCTTCTTTTCTTGTATCGAGAGATAAAGTTGGTTTACCCTCCAAATCCATGTTATGTCTCCGAATCGAGTGAGGTCCGCCCTGGGGTAAAGGCCTGACTGTCACCGTAGCGGATATCTAGGTGTATCGCGACGTGGCCAATTCAAGAATATAACAAGGCGGCGGTGAGATACTCGTAGGATAACTCTGTGGTAGCTATCAGAGGGATGGTCATTAAGTTGGCATGTACCAAACACGGCAGACCTGGCGCAAGCGTCGCGAAAAAAAATGGATGCGTATAAGATTTCATTGAGGCTCCCCGTCTGGTACTCTTTGCCTTGGTCTGTCGAATCCTCCGGCCGAACGATGCGAATCTTCAGTGGCTGTGAGAGTTGGGAAGAAGGATTATCTGAAAGAGACGTACGGAAATTAGGATAGGAGCAGTGAACGTTGGATATTCTGTTCATCGGACTTGCGATTTTCCTTTGCTCCGAAGGTCCTGTACATCAAGGGACATAGCTGGTTGCGTCGGCTTGTGTGAAGGGTTAGATAAGAGACAGAATTCCAGCCTGGAATAAACACAGTGAGCAACAACTTGGTCGACTGAACAAAGGGAAAGGTAAGTACCCGGCGATGAAAAGGTCCTTTGCCTCTTGTCCTAACCATAGAATACTACCGTTTCACACAGACTTGAGCCCAGCTCTCAAATCTGCGGCCAGGGTTCTGGGAGGTGCAGGACAAATGAAACTTGCAGAGAAGTAGTACTAAAGCCGGGAGTCAAGTCGAATAAAATATGGGTACTTGTTGCGGGTGAGGGCCGAGACCCTTCAGCACAGCCACCACGTGATTCGTAGTTAACTCTACTCGGATACTCGGAGTGATCTGATCCAGATCTTCACCAGTCACCATCATATCGATCCCTTCAAGGATCCAGCACCGACATGACTCGCGAACCAGTCCCGGAACCGTACGTAGACTTTTCAGAATTAAAAGCCTTCTCTAATTGCATGATAAACAGATTATCAGTGTCGGCTCCCAACCCACCCTTGCCCGGCATCGAAAATTTGGTCCAAGCAACTGCAACGAAGCGAATCCTGTACGTGATGCACCGGACAACATCTAGAAACCTACTGACATGCAATGCAGCTTATCATCCCACCTGAGCTCATCGAGGAGATCATCGATTACCTCTGGGATAACAAAGACGCGCTCTTCGCTTGTTCTTTTGTCTGCCGACTGTTCTCCATCTGCACCCGCGTACACCTTTTTTATAGCATCGAGCTGAATCATACGCTCAACGATGAGCCATCCTACCAGAAAATCCTCCCGTACATCAAGAAAATCACGATACGCCGAAATTCCGATAATATCCCCAGCTTGACCCCATTCCTCTCTTCTCTTCCAAACCTCACTGCACTCCACCTCGATACGATCCAATTTTTCAATCCGTGGTCTTTACACCACCTTGTCTCTCAGCTACGCGGGTTGACGAGCCTTGATTTGAATTATATACGATTCCAGAGGAATGTTCTGGAAGAACCTCTTACTATTAACCTCGACGAGCCGTTTCCGAGGATCACCAAGATATCGATGTGTATGACGTCGTTTCATGCTTCTGTTGTAGAATTGCTCATCCGTCGGTGGGAGCTACGAGCGATGTACGTCAATTCCCTCCGCGAGCTTTGCATCAAATACCCCCCTGGCGAATACTTGTCTTCCATATGTGTCTTTGTGGGTGCGGCATCCAGGTCATTGAAGAGCTTGGACATTCGGATCAGTGAAGTTAGTGAGTGACGCCCTTATCTTTCTGTATAGCACGTACTCATGATCTGACTGAAGGATTCAATATCGGCACCCTCTCAAGTTGGCCTGCACAGCCCGACTTGCTTCCCTTGACTATGCCGACATTGCAGATTAAGATGGAGTGCAAACGAGACGGTTGGCATACCAGGGTCATGACATGGTTGATCGATTCTCTGAATGGCGCTAATGGACCTATATGATGGAGACCCTGACGCTGGTGGTCGTACCTCCTGGGCACTATGATGGGGAGTCCGTCAACCTAGAAGATTTGGCGATACAATTCTCGATGTTGGATGAGATCTTAACAGGTCCGGACATGAAGGTGTTCCGACGACTGAAGGTGTTGTTCAAACAGCACGTTGATTACCTTCCTTCCTGGGAAGCGCCGCATTTCATAGAATGGGTCCATGAAAAGCTCCAGCGTGTGGATAAGAGAAACATGCTCGATGTAGATGTCGTCGAATATACAAGTTGATAGAGTTCAATGTCATATAGTTCGTGAATTAGTATTTGTAGAGAAGTTGGAACAGCGACTAATTTCCGAGACGAAATGAAGATTGACCATCGCTTGTCTGATTTTTACGTAGCTTCAATTTGCCGCCTATTGACGAGGAGTGCTATTACTTGGCGTCCAGGGGACTTTCACAATAAACTCCAAACGACAGGATTTTTTATACATGTAAGGACATTTACTACTACCTAGCAATACTATTTTCTCAATTTATTTTATGTATCTAACAAACGAATGCAGCTCTGAATCACGAAACTTTGGGCGCAGTCAAGAAAAACAAGGCCCTTCTGTTGGACCACAATGTGAGCATATAATCGACTCAGGAGAAAGCGCTACTCACGAAATCATTCTCCACGAGGGAGGACCGGGGAGATGACTGGGGAGCCCGTAATAACCTGCCTGCCTGCAAGAACGGGAAGAGCAGGAATGGCAGGCGGAGCGGGGAAGGCAGGCGGAGCTGGAAGGGTAATTTGTCGGCCTGTAAGAACAGGAGGTGCTGGGAGTGCTGGGGGTGCGGGAACGGCGGGGGGTGCTGGGGGTGCTGGGGGTGCTGGGAGAGCAGGAATCTGTCTGCCTGCGAGAACGGGAAGAGCTGGAAGAACGGGTGTAGCGGGAAGGGCTGGAGTAGCAGGTAGAGCCGGAAGGGCAGGAACTTGTCTACCTGCGAGAACAGGAAGAACGGGAGTAGCAGGAAGAGCAGGAGTAGCAGGAAGAGCCGGAGTAGCAGGTAGAGCCGGAAGTTGTCTGCCTTTTAGTGTGGGAAGAGCTGGAAGTGCAGGAGGAGCGGGTAGAGCTGGAATAGTGATCTGTCTCCCCGTGATATCGGTATCATCTTCACGGGGAAGTACTGGGGAGATGATCGGCGAGATCGTTACAACCTGTCTGCCCATGATAACAGCGCGGGGAAGGGTGGGAAGGACTGGGGAGATCGTAACCTGCCTGCCCGTA
Organism: Armillaria cepistipes; assembly: GCA_900157415.1. Lineage (NCBI taxonomy): Eukaryota > Fungi > Basidiomycota > Agaricomycetes > Agaricales > Physalacriaceae > Armillaria > Armillaria cepistipes. The sequence continues at coordinate 1,951,288 of FTRY01000008.1, forward strand.
ATATCATCACGGGGAAGGACGACAGGGATAACCCCGGCGCTGGCAAGAAGAGGTAAAGCCAGGAGAGCGGACACAGATATATGAGCGAACATTGTAAAGTAAGATATAAGCTGTAGAGTTGTGAGGGCTTGAGAATAATACCTGCTGGTCTGATCCCTGTCTTATAGCTTTCCGACTTGTCTTCTCTGGGCGACGGAGGTCACTCGTGGAGTAGAAACCAAAATACAGGTGGATATGCGCCCAGGTCGAATGGGGGAACGAATGACGTGTATGACGCGGTCAACAATCGTTAAGGTGGTATGCTTTATTATGCACGGTCCGTGGCGGAACCGAGCGAAGAAGAATCAGTCAAAAATAGTCTCTTACCACGGTGGGAACCTTCTCCGACCATCGTTGCCAGTGACTGGGCTCGTTCGTGCAAAGATAGTGATCAGGTTATGGGGATATGAAGATTTAGTACATTGGAGGTGACGGTTGATGTTCCCCGCCGCCATCTCGCCAGTCACTGGATGGCGATACTATTCGGAATAGACTAATCCCATGCAATCTTAGCGTTGAAAGAAAACAATTACTGCAATCTGATGCTTTGCCACTGGAGTAGATCTAAGCGTAAGCCATGAATAAGTCTAGACTGTCGGACTCAGAAGGTGGACCATGCCTTCTGATGCCTTTGCAGCGATGCCACGCAAGTGGTGTGGGTTGAACATACAGCCTATGACTCGTCATGAATAGCTGAATCTGTGCTTCGAACCATCAGGTAACTTGGAAGTCAGAGCACGAGGTCAATCATGAAGGAACGTTTCAAATTTCTGTATTTGGTCCTTATCACAAATCATTTGCTAAGAAAAACACTGACGCAAAGAATGGTGTTATACCTAGCTAGATACAAGTTATGTCTCAGACGCTAAGAGCGCACCGTTTCAGGAGTCCAACGGCGGAGTTGTCGTATCATCATGCCTATCGGAAATATAGGCTCGACGACAAAAGCCGTAAGATGTGGTAGAGACGTGTACTCAGCTCTCCGAACCTACACGGTCTGTCAGCAAGCACCAAGAACAAGAATGAAATGACCACCCACGTTCCCACTGCACGGAGACGTCCGCACTCATCGATTGGTCGATTGGATATACTAATCCCTTCCCATACATCATCCGGGAAGGCCTCACTCAATTTCCTAGTTGACGCCCCATATCTACTAACAAGTTGGTAAACGCCAAGTGGCGCAGTGCCTGTGTACCTCGAACTCTAAACTGAGTGGCCTGCTCCATGAAGGCCAAGAGAATTGAACCCGTCCTGGATGCGGATCTGCCCGGAAGGTTGGCCAGTTTGTTGATGAAGATATCAATAGACCAGAATAACAATGGCTTCAATGAGCGATGCGCCGAACCAGAGTTTCTCCCAGTTGGTCGTGGAAGCTGACCCGGGCAGAGAAGATAGTACCAAGGTCTGGGGATGGAGGTAGTTGTGGGATGGAGCTGTTTATCGATGAAACAGGCATTTCGGCAAGTATTAAACAAGACTTGCGCGTCCATGTATGGCTGTAGAGGCTGGCGACAACCTCGTACAAAGCCTTCGCCTTTATAATCGAAAGGGCTGAATCCATTCATCGACGTGAATCTTCAGTGAATGTTAGGGCAAGAAGAAAGACGCACGGAAACACTCTCTACTCCACAGTACATCGGTAGAATAGAACATAGTAATCGGCCAACCCCACCACGCAGGTCCCCTGGGTATTCAAAAATCCACAAAGCCGAGGATGCCCATGGAACGATAAAATGCCGACCTTCGGCCGACTAGTCAGCTTTGCAAGATGAGTTTCCGTTCCAGAAAAAGGCGCCAGATTCTCGAAAGGCCGCCTTGTTATCTGGCCAAGAGTTGATAAAGACGAATTGTCGATATTGTTCGCGACGAACACTTGAAACTTTTGAAGAGAAGGTTTGTATGTTTGGGATGTATTGAGAAGAAGTCGTAACTCGGACATAGTTCGCCGAGTTGAGAAAAAATGTGGCATCCACATCGCGTTAAAACTCAGTGGTTGTCGTATCTGTGGCTGCTGGCCTTCGGTAGTGGTGGTACAGGTTAGAGTCAAGTCCGAGTCGGAAGTTCGCCAAATATATTCAAACAAACGCGTCGCGTGTACTACGTGTCCCGGGCCGTGTCGCCGCGGCGTGTTTAGAACCATCATTTTGCACAAGTCCTTTCTTTCGTCCGAGCATTCATTTGCGATATTCGGCTACGAGAATCTTTTCTTCCACGCTGAATATTTCTGACAATTTTCTATTGGTAGCAAACATCCAAGTAATGTTCAACCTGATTGCGCGTTTGAATTTTGAAAGTTTTAGTTTGTAGGATAATTTTTGTTCGTATTCTTTGGAATGCCCCTTCCTTCAACAACCCCATCATCTCCCGTCAACACAGGAGTACCTGCGATGTCTCTTAAGTCTTGACTCAACCACCAAACCACGAACCTGATCCCCACCGCACGGACTTCTTGTCCCGTGTTGATCTCTACATTATGGAACGGCTTGACGATCGGACATTCTCGAATAGCCTTCCCCTGCGGCCAATGCTATTCCTCCGTAATGAAGTCTATGCCGATGGCCTAGCAGGTTCCCTCACACCGTCTAGTGAAGAAGCAAGGATAAGCCTCTCTGTATTCTTGTTAGCTATTCTGGGGATATTGCAGTATTCAGACACCCTTAGCGTCTCGTCTTCTTGGGCTATTGCTATAGGTATCGACGCCTATTCGTCATATCAATTGCGCGGCTGTGTAGCAGATGCTCTATTGATGAGAGAGTACTTGGTCCAAGACCTGGACGTACCAAAACAGAGTCTTTATCCGCTCCTTCTCAGAGCGATGCACACCCTTCCTGATGACCCTCTCAATCCCGTCCTGTGAAAATACTATTCATGCACTTCACAGTCCGGTCAAGAACCTCGAAATCAACCACGGCGATATCTATTTCTCCGCAGGGAAGCGGCTCCAGTTACTCGTTCTCTGACTGGGAAGATGATTTCTACGATCCGGACAGTTGTAGAGTCCCGTTCTCACAATAGGAAAGCATTGATGCTCTCTGCCTCATGGATCGCGACTGTCCTGACGACGTCGGAAATCTAGTTCTCGATATCAGTGACCGAAAGTTCAACTCCATACTTATCCCAGAATTATGGTTCTAGATTGCTCACATGCGGGTGGTTCGACTAGATACTTGAAGCGGGGAAGGGTTCCATGGGCTCTTCAGGCAGTCGCTTGTTAGGACCCTTAGGCAAGAAGGCTCGAAACAGTTGACATATATTGACCTTCTTTTTCCCATGTCCCTCCTTCATGTCCAGACAACGGTTGTGACTGGGAAACGCGAGACTGCAAAATGTTGGTATCAGGACTAGTGTACCTGTTTTTTTCACCCGCCACGATGTTCTCTGCATGGCTTGTAGCATGGACTAAACTATATCGGGTGTACAATATTCCGCACATATAACATTTATATCACTACGCTTTTCTCTCTTCCACAAACTCGGCGAAGCGTTCATCAGTTTCGAAATAATCAAACTCTATCTGAGCCCAAAACAGTTTCACGCGGACACCCACGGCCCTCATCTCACGCAGGCGCTTCATTTGAGCGATAATGTCCTGGCTAAGGGCTTCCCACTCGAGCGTCCTAGTCGTTATCGTGCGCGTCGTAAAACCCCCAGAACATCGCGACGATGCCATTTTGAGAAGGCTGTCATCCTGCAAGATGGTCATCCCTTCGATAGTATGCAGCGTCAAATCCCGGAGGTGTGGGAGAATACCAGGCTTGCCTTCCTCAAAGCTTGACTCTCGAACAGTATCCGTTCTCGTGGCGGAAGTAAGAGTGGTGGTGAGCTCTGTCAATGATGACGACCACCGTTCCCATAAGCTTTTCAACATCGAAAATGGTATCGGTTTGAAGTAGCAAAACGTTCGCACGTTGCACTCTGAGTGCGACACAAAACGCAGAAGGACCTTGAGATCTGTGGTTTCGAGGTCTGGTGGAATCACATATCGGCTATTAATGGACAATTCCTTCAAGTTAGGCATGCAGCACCGGTCCAGAATAGACAAGGGGCTACCGGAATTGCGGCCCGGAACACCGGGTAGGTAGGTAGGTTGCGCTGGCAGGCCCGAAAAAAAAAAGTTGACCCTCCTCAAATGGTCTCAAAACTACCTTCCACATGTGAAAAGGTGAGAGATTTAAGTGACAATATGTCTAATCAATAGAACTTCAATGTTTATAATGCCTATGTGGTACAACATTGGGAGTAGACAGAGTGTTGGCGGCACTGCCATCATGAGTCAGCATATGACATCATGTGTCCAAATTCATGTGTTTTACTTATCTGACTAGAAATGTCTCAGATTGTAATTAAAATGATATTAGGTTGAATAATAGTACATGAATGCGACATAATTTCCCATTTTCGCTTCATAATCAGCTCAATGTGGAGTGTATGACATCATTTTGATCACGTGGAGGTAGGTAGGTCCAGTGCTAGTGCCCGAAAATTTTAATCGACCCTATGTCATTTTTTTTCATTCCGGTAGCCCCTTGAGAATAGAAGGAATATTGTCACGAAGCGACAGCTTCCAGATGTTATTATGGATGAAAGGGGGGAAGAGTTGTAAATCGGACGGTGCAAATCCTTGGACGATTTGACCTTCCCGACATGAAAAAGCAAAACACAAATCCTCCAGCATGGTAGCTTCCTTCACGCAAGCGTAGAAATCTGGATCACCATATACAGAATCAGATATCGATCACTAGCTTGGTCAGCTGTGAGAGTGGTGCTGTTCGTGAAAGGTCTCGCCACTGGACAATACACCCACCAAACTTACCTCAACCGAAAGATCTGGTGCAGCTCGACGTGATCAGGGCAGTCTCAGAAGACTGCTTGGATCAGGTCAGCCAATCTGAGAGCGATGCAGATCAGGACTCCTCATGCCAGGTTGCACCAGATCCGTCTACACTCTCTCTGATTCAGGCAGATCTCCAAGCTTTTCACTAGGTCAACTGGTTCTGGGATGGAGACAGCAGAGCTTGCTACGGTCTGTGCGATGTCTGGTAAAGGTCTGATGGGAGCTGTAATATCATGTAACATTAATAAAGAAAGACATGATCTAAATAGATATTAGTTATCCTGCTATCAGTAAATAAGTAGAGAATGGCCTTACCGATCTATATTATTCCCGAGATTTGGTCAAGGGAGTCTCGTAGTCATGAAGGAAATTGGCAAGTCATGTGCTCATTATGACGTGTGTCGCGTATCTGTAACACATTTGGTCACATAACTGTCACATTGCTTCTCTCTAGGAAAAGACGCTTCTGTCACGCTGGCTATTGCCGTGATGGGCTCGAACTGTCTTTTCGGATTGGGTGGCCCACACATTCGTCTTCGTTGACATGACGTGGCCCTACGGCGTTGCCAGCCAGCTCGCCTACTCTTGTCGCGCCGCCACATCAGATGCGGCATCGTGTCGAGCTATGGGATAGTCATACTTTCTCCATCATGGTGTATTGTGTTGGCTTCCATCCTTGCGCTTGAGTCATCTCAATTTTACTTTATCTCCAGCAATGTCTTGAATGCTCTCATCGATGCCTTCATCGATTTTATTCTACCTCTCTTTTCTATCTAGTGTCTCTTAATTGACCGATCAATGTTATAGTGTTTCAGGTCGCAATGCCACTGTCATTGCTGCCTTTGCCAGTTTTCTGAGGGTGTTGCTTGGATTTTTCACTCCTCAAGTCCTCGCAACGATTGCTGCTGCTATCCTGCTGCTGTCATTCATCGGAATCCTGGGTACAATGGCCATTATATGCAGCTCGTATGATGAGGCTCGCATCCGCAATGCCACCAATGAACTCCCATTCCCAACTCGAGACCTTCTCCTGGATAATGAAGGGCTTTATATCACGGAGTATCATAACTTGTGAGTGTACTCCTTATTTCAACAGACCCAGTCATGAATTTTGACTAACATGTGCACCAGAAAAGTGGCCGGTGTTGGCATTCTTCAACAGCATTGCAAGCACTTCAAACTCACCTATTCCGGACTTCGCAAGAAGGAGTTAATTGAGAAGCTGGCCGCCTTTAGCTTACTAGGGCAGGAGGGCTGGAAAGAGCAGTGAGTTTCCCTTCATTTGAACAGCTGCATGTCTTTGACCCCTTTGATGTTCCGAAGTCTTTCACCGGGAGCAAGACGAACTCATATTGGTCCACGTACAGAGCACAAGAAGAAGACCAAAGTTTCCAAACGTCGTGATGCTCTGTTCGGTGGTGACAGAACCAATGACAATGAATCAGTGTTACCCACTCGCTCAAAGGACAACCGCAGTATTGAATGGATTGAGGCACCTATCATATGGGTAAGATTTTCGTGATGCTGCTGCTCAGTATTAACAGAACAAAATTAGGCTCAAAATGCTGTCGCTAGGTATCGCAGTGAGATGGCCTCCATTGAGACGTTCCAGCACTCGCCATTCACCCCGACTGGGATCTATGGGTTGCAGCCAGTATCGTCCTTGGGCAGGACAGTGAGTTGTTTTGTGGGTTCATGGAAACCTCTGCTAATGACGTCTCAGAGTAATGGGACTCCTGGCACTGTGAGCTCTGAAATGGTCAGTATACTCCGCGACAAGATCCAGCAGAGTGTCACCCGCGGGCTCCATGAGTATGCGCAGGGCATGGACATGTCAATTGATGCAGGTGCTGCCTCTGCGTGTAGCACTGCTGGCGACTCCTCATTTCCTCCTGCCGATATTTTCACCATGAATATTGATGACCGTCTGGCAACCATTGTCAGCCCCATGCTACCTGAATATACGGCCTCTACCATTCCACCTAGTAATCCTCATGATGCGAGTAACCCTCCCAGCATCTCTCAGACGGTTCGGGTCCTTCAACTGGGTGGTGGCCGAGGAGAGCTGCATTTCACCGACGTTGATGTCCCTCCTGCACCACTGTACCGGTCTGCCAAAAACATTGATCAGTTCACAAAGATGTGGGACAATGACTCCTGTCTTTGGGCACCCACCCATGATGCTCTGCATATCAAGGGTATTCCGGTACCAGTCAAACTTTTTCCAGCAGTCTATTGGGGAGGATCCGGGACCGTGAAATCACAGTGGAGCCGTATCAAGAATCAATGGAGTTTATGGCGTGTATGTGGCTCTATCATTTTCCTACATGTTGCCTCTGAAAGTTTATCCAGTACGTACTGACTGTTTACATGTCGATGAGTCCCGAGGAATTCTGGGTCAAATTCAGGAACAACGCTGGCAGTCCAATGACATTTATGGCGATCGGGAACCATCTTTGCAAGCGGCAGGCAGCGGACAATTTACGCCTGGAAGAAAAGGCACGTCATGAGTATGGTGATGCTTTCGATCTTATGTTTTGTTACAAGACAAGTGGAGGCCATGTCAAGCAGATGATCCGCCCATGGGTTATTGTGAAGACATACAGAAAGCTTAACGGGATTACGGATATTTTTGATGCAGATGAGAGCGATGAGGAAGATTTGGAGAGTAGATAGATTTATATACATGAAATATAATATCCTTTTCTATGCGCAATGGCATGATCTCCCACATGAATGACATTTTACTGTTGGCGGTCTGGAAAAATCAAAGAACTGATCTCGACACAACATTGGTGTGTCGTTCCATGAGATAAGGTATTTGACTATAGTCAAGTGGGTGAACTCTGAGCTCCAGCCCCCCCATTCACATATTTGACGTATACCCCACCGAAGATGAACCGAGAGCCATTGACATCCACCTCGACAAAATGAATGAGTACCATAGACATAAGGATCAAGCCCAATATCTAACAGATTGTGTCGGAACAAATCCAAGAATGTATCAGAAGCCTGCAAAGCTTGGGTTACTCTTGTAACAAGGAATATATACTAGCACAGACCATTGGTTCATTTGTTGCGATAACATGGTCATGAGCACTGATCTTCCGAAATAGATAACCTGTCTTGATGCCGGTCTCTGCAAGCCACTCTGCCAATGCCCGGACAGGACACAAATGTGCCATAGTTGGGGGCATTTCTTTAAGAACGAATGGCTCAATCTCTGAAAGTGTCACTTGTTTCAGCAATACAGGGATACGAGACACTTAGAATTGACATACGACCATATTGACTTGTTTTACGAAACGGCAGTGTGATCGAGATTGTTGTAGCATCGAGATAGTCAATATCATGAGCCTGTATCTTGAGAACTTCATCAAAACGGAGGAGGCAGCAAAATGCGATCGTGTAAATTGCATGTAGAGCTCGGCGAGTAATTCCTCCACCCCAGCAACCAGTACCATCTGGAAGGATGCCAGGCTGAAAGTTACTCGGCTTAATATTCTCTTGCCATAGCTTAAGAAGATCTTCCTGTCAGAAATATTAAATGGTGGAACATAAGTTAGAATACTAGGCATACCGGCCTTATAGCTCTCGAACTCTGTGGCGTCTCTCCTTGCTGAACCTGATACCATGCTCAGTCATCCAAAATTGGACTTGTATTCTTATAGTAAGTAGTTCACCTTTCTCCGATGTAAACTAACCATATACGTCGAGACAATCTCAGAGATAGCAGGGTTACCAACCCATTGTCCCGTTAATCCATTTGATCCTTCAATTTGGTGCCAAGGCACTTCACCTGTTCGCAAAACCTTTTTAAAACCGTAACGAGCCATTGCATGGATCTTTTCTGCATGCGAGTAGGAACCACGTGTTATGTCTTTTGGTTTGGGTGTTCCATCAATGTAGGTATCATCACACCTGCGTAGATTTAGCAGGTCATTATAGGACGACATAATGGTAATTAACTTACTTGTGCATGATGTATGCTGCAACATAATAGGGGGTCTTCTCGGTTGGTTTGCTCTCATAGATGTTATCTGATGGACCAATAAGACCTTGCTCTTGTAAGAACTTGTTATGAGCTTTCATCATACTTTGAAGAGAATCAGAACCATATAGCTAGAGAGAGAATATGCCACATACGTCCTGTAGGTCTTATCTGTCGCATCCTTCACACCCTTTGAATTATTCAGAATGTTGTCGATAATGACTGCATCATTGACCGGATCATTTGCACCCTTCTTGAGGTTCACATCTATAATAGCATCCCTCTCATCTATATCCTCCGAGTGCTCAAGACCATCGCCTTCTAAAATGGTCACCATATCATTGATGACCTCTCCAACGCTTGATTCATTGGTACTGAGAACCTTGAATAAACCAGAGAGCTCATCGCTTTTTGACAGATCCGAGACTGTACTTGAGAGCATATTGGATACCGCGAGGCCTGTCGATGTATGTCGATGTAAAGAGAGTATAAACTAAGACAAAAAATGGAGCCAAAGTCCTTATGTAAATAGGAGACAACATGGCTGTGTGCGCTACTGTAGCTACACTCAAAGACTAATATATTTGATCCTCAAGAGGTCGTCTCCCTGACACGAACCAGCACATCACAATCCTCATCAACATCATATATAATCTTGTATCCATGTGGAGGATCCTTGCTATGGGTAGCTTTTGTGAACTTGTTATGCTCAGCTATAAAAGAACATCAGAAGTCCGAGTTGTTAACAAAAGCAAACCACCAGCAACGCACAAGCATGAGCTAAAGAGCTTGATTCAGCCATATTGTCCTCATCATTTGTCATGATACGACCAACACGCTTGCGCTTCAGTCCTACAGCACTTTATCAGGTTCAATGTGTGAGAACAATTGATCATTAAACATACCTGCAGCTATATTATTCGCCATCGGAATGGAATCAAGATGCTTCTGATAATGGATAACGGAAGGATCAAAAAGAATCGTCCTTGGAATCCATGCAATGATAGTTTGATTGTCAGGATTGCAGAACGCAGCGACCTCAGAAGCAGATTTTGGTGTACTGTAGGTTCCACTCAAACTGCCTGTGATTTCCTGGACTAACGTAGATGAGACAACAAGCTTGACTCGCATCTCTTTCTTGTATCTCACAGTCTGGTGAGGGCCGGGATTTAAGATGACATCTTTGAACAAGCGGTATGGGGTGAGAATCTCCTTTTCACCCTCTGATTGTAAGACCTGCTGGATGAATTCATGAAGAACGATGATGAGCCTCTAGGCTCTGTATGCTCAGAATTCACGGATTTTCACTGCTAATTAACATTGCCGTCCCTTCAACGGCCTTTCAGTAAACCAATAATTCCACACATGGCAATACCACCTTCACCCTACGGCAATCACTCCTTGCGCGCGTTGTTACCCATCCCATCTCGCTACACATCATAATTGCTGTATTTCATCATGGCAAGGCACCGTTGATCGACCATCATCCTAATATGGGATCATCACATCACTCAGAAGCAACTAGTTGACGCACCCATCGATCACTCAATGAAATGACGTGATTGACGCGAGTACCCTCCCAGCTACGATAATTGCAGCTACGGCAACTACAGACCGTGTTTACTAAGGCTGTTACACTGCCAAGACCTCAAGAAAACATAGACCCATACGCACTCTTCAGCACCACGGCTATCATCCAGAAATCCGCAGCTAAACAGCACCCAACAATCCGTGCATCGCTCAATAGAACCATATGGTTTCTGTCCAAATATGGCAACGTCGACAAGTTGCTGTTACTTTTGAAGTCCAAAAACCATACGTCGACGACGATTTTACTAAGCTAAAGGCCTTACAATCTTACCGAGCCTCGCATATATACTCTATTTATAATTTCGTACTTTCAGTATAAAAACTAGTTAGAAAAACGTAGCGAGGGGATAAGTTCACCTCCTGTCGACCCCAGACTACATCAATTATCGTCACACTCTAGTCTATCGCCAGTAAACCACGTCTATTCACTGTTCTACGGCAATATACCGTTTGCATCAGCATATTCTTGATCGCATGTCGACTCTTGAGCTCACCAGAGTTATTCCACGGTTCTTAACTGTGAAGAGTCCTTCCTCACTCGCTCTTTGTGCTTAACACTATTGGTACACGCTCATATTGTGCCGATACATGATCGCTGCGCCATACCTCGTCCCTGTTATCTTTTATAGGCCGTCATCGTTTCACTTTCACACCATTGGAGTTTTTACCATTTCTCTTTCGCCATCGTTATCGTCGCCCACTTGGGTAGTCTCAGAGCAGACTTAGGATCAGTTTCAGCCAGTTTTCGTATAGTATCAGTCCCCCGAGTGGACTTGAAGGTTAGTTTGACATAGGATAGGATCGTTTCAGTACCAGACAAGTTTCGACATCGACTCAGCACCATCGCATCGTATAGGACCAGTATCGCCACCAGTTTTCGTAGTTCCACGTTTTTCTCTTGCCAGTACACCCTCAGCACCTCGTTCCACGTTTATTTTGCCACTCGCAGTCCCCCACGCCATTTTCTCATAGCCTCGCTCACCCATAGACTATTGCAGACCGTTTAGTCTATTCTCCATTGTTCACCCCGCTCCAATTACCGTTGAGCGACGTTTTCTAGTCTCGCAGCACGTTTTCGCATACGAATTCGTGGTATTCACGTCATACCCGTTTTCGTTCCCTCTCATTTCGAGAGATCCCTACCGGCTTGAAGCCATAGCATTTAGTACTCAACTACCAAGCAGTACTACTTCGCAGACTTAAAGTCGCAGTGTATTCTTGCGTATAGAGGAATTGTTCTACTGCACGGAGGTGCCCCGAACCACTCGCACACACGATCGCCTTGATTGCCATGCCACTACGTTAATTATCCAATCTCGTTCCGAGTTGGTGTTGCCATTGCCACAGAAGTCTAAGGCTCATCAACGAGACCAGGAAATATGTGCTTGCCAAAGTCCGACAAAATACCATAATCTGATCCCCATGAGGAAAACTTTCCTTCAAGGAACCGTGCCAGCTTGGCTGGATTCATAGCCCTCCAGAGGACAGGAGCATGAGCCTCGCATAAACCAACATCCAATGAGATCATGGGTTCACGATATAACCCTAGGACACAGAAATCTGCCGCAGTTGGATAGTCGGCAGGTATTGCATTGGCTAGACCCAGGCGACATGATGAAAGCATGCCAGAGGCATTGTTGCATAGTTCGTATTTGAGGTCATGGCGCCAGGTGTCAATAAAAGGGCCCAGATGATCCGGATCTATGGTTTCGATAGCGTTCAAGAGACTACGGCTGAACCCGGCTTGTGATAGTTCCAGGGCGGTTTTTGCACTGCAGCCAGGTAAACCAGGCTATGGAAAAGGATTCATTACTTGGTCATAATTGATGTCTAATAGTGAGGAACTTTACCCCGTAGTCTCCCTTTGCGAGAAGAGCAATGAACACCATGTCATCAGAGGTGAGTCCGCATGATTGGGAGTCATAAACGTTTACATCGAAGGCTGACTTATCCTTATGCTCACTACGTTGATGATTAATCACACCATTAATAATCTAGATGGATGGAAGAAAGACATACATTCGAAGAACGCACTTAGCGCCAAAAATTAAGGCATCACTGTCTTCAGATAACACTGCGTCAATGACACCAGCTTTTGACATGGATGCGAGTTCTGCTTCCGCTTCTGCAGGTGCCTAAATCCAACCAAGTTAAATCAGAGAAGACTGAGATCCTGATGGGTATACCTGTCTCCACTCGAACGCAAACGCATCAAGCAGTTGCTGAAGTTCAATCTCCTGAGTTGTAGTGTTCTTGCGAACATTCTGGCCACGTTTGCCTTTAGGTCGTCGACCACCATCAAAGACAAAAACAGGTATGATGGGCATGGTGAACAGACGGCCACATGTTCTAAGCAAAGAAAGGAGACCAGCGTTTTCATGTGAACTGTTCTTGATTCCATGAGCAGCATGGACCAGGATGCTGTACAAATTAATTATAGCTGCATAATAATAATAACCATGCTCACCTGGCATCAATGCCTAGCCTATAGGCACGCTTGTTGTCACTATTCTCGTTGAACCCCTGTTCGACGGCTAGCTCCAAGAGAGGTACAGAAATCTTTGTGCTGTCTATTAACTGTTGAATTTCAATGAATATCACATACAAAGTCAACGTGATGACGACGTACCTGCCAGAAGCCTTTAACACCCATGGTTGAACACTACGGAAGGAGGAGGAGAGACTAACACAGTTTTTTCACAGATTTTGGGCTTGAAAGTCTCACAACTAAGATCGGATTCCTGGAAAGAGTGTTAGAATGTTTAAGATGTAGACGAGAGATGGAGATAAGTGGCATAGGAAAGGGACCAAGCCAGTGTGCGATCTGGGGTGCAAGGGAGCGCAACAATGGTGCAAAATAATGAAATAGAGGTAGTAGCAGAGAGGTATAACTGTGGTTCGATGATTCGCGAAGTATTGGGGCTGCTATGATAGGTTCTTGTGGGGGATAGTGATAGCGACTCTGATTCTCACTTTTGGGAGCATCGGATAGGTCCAAAATCATCACCAATCGATTTGTCGACCCAAAAAACCCCCAAACGAACATTGGATGCCAAAGCACGAGCTGTAAATGGTGTGCCAGGATGGAGACAAGAGGTATGGGGGAGGGATCAAGCCAGCAAGCGATCTGGGGTGCAAGGGAGTGTAACGATGGTGTCAAATGTCAGACCACCAGTAGTATCAATGGAATATATCATTGTTTGATGATCCATGAAGTATTGGGACTGCTATGATAGGTTCTTGTAGGGGGATAGGGATAGTGACTCTGATTCTCGCTTTTGGGAGCATCGGGTAGGTCCAAAAACATCACCAATCGATTTGTTGACCAAAAAAACCCCCAAACGAACATTGGATGCCAAAACACGAGCCGTAAATGGCGAGCCAGGATGGAAACAAGAGGTATGGGGGAGGGATCAAGCCAGCAAGCGATCTGGGGTGCAAGGGAGTGCAACGGTGGTGTAAAACGATGGAATATAAGTAGTGGCAGTGAATCATATTGTGGTGCAATGATCTGTGAAGTACCGGGGCTGCTATGATAGGTTCTTGCTGGGGGATGGAGGTGGCCACTCTGGTTCTTGTGGTTGCGGATGTCACATGGGCTCAGGAATGTCGCCAGTCAATGCCATGCCTGTGAGGACTTGTAAAGGAGACCCCAAGTGAGAATTCAAGCTCAATAGAACAGAGTAACGATATTGATACAGATACAGATCAAGATTTACAGCAAACACTACACAGTGACTGAAATCTCAAGGTAAGTATAGCATCAGCAGAGAGCATTGAACTTACAAGTATAAAATGCTAGGTTAGCTTGGACGTGAAGTCAACACTGTCATGCAGGCGCCAACTAACAAGAGGCAGAACCATTTGACCCTAACCCTAAGCAGATCAACAATGTCAGGTGACTGTTCTGACCCAGTGCCATCCCGACTGATGACTCGAGGCGAGGCATGATTTTAATAAAGGCACTTAGGCAGGCATGACTATAAACGTCTTTTTATGATTATAAACGTCTTTTTTCTGGCAGGGAAATATTTTGTATCCCTGTATGCATGAAGTGGAAACATCATTACTGTCAAAAAATATGTTTCAGTCAAAGGCAAATCCATTTTTCGGCTATCCCGCAGCAGAGGCCACGCCACATTAGACGATGGATCAACTTAACTTAGGGATAAGTTGCTCTATTACATGATGACACTCCTGGACTATATATTGCCTGCTCGTGCTCGCACTCTGTCTTCTCTTCTGTCTTCTCTACTCTCATTTATCTCTACTTCTATATTTCTACATTTCTACAATGCCTCCAGTGCTGTTCATCGCAAACCCGATAGCTCTAACATGTGTCTCGTCTCTCTTTCGTCTCCTTCTCTTCCAATCCAATCTTTCTTTCTTGTTCTTACTTGCACCTCCTTCCTCGCTCTTGCTTGGCTTGCTCCTTCCTCTTTCTTCTGATCCTGTTGTTGTTCTTGCGTGTTGTGCCATTCCATCCCCAAGCTCTTTCTTTCACCTTTCACCGCATCCTCTCCCTCGTCACCTCTCTTTTCTCCTCCTTTCTCTTTCTTTCTCTTCCTTCTCGTGCTTCATTTCATCTCCCACTATTGCATCGCACTGCGTCGTCGAATCTTCTTCAAGTTGTCTCGATCATATCGTGATGTGATGTCGCGGCTCACAGGGCTAAGACAGGTCCGACAGGTCACATCACCTGTCACATCACCCCGTTCATCTTTTTCTTCAGATGGCGGTTTACTTCTTTCTTTTCCTCCACGATGCCAACAATGAAGCTGTTTCCCCTTGCTACCAGTAGGAAGGCAAATCCGACCATACGAGGACAGAAGCCACTCTACAAAGGCCTAAAACCGAAGAATCCTTCATTGAAAGCAGCGACACCCTCAAGTATGAAGACAAAGTCAGCACTGCCTGCAAAGAAACGCAAAAAGACCGTGACCCAGCCATTACTGCCATACGATGAAGACGAGCAGGTTGAAAGGACGAGGACAAAGAGGACGCTGACAAGGATAAGGAGACACTCGAGTGAGTACTATGTTACTGCGCATATACTCACATCTGATCGTCTTCACTGTAATTTTATTGGGATACTATACCATGTGTGACGACGTAGGTGCCTCTTAATTTCGTCTTTCCAGCTCTGATACCTCCATTTACAGAGAGGTCCTCAAGCCCAAGCCCAAGGACAATGACGACGACAAACCAGTTCTGGAACGTCAACGCCGACGGCATATCAAATAACGACGTGCTGCTACTGCTGAGCAAGAAGACGCTGATGCTGCAAATGAAGTGGATCCTTCGGAATGATATGGCAAGTTTATTCGTGAACACGATTCCGTATTGAACTAAATCGGCTACATAGTGATGTTCTCCCTATCTCTATGCTTTGATCTCTGCTCAGTCATTCTCCTCTTGATCTCTGCTCGGTCATTCTCCTCTTGGTCTCCGCTCGCTACATTTCATCTGTTGCTCTCTGCTTGTCCCTGGGATTTTCGCTGGACTTCTATGCTTATCATGTAATATCTTGTGTCTTTACTGAATGTCATATATTTGTGTCCATGAACAGCCGAGTGCAGTGAGCATATAAAGTATTACAGGTATATGAATAGTGAGTATAAATGAGAGCCATTAATTGAATGTGAACGGTGGCATTCTTCTTGGATCAAGCTCACCATATCTGATTGTGTGGTCCTTGCAGTGAGTAGGATGATTGCACGAGAGATCCCCTGAATGTATGAGGACAGTTGAGATCATGCTCAGATTATGCACAGTTCGGGCCAATGGGAGGTCAAAAGTCTGGGGACCCTAGCCCAGATTGTCCTGATCGGTGCTGATTGTTCAGACCGTGCGAGATAGACAAGACTAGGGTAGGTGAAACTGATCCATCCCAGGTCTCAAGGCTTAGGTTTTGGTGATGACCATCCCTACACCAAAGGTGAGATCCTGGAGAATGGGAGCTGAGGAAAACAGGTGCCAGACTGCGGCACAGGGACAATCAAATAACGTCAAGCAGAGACTGCATAGCAGGGGTAAATGGCAGGGACCCATCTGGAACGTTGACATCGGTCCATCTGTGGTGAGGTCTATATGAAACCATCGGTGTGAACTGTTAGGGACGTGCCAAATAGTCAAAGATAACTCGCACGAGCGGAGGTCCGCGGAGTGCGTGGGCTTTGGCGAAGCTATTAGCAACGTCACCCTTGAGCCGAAGCCCTAAGATTGGATTGCGGAACGGAGTCCGCGGAGAGCGAAGGTTTGGATAGAGAGTAAGGATGGTCCAACGGAGCGGAGGCCGCGGACTTGGATAGTGAGGGATTAGACTTGGAGTCAGAGAGAGATTTGGCTAAACCAAGTTGATATTCGAACTGAGTATCTACAAGTAATTCTACAGTATATATATGAGTAGGTAATCCGAGTCGGAGTCCGATGGAATCCGACGGAAGTCTGTTCGCTACCGGATTCGGGTTCTAGATTTAATATATGAAATAGTAAAATGAAATGGAAATGAAATATTGAAATGGAGTAAGTAAATGGTAAGCGGCCGGAGGCTGCGGCGGTCCGATGGTGTGGTTTGTTGAGATGAAGTCTGTGCGTGAAGTCAGTGTGGAGCGGAGGTCCGCGGCATGCACGTAACATGAACGGAGAGTGATGTCTTCCAAATGACATCTCTATCGTTTCCTGAGAATGCTGAATTGTGAAGGTTACCAGTTGCAGAAGTATGGAGCACCTCAACGGTGATGCGAAGTGGTAAACTTCCTGACAGGGACAGAAGCTTTTGGCATAGACGGTGTTTGCCTGGATAAGAAGAGCACGCGCTCTCAAGGAATATGTCGGTCCACAAGGAACCGGCGGAATGGGAGAGAGCTCTCCAGTGATGACAGATGTAACCGAGAAGCCAAGGGATGGTTTTCACGTCGAGTTTGACATGATCATTGATGGACGTCTGGAAGATATATAGCAAGACGTCGTTCGGAAGACGTCGAACGGGCATGAATATGGATTTATGATTTTCGGGATCCTGCACGGTAAGATCATGTTCATGCTGGACAGATGTAGTCTGCGTCTGAAGATGTTCCTCGCAGATAACAATCTCAGATTCAAGGCGACGTATGTGTTCCTTGACTGATGCTAACGTCTCTGAGTCCAGATCTTCCGATGACTGTCTTGTACGAAGAAGGACTATGATATCGCTGCACATAATATGCAATCCCATAGTCATATCCACCAGAGTACAGTGACGACGGCAATCGGGGATCTCCTGAACATTGCATGAAGTGAACTGACATGAGCGATAGCGACTCGACTAACAGTAGAGTGTTCTGATTCCATGATAACAGACAATGTGAAGGCTGCTCCCTGGCTGGATATCTATGAGTAAGTCAGACCAACAAGTGACTCCTCCATGAACAAGGTCTGCACCTTTGAGAAAGATTCAAAGTATTTGGAACAAGGACAACGACAGCCGATGTCGATGATGGGTGAAGAAGTGATACGCCTGCTGGGCATACACCCTTTAAAAACACGTGTAATTTAACATTTCCTGGCAATAACAACAGTATTACATGGTACCAATCAGTAAGACACAGAAAGAAAGTAGCACATTGTACAGAAAGAGGTCCACCTGGTAACTTCAAAACAGGCTGATCCAACACTTGAATAGAAGATCGGTATTCCACCCGGTAGACCGAGGTTCCAGGTTGTGACTCGTATAAGTGTAATCACCTGGCATTCCGGCGGAAGTTATCCGATCGCCTGGTGATGATCTAGTATGATCGATCGACCTGGTAGCCATGGATGAGATAATACCTGCCAGGTAGAATGTTTATCCTCACCCGGCTGGGTCAGCAAGCATATTAGTCAGTAGTAAAAAGGATTGGTAATAGTGTACCAGTAGGATAGTATAAATACAGGTCATGTATCTAGTGGGGAGGCAGGTTTCTGACCCCCGGAATGCTACCAGGTGAATAGTATGAGTTTATTGGTTAAGAGCTTCGAGTCATAGACTCACCTGGAATAGAAAGATTGTGACCTGGTCACATCATGTGTGCAAGAACAGACAAGCAAGCAAACAGAATTAAGCTAGAAACAGAAAGTCAGACCCGAGAAACAGTTCAGAACCAGTCAGTGTGTTTTAAGTCGCAACCAGGTGCAACGTATCAGTATTGAAACTGCACCAGGCAGCCAGCACGAGTTCAGAACCTGCACCAGGCAGTTATTCTGTATCAGTTTGAGTTTGTGTTCAGTAACACGTCGAACTTAGAGTAGACATCACAATATATTCTTTATACAAATCATATTATTTGCACCTGGAACTTGTATCCTACAGTACAAAGCTTCGTAACCAGGTATAACATACCTCCCTTCGAACCGCAATTACTGAGTGTTTGTGTGGTGTTTAGTGTGTAGCACTTTGCATTCATATAGGCGCACAGCACCTTTCAGAAGTCAAGGTATAGAAACGAGAACCAGCCTGGTTTGGTACTCAGGATGCACATGTTGGAAGCTTCAAATTTGCGTGATAGGGCATCACATCCTAATTCTCCATTGGCCTTTCCCCTCAGTTTTGGCGCAGGCTAGGATGATCTCTACATTGAGCGTTGGGGCTCGGCGTTCATTTTATCTCTGGCTGTTGTAAGTGGCAATTGATAGTGCATCAGGAAAACCAAACATTGATCTTCTGTGTTGCTTCCGTGTCTTTTTGGTCTTGTACAAGATCAAAAAGGTCAAAAGGATGAAAGACCAAGTGTCTTTGACAACTGAGGTACATATTCTTGACAAGATCAATTTCGTCTTGACAACTATCTTGGTCAGACCATTGATCTTTCCTTTTCTTTCTATTCTGACAGGTTTGTAGAGCATTGGAATACCAGTATATTGTCATTTATGTAATACAACAAACACTACAATAGCTAACATATAGAAAAGCTATATAAACAATGAAGACCCACAAGTAATCCATCAGCACAATGACAGCGCGACAAGAATTCACAGAGTCGATCTCACAAAGTGATGGAGCTCGCCATCCTCGTATACCTGGCCATAGCAATGTCCCACCATGCAGACTCACGGCTATATTACATGTCGACATAGGGCTACGAAATATGACATACATAGGGATGCCCACTGTACCCGTATACAGGTATGGCCATAAAACATACAGACATATGATGGTGACGGCTTAACCGTACCTGTACCGTAACAGGCCTCGTGAAGCTGCTCAATGGTACAGTACAGTGTATGGTACGGCCATACAACGGTCATACAGTTAATATAAAACATGTAAATATACACTTTGACATTATAAAAGTTATGGGACTGGCTTATTGGGACCTAATTGTCATCTAAAACAACATCAATAGCATTGCGAGCCTTCCTAAGGTGATGCTTGACTAACATCAAGGTCTGAATTGTCTCCGGGAGCAATCTGGAACATCTCAAAGAGATCGAATCCCTGCCAGATGAAAATATACGCTCCACGGAGACAGCAGAACCTGACAGGAAATGGGTATGCAATCAGTACCACATCTACTGTACCATTTGAATCACTTCGAATGGCTTGTGACATGCGACATATTTGTACCTTACTGAATGATCAAATCAAGATCGAATATGGGGCCAGTGACAGTGACATTCGTACAAAATCCGAATAATATTGCTATTAAAGTACAATTTACTTGAATATTCTAGTCATGGAACAACCAGAAATAGGCAAGAAATGAGGTAAAACTGGTATATTGGAGAAAAAGATTTCAATTTTCAGCCATTTTTCATCGAATTTGGCACCTTTTTGAGTTTGTGACACTAAACCTTGCCGAACGAGGCCCTTGAGATGCATGACACATGGCCATTTTATGAATATGAATGCACCCTTTGTGACATGTGACATTCGAAGTGATTCAAATGGTACAGTAGTAGAGCCAAACACTTACCAGGGATGGTCATAATATCTCAGGCTAGCCAGTACAAGTTGGGCATATCCTGGCGGCGCTTGTACCACCATTGAACTGGGTCACAATGATCAAAATCCTCAGAAGGATACTGGAAGTAATGCTCGAGCTCATTAGTTACCGTAGAAGCCGACTTTTTGTATCATGCCATAAAGCTCTTTTGAGGAGAGTGTTGCCCAAAAGGTCCTGTTGTACTTGTTGTAGAGAGACAATGTAGAAGGAGTGGTGGGAAGTGTAGTGGTAGCATAGTGATCTTGATAATGACACTGAAGTGACTGCTTTGACGACTCAAGATAGACATCGAGTGATGCATCATCAGTGTAATCCTCCTTCAATGCGGCATAATTAATACATGGATCGAGTACTATGTTGACGTGAGAACATTATTACGCTCATAGCCAAGACACTTACAGGCAGACCATATGTAGAAGGGTGATTCGTCAAATTTATAGTAATAATCACTGAGCTTCAGATGCGCATCCGTAAGACCCTTCTTGATCTCTGGTGGAGTTGAATTTGGCAAGTGAGTAAGAATAGACTTGATCTCGTCTTGAAGTCCTCTGAAAACAGTGTGCATAGTAGAAAGCTTTGGCTTTTTTGATGTTGACATTTCGGTTGTGGCGGAGCGAAAGGTTTTCAGCCAGCCTGTGACCATGGACACATTATCCCAATCACTGGCTGACATCTCACATGAATGCAGTTCCCAGTTGCGTGAGACATACAAGTCTACAACAGCACAGTATTCAATTGCATGACCTAGTGCCATTGATAATAATCAGTACTATTACTGGCTTCAAATTGACAAGACAAATGTAGCATCTGATGCGTTGATGACCAGCGAGTTCTCACATCAAGAATGAGCATCAACGTTGTATCAATGAAGCCATCCACCCTTTCACAAAGCATATAGTGAGCCTCCTTGAACCATGCTTGACGTCGCTGAGGGCTTGAGTAGACAGTCCGGACAATCTGCACATTGAGAAAATGATTGAGTAATCTGACACAGAAGATGGCTGAGACTACCTTGTGAATAACGGATGCATCAATATCAATATCATCAATATCCTCTTTCTCATCATCCTGCACCACAGCATCATCATCTAAAGATCGGTCGACAGGTAGGCTTACTGCATCCTGATATGCTGTTGCTTGACCTGCTGCCTTTTTACTGACAGCCCGTGTTATCGCACCAATTCCCTCAGGAAGCTGTGACATTCTGTAAGTATATACATTCAAAGAATATTGATGGCCATACCTTCAATGCCACAAGATGAACCATGTGGGGCATGCATCGCAACCGGGAGTTCTTTGCAGAGAAGCTTATTCCAGCCTCAATGCAAAGACATTCAAGATGAGCAACCATAGTATCATTATTTGTGGTGTTATCCATCACAAATGCCATGATCTGGTGGCTGACCATTAACATTTGTACACTTCACACAATTAGATACTTACACGGTCAGTTAAACAATACATTTTCAGAGTTTCCCAGACCATGGTGGCCATGTTCTCCCCGGAATGCTCGCCAATTAATTCATGGAAGTCTATAAGTGATTCCTCTGAATTTCTGTCAGGTCCTAAGCGTATAGTACAAAGAAAATACAAGCATACCAAGTTTTCCCTTGTTGGTAATATAGTGAGCAATGATCGCCATAAAGGCATATCCATTGGGGGACGTCCAGCAATCAAGAGAGATTGAGACCTTCCCTTGCATCTCCTGTGAGACAAGTCAGCCTTAAGAATCAATGTTCAACAGAGATGGCCTATGGCAAACATGTTTCGCAGATCTTCCTCATACTTGATGCCCATCTCCTTGACCCTTTGCTGGACTGTCATGTGACCAGGAATATGTAGATGCTTGCCAGTATGATGAGTATACTCTAAAAGCTCACGGAACTCAGGTTGCTCGACTTCCTCAAATGGCTGATCACAAGCGATGATCCATTCAAGCAGCAGATGCTCAAATTTTGCTTGATCCCAGTTGCCCTACAAACAGACATCAGTAAATGTTACAGTGAGCTGACAGAAATAGACATACCACCATTTTCGCCGCTTGCTTTTCAAGAGCTTTGACAATGTTCTCAGACACTTTTTCCAGCTGCGAGAGATATTCTCTAGATGCATCTTTCTCAAGAACACATTTACTGGAAGCAATATCCTCCTCCTCTGATGTCAGCGGCTCAGGACGCTGGTGTAGAACCTCATAGAGTCGATACATAACAGGGAAATGCTTCAGGTGGCCAATAAGACCTGCAGATCAAGTTAAAGAAGGTATACATGATGAGAAAATAGAACAAACCATTCAGACTGCTCCGCATAGCTTTTGTAATGGTCAGCACCTTACGATTTCCATGGTAGCACTTGTAGTGCTGATCACCTGGACTACCCAAGCTGCCATTAGCATCAATATCTACGCATTCATAAAATAGATAGATAGGATTCCGCTTTTTGTGCTTGCCAGTCTAATAAAACAAGTCAGTACAGAGAGTATCTAGATCAATTGTAATAGCCTTACAGTTGGTTTCGATGTTGACGCACTAGTACCGGATGGCACCTCACCAGTAGGGACTGTCAAGCCTTCATCGGGAACATTGGCATTGGTATGCTTTGTCTTCTTGGCTGGTGGTGTACCCGAGGCTCGTTGGCGCTTGGTATTACGCTGTTTCCATTTCTTCGAGTCCTTGGGTGTCGAGGTGGATGGGACAGTCTTTGACGGTAGCATATTTGCAAGCTAATATGCCATTGCATAGTCAATTAGACAATGTACTTAGCTCAGTTAAAGAGGAAATGTTTACCTCTTCATTTGGTATCTCAACATCAGTACTCACCTCAGAGCTGGATTGAGACTGAGATGATGCCTCCGAAGTGGAATAGTCACTGCCACTGTCATCAGTGCTAACATCCACAGCCTTGCCCTTATCCTTGCTCGGTCTGCTGGTGCCTTTTCGATGAGACTTTCGAGTCTTCTTGGGAGCACCATCCTCATTAAGCTTTTGAGCCTTTAGCAATGCCACAAACTTGTCAGTTCGACGGTCCCTGATACTACGACCTAACAAGACAAAAGGGTAAGCTGGCGATGATAGAATTAGTCAGGTATGCACGAAGATCTGATGAGGGGCCAGCTACTGGGGTCTCATCATCAGCATCTCGGTACCACTGAATCTGCGATGCATCCTTCAGTTTCCCATCTGGCCCAATGGCACATTGATCGTCCATGCCTGGGCTTGCTGTTTCAAGTAATCAGTATGGAACTTTTACAAAACCGCAGACATACCACCCCCAATGATGTTCCATCGATAACAGAGATGTGTCAATGCTCTCACACCTAACTCAGCCATCGTCTCGTGGCCTTGGAGTGAGGACCAGCACTTGGGCAGATACATTGAGAATGTATGGCTTGACAAATCCCAAGGAACCAGTTTATGTCAGCATAGGAAGGATACCAGATCGTCTACCATGGTGTGGCCAGTAACCACTGCCAAATTGAGTTAATGAGATGCTTTGACAGTGGACATTGACGAGATTTCCTTACCTATTGGGATTGTCTGAGAGCTTGCATCCTGAATGTAAATGGGAAATGATTGTTTGGTGAGTAGGCTTTGATTGTTGGATGTGTACATGGTTGCGTCTACTGATGGTCTCACTAGAGGCAGTACAGCACAGTTTTGACTGGTGGAAAGGTCGCAACGTTCATGTTTTAAACACCTCCAGTTTGACCAACCAAGGCCACCATGATAATGCAAGATACCACTGGGTTTCATATTGCATGGCTTCGGATATGTTTCTCTATGGGTAATTCAAACAAAAGCTGGTCGTCAAACAGAAGATAGGCATTACCTAGGAAACACTCTAGTACTGAGCACATTCTTTAACCAGCAACAGTCACGAGCTGAGTGCAAGTTGAAATTAGATACATGATATTGTCCATAGCGTCTCCGAATGAACATGATAGACAGTAGAATTGAATCAGGTAGCAATAAAGTCACTGAAAGATATCAGTATAGATATATCACATAATGAGACTTTGACGTACCAACGCAAAGAGTGATCATTAAAATATCAAGCACCCCCGCTACAATGGCAAGCACAACCATCTGAATACCATGAGTGTCAAGTGAAGGTTTGATTAATATTGGAAAGAGGTCTCCAGAAATGATTGCGACAAGTATGAGGACAGCATTAAAAGCCCAAGTAAAACCCTGGCAGCCAATACCCTGTGCACAACTGGGCACCAGTAATGGTGTAGCTCATTGAGAATATCCTGTCAAGTGTAAACTTTCTGTTGAATATACATGCATCTCGACATGAGGGTAATAACATACCTCTCTTTGCCATTTCCGATGCAAATGACAGAACAAAGGAGGGAGGGAGGAATTTCATTCTCAGACTTTGAGTCCAGGGTTTTCAAGAGGTAAAAGGGGCCCTGTCAAAATGAGTAACCAAGCAGGTGAAGAAAGTGATTGAATTTGAAGAAAACCGGTGCTTGAAGGATATTGAGGTGGAACTAAGGCCTCCAACGAGTTGTAGATAACAGTGGGGGTGTAAAACAAGTATCCATTGTGCTGCACTAGTATACATGTTGAGGGTAAATGTTTGTGAATAAGTATTCAAGAGGAAAACACAAGGGAAAGTGAATCAACATGACTGAACATGACAGAAAGGAGGCAAGGCAATACTAGATAGATGTGGCAGTCAGGCACCTGTATTGTCCAAATTAGATGCTGTATTGACGGCTGTAAAGCCGTATTATGCTATGGGTATTACAGGTCTCAACTGTACCATCAACCATACCATCAACCAACCTCCAAGTGGCCTGATGGTATGGGTACAGGCCCATATGTACAGTACCCATATCCACCATATGTACGGGTACAGTGGGCATCCCTAGACATACAGACAGTAAGCAATTGGTAAAAGAAACCGAAATGGACAGCAAACGTACCAAAGCAGCTCTCCAGTATGGTGTCATTTTAGAGACAAAAATCACCAACCACTCACTTTTTTCACACATTGAGGTATTGAGAGGTATTCCCCGGTACTACCCGGTACTACCGGGTATTAGACAGTGTCCGACCCAGCTTTCCTCCACAGCCACCAGTCCCTGATCACCAATCCCCATACCTACCAATACCTGACCCCATCCTTTTCCCTACCACACAATACCGCAACACTGACAGTTATCAGCTGCCTCCTTGGCACGATCATGGACTGGGTTCTGGGGTCCTACCATGCTAAGTCCGAACCTACCATGGCTTCTGGTGAGAGTGTTATTGATGTAGTTGATGCAGTCGCCTTCTCAATCCTATTTTGTGCTAATCTTCTTTTCTTAAACAAATGACACAACCCTAAGGTAGGTACTCGTCAATGTTTGTGTACTGAATTGAAGACTCACTATTGTTCAGCACAATGGACTTGACAATGAAGTCTGGTTTTCAC
The DNA here is from genome assembly GCA_900157415.1 of Armillaria cepistipes. NCBI lineage: Eukaryota > Fungi > Basidiomycota > Agaricomycetes > Agaricales > Physalacriaceae > Armillaria > Armillaria cepistipes. Next base: position 1,977,131 of record FTRY01000008.1, read on the forward strand.
ATAGTCCCTGGGACTTGCGAAGTTGCAGTATCTCTGCAGAGCAAATGAATCTAACACAAATATATTTGAATGGATTTAACTTCCAAGTCGGCGCTAGTGAGTAAGTACTGCTTACAACCGGTCATTCTGCCCTGCATCATGCACATTGTGAACCAATCAACCCATAATTCAGGAACTCCTGCTGTTGTCACTGCCAAGTTCTCGCAGGATCCTGTTGCCACCGCCATAGTCTGATGGCAGAAAGGTGAATACAACAACTTTGAGATTGCAAATATACTACATGCTTTCTATTTGGTTCAAGCTCACTCCCCTTTTCTTTCCTGTCAGTATTCATCAACCTATTGAAGCAACAGTCAATGGAAGGGCTTCGGATAGCTAAGGAAAGGATCAATCCTAGGTATGTATATTTGCTCCTTACTCTCTTATTGCTGACTTAACTGCCCTTTATGCTAGGATTTCACTCCTTACCATCGTTGACCATCACGCCATGATGAGAATTGATCTTGGACATACTGCTGCCTCATTAATACAAACATCGAGCAAGCTTGGTGCACTGGAAACCGGTGTCTCTCAAGTTGGAAGGATATGAAGCAGTGACCGCAATGATGATGGCGAGGATTAGCAGCCATGGTGAGCTCAACCTTTCCCCCTCAACCATATTTTTTGATTCTCATGTTATTTTGTCCAGATTTTAAAGCTTACACAGTGGGGAATATCATAGCTAAACCCCCAAGTATAGGGCCAAAGGTAGGATCTGTATCTTTTAATTAGTCTGTGGATAGCTAACGAGTTTCTACTCTAGATCTAATTCCAGTCCCAAAATCCGTTGATGACCACCTGTGACCGCCGTTGTGTATCAAGCTTCAAAATGATGGGTGAACCAGGCATCGTTAGAGTATTTGCAGGCTGCAAAAATGGTCGTACAGCTGAGGTACATGTCAGCCTTGGACAGTTGTACATTTGGGGTGAGTGTTGACCACCACAATTCTGTTTGCTTTTACTAGCTTGGCTCATTTAGAGGTATTGGCTGTGTATTCCTCATGTAGGAGGTACATGCTTTTACCTCCAACGTTGACTCTGACACTAAACTCTTGCGATAGCTTCAGATTAATTGAATATATCTTGACTTGTTCACTCAAACCATAAGCTTTCGGATTCACTATGTTTGGGATTGGGAAGCTGACAAATTGAATGGAGATTTGCCATCAAGGTATCAACCTAGCTGAGAGCTCTCGGCATGAATGCCAAAAGGTGACTCCAATGCAACATGGCTATCACTGTCATGATCTGGCAAAAGGATGTGAATATCGACAGCTTGAAGATGGTCTCACCGTTGATACACTTGGTATCAGGCTACCTGTAGATTTTGCGATTTTCTATCAATTAGCGCAGTCTACAAGCGGTACAGAGAGCTATAGTGAAGGCTTTACACTGATAGCTAGTACACTACATAAGATAGTGAGCAGTACAGTGTCAGAACGGACTTAGAAGCGACATCTAGACAAGTCAACTCTACAAGCCTTCAACATTGAATGCTATACCCTGCCCAAAACAAGACTATTTAAAGTCGGAACCAAGGGACACATCGAGATGAGATACAAACAATAAAGCAGAACACAGAAGGACTAGATTGCTCGTCATCTCGACGACTTGAATAAACCTAGAGAAGAATTGCTAAGTCCACAAACGCTACACCTAGTGAAATGAACTTAGTCTAGAACACGACTAAACCTAGGAATAACTGAATAACCGATGCTTGGTGCTGAGATAGCTAATTAAGATCGCATACTGATCGAAGCAATACAATCTCAGTCCGACGATCGATCATGATCGGTGGTTACATCCTCAAAATACTGCGCAAGCCATAGTATTGAATAGGACCCCACACGACAAGGCATGAAGGAGAAGCGAGGGGTTCCTATGGACCAGTAGGGCACTCCTCGGCAATAGAATAACCACTAGTCATTCTGCCCAACTGAATAGAAACCTCGGAATGGTGCAATACTTATAAATTAATTACTCATCGTTTGTATTGATACCCAGAGCTCGTACCATAATTACTTTTAGATACAAGCTCCTATACCTAGGCTAGAAATCATATAAATTAGCAGCAACTAGATGCATAATGGGAGGAAAGCATTCCCCTGCGTTTGTGCTAGTAGCCTTATAGCTGCCTAATCAATCACTGGTTTAATCGCATATCCTCGACTGAAGTGAATTAAGTTTACCAAGTCAACCCCAAAAGGGCGGCTATAAGTAATCTAGAAGAACTAAGTAGGAAGAAGAGTCGTCCCCGTGTTTGTGCCTTGCTAGTTAATTGAACTGCTCCGCATACAAAGGCCTCATGCTCTCTCACCAACTAAAGTGATCTAGATGTGCTAAGTCGACCACAGACCAAAGACGTTGCATAGTTGAAGTGAAATAAGCCCTAGAATGCTTTAAGTTCAAACAGTTAACGAGTCAGTGTACTCTAGAGTCTGTGTACTCTTTGCAAGTCTCATACTTGAAGCCAGGACCTGTGTGTTCTTTGTAGAGTCTGTGTACTCTTTGTAGAACTTCGGTTCTTTGTTGCAAGTGCGTGTGCTTGTGTTGTAATCGAGTCTGTGTACTCCAGAGCAATTACGCTCTTTGTAGACCTCTAGGTCTTTGATTGTTCGATTGTTAAAGCTTCTCTAGTTAAAGCCTTACCAGCTCTTCTAGACGAAGTCATTTCGAGTCTAAACCACTCAAATTATACCTTACAAAACCCCCACATCCATATACCTCGCTATCGCGATTAGTGTATCTTGTGTAAACACTTCTAGATTTGAATCGAAGTTGTTTTAAAGCAAAACCCAATTGATTATCGAAATCTACGTACACCACAAGTGCTTCTATCGTACTCACCCTTGAACTTAATATTGGTGATTGTGTGTGTGTGTGTGTGTGTGTGACTTAGTATCTAGATTGATGATCTAGACACTTGTTTCATTTGCGCACTGCCCATTACCAAGCACATCACCGTAGTCGGTCCGAGTTATTGAACCCTCCATGAAAATGGTAGTATAGCCGAGGTACGTGTTAGATCAAGTCGACTTGGTTTCACTAATGAGAAACATAGAGGCTGCATCCCCCTCGTGTATTAGGTACACCTCTTCCTCTTTAACCTTGACTTTGATACTAACCTATTGCTCTAGTTACAGGAATGAAATATATCTGCCTTGTTTGCTTGAAGGTAAGCTTTTGTTTCACTACTACGACATGGAAGCTTACAATGTCAGTAGATATTTGTACTCTTTCTTTTGTCCATTGGCTGAGTATCCTGCGCCCAGTAACTCTTTTCACAGACTAACCTTTGTATAGCTCATACAACTCTCGATGGACCCGCAACCTGCCCAGAAAGCTGAATGAGCCTTGACGTAAGTGTTTGGTATTCTAAATTTTATTGCTCTAGCTAACTTGGCTCAAGGCGGTGTATGTTCCCTGTACTAGGGCCGCATGCTTGCCCTCTCGTTCAGTTGAATGGTAAGTTTTGAGTTCATAATGATCTCATTAGATACTTGACAGCGCAGCGAGTTAAAGAATGTGTTGCCGGTAACGACTTGTTGAGGCAATTCAGTGACTGGCAGTGTTTGTAAGTCTTTTCTACTCTTACCTTGTTAGAAACTGAACATCGGGTAGCTTGAGCAGGCTGTAACGGTGACTGATTGACTCTGTTGAAATGACTGAACAGCACTGGTGCATTTGGACCATGCCCAAGGTAAGGATCTTGTCTCTATGCTTGTGATGGCAGACTGATAATTCACTCGTAGGGGGCACCAGTAGTTGGACAAGAATATATTGATACTAGGTAGACTAGGATTACAAAAGTAGAGCAGTGTGCGGAGAGATAGGGGATGCATGTGTGCTAGGCAAAAATGTGAGGTCTGAAACAGAATACAATCAGAACATGCTCCACCAAGATCAAGCTCTGCACTCCACACATGAAGAGGCTGACTGCATTTACTCACCCTACATCGTGATCCCTTCAGCGCATTAACATATTCTTGCCTCGCCCCTTGATCTCGACCTTGTTTGGACATGACTCAAAGGTGAATGCGGTGCTGGCTCCAAGCAGCAGAGAGAGCGGTGGAAGGGAGGGATGTTGGCCTTGCTTGCAGAGGAGGAGGGATGGCGGAAGGAGGTCTTCACTGGCTGTGGAGGGTCGTCCTTGAGGGTCTGTGGCTGTGGAGGGCAGTATTCTGCAGTGAAGGTGGAGGGTCATCGTGGTCACCGGAAGGGAAAGTCAGATGTCGGATGTGTGTTGAAGGGCAGGCAATGGTCGTCTTTGAGGGTCGTCTTTGTCTTGAGATGGTCGCCGGAAGGAAAAATCAGGATTTGCAGGGGTCCTGAAGGGCTTTGAAGAGGCGGATGATAAGGGGACGCTAGGTGTAAAGTGGAGAGGAGACAGATTGATGTATTGGGCTTGTATGAGATGAGAACAAGTGTAGTATAAGTGGTCCTGATTGTTTGATGGAGAGGAGTTCTCAGTGCTGGGCATGTGGTGGCTGCGGACTGCCATATTGAGCAGGTGATGGGCTGTCAGGACCTCAAAAGTACCCTCCTGTGAGCAGGTTTTGAGAATATAAAAGGCTATTTATTTTGGGAACTCAAAAATTTCGTGAGCGACCATAAGTAGAGGTGCACTGATTATGTAATCCATGCATACAATCGTAACTTCACCGTCATTCCCTGCCTCACAGGGTTATAAAAAAAGAATAGCCACCTTGAGCAATTGCCCAAGATGGCTATTCACGCTACTGGGACCCCACCATCACACCCTGCAACCGCTACCCCCATTTCTACGAAGTTCAAGCAAAAAACAAAACAACCCTCACTCGCTCAGAAAGCGAAATAAGCACTTCAGAGTCGAGCTTTTGGGACCTGAGAACGAATCACTCACAACACGTTCAATTCCTTCTTTGTAGCCACATTTCTTCTACGCAAACATGCTGTTAACATGGAACTTAAACAAAATTCAACTTGCCTTACTTTCCAGGAGTTTCCCTTCACAGGATTTGTGGCCTGAAATGTAACAATCAGCAAAATCCTTCAAAACATGCTGCAGAATCTTAATCAATTATGGCACCTATTTCATACCGCAAGACTCAAATTTGAGACTTTTAAGATTGATTTTCAAGCCTAAAAGAAGCAAAGGTCGGCAAAAATTGCAGCAAACCCGTATTTGTACTCACTGCTGCCAGAGTATCACTCCACAAGATTCGGATGAAAAGGATGCTCGGTGATAAGGCAGTCTATATGTGGGCACCGGCAACTCCCGCCTAAATTGGGCTTCCGAGTGATCCCGATCAGGGTCCAAAATATACCAGTTTCATGGATGCACCTACTGCAGCTCAAGGGAGGAAGATTCATGACTACTTTTGCAGAAGTCTTTTACTCCAAAGATGATTTTACATGTATTCTTCAGAGCACTTTATTTTTTAGGCCTCATATAACCATAGTTTCAGTGCATTTATGGCATTAAAAGTGCTTTTAGAAAAAATGCGCTCTGAAGAATACATGTATTTAATTTCAAAATAATATCCTGTAATTTTTTCGAAGTGATACAAGCAATGTAGAAGCTTGTACGAGGTGCATTTAGATGAGCAGTCCACAGGCACTGCAAACAGAACCAAACAAACATGTCACTGCTTTTCACACCTTTGCATACCTTTGAAGCATATGGAACACTTCATGGGGCGCTGTTCTAACTCTCTAAAATATTCTGGTACCACAAAACAGTGATCTGCACAGCAAAAATATCAATTCACAAAGATCAAAGCTGCCCATCACACTTCTGATGAAATAGCAAAGGTCATAGATGTTGATGTTGATGGGCAGTATGACAGTGAAGAGGAGTTCTATTCCAGGTAAAATGGTGCAGCTATTTACTTAAACTTGTACAGAGCTTTACAAGGCAATAGGAGAGTCTATCGATAAGAGCTGAAGCAATTGACCTTAATTTGCCATTGAAATAGCTGAAAATGGGCTTAGTCAGCTCACGGTCCGGAACCAAGAGTTGCCGATGCCCACTATATGAGCGTAAAACAGTCATCAGCCATGATACACACATGAGAAAATACTTACTACACCATGTGAGTTCTGCTCCGCAGGGCTTGGGCCTCTGAATTTTCGTGCCAGAATCTATCAAATTGTGAGTTTTTTGAATGCCAAAAAATGCATGACTTACCTTGCAATTTTTTGTTGCTTTCACTCCGTAAGATTTTGGCCTGAAAAAAGAGGACTTCTGATAAAGAAAAATTCAGTCAAATCAAAGAGTCCTAAACATTGGCTTACCTGGTTCATGGGACGTCGATACATATAGGAGTCAAAGACTAACTTGACATCATTAGGGATACCAATGGCTACAGCATGCTATGGGAACCGACCACTGGGTAATCATGCTCACCAGACAAACTTACATTGCCTCAGGGCAAACTGAAATGAGAAGAAATCAGCCCATGTAACAGCCAAGTCTAAATTGACTTACCCTTGCTTGCTGACCGACGATACATCATGTTGGCGCAATTTTAGATGTCCTGCAGCATTAGCAGAGCATTGCTTCCCTGGGTATAAGCATGTGTCATCTTGTTGCAAAGCAGGAAAGAAAATGAGCACTCAAAATAAGATGTTAAAAGTATAACACCATACCTTTGCTTGTGGGATGAAGACATGTCATCTCGTGGTGATTTTGTGCACCACAGCATTGTTACCTTGTGTATAAGCCTGGCGGATGAAAATCCATGGTCTCGGTGCAAACTGCAAACAAAATCAGCACTTGGAACAATGTAGTAAAAGTATAAAGCCATACCCTTGCTTGCGTGATGCCAATATGTCATCTCACAGCAATAATAGTGTCAGTACACCATTTTTTAGCCTATGTGAAGAGCCGTCTTGCAACAAGGGACAATGTGTCCATCTCCAGGTTTGGCTGAGCTCAGTGATGGGACTTAAATTCCTGGGTCAGACACTGTAAACAATTGAAGATTGATTGACTTACATTACAGCCATAATTGTTAACCTGTCGTATCGATGACATCCATGCCCACTTCAGTGTGACGAGTATAAACACCGGAGCACCACAATATCTAGGTCTAGTTCAGTGAGGGTAGAGAAATCTATCTAGACATGTACAGACCTAGCGCTTCACCAAGGTCCATGCTCCTGGTTTGGAGCACCTTTGATACATATCCTTCATCGTAAAGTGTTGCTCTTGAGATAAGAACACGTCTGCAGGGGGAAATCGAGGTCTACAAGGAGTTAGTCAATGACAATGTGATATCAAAGCGATACCCGACTTACCCTGGCCTCAACGCAGTCTTGAAGATCTATATATGGTACACAGAACCAGAATAAGTTAACATTGAAGATGTTGACATACTGGGGCGTTCTGATCCCAAGAAAACATGTGCCTAGAAGGAAAATCACATCAGCCAGGATAAACAAGGGAAAATATGCTTACCATGGCCAATAACAAGATCAAATTGAACATCTAGAAGGCAACAGTGAGCAACAGGATGAAGAGAAAGCAAGACGAACTCACGATGATGGTGGTGGGAGGGAAAGAAGCATGAATGCTGCTGATCATGGCAATGTCCCAAAATGGGCATCACCATTGTCGTTGCATTTGAACACCCATGCATGCCGTCTCGAGGTGGAGGAAGGGAATGCCATCACAACAATCCTTATGGATATTCTATGGATATAAAGGTTATATTTCGAATGCCAAATCTAGGGTGAGATCCAAGTTAGGCGATCACTGCCCATTGAACTTTCTTTTCCTCCATTAGGGGTTCTGTCAACGACACTGCACTGTATGTTACCTATGCACCTCAGCCATGCCCGAACGCATGAACAGTACATCACTAGTTGGCTTGGTGTTTGAATGGCCACCCCAACCATCAAAGACAGGATTTCCAGCTGCACAACATCGCTTGAAAAGTGCTTTCGCATGGAGGCGAGATAAAGAATGCAAGATGGATAATACTCGACCACGTAATGTTCCTACAGTTGTTCCAATTCCAAAGGTCCAACCCTTCGTGCCCAATGTTCCTGAACATGAAGAACCTGTGGCCGACTGGCAGGAAGAAATCAGCCGAAAGAATCAACTGCAGGTGCAGAACATGACCGCAGAGGAGAGAGAGCATGAATGGAATGAGATATACAAAAGGTTCGGGGCAGACAGTGGTGGTATCTTAAGGAGAGCAAGAGAGGCATGGGAAAGACAAGCAGAGAAAGATTCTGAGGAGATGAAGCATACACCATAAATGCCTGGAAGGCACACCCATTACTGGTGAGAAGTCTGCAATATATTCTGCAGCAGTTTCTCATTGGAATTGTGGATTGGTTCTTCACAGTTGAGACACAAGTTGAAGAGATATTGGATAGATGCGATAGACTGGTGAGTGTCATGGCACATCTAAGATAGCAAGTTTGTGTTGTAGGCTTGGGTGGAAAAAATTAAGAATCTGAAGAGATTTTGACACCTATGGGAAATGTAAGGTCCAACTACGGATGTGATAAGGGCTTGCCAACAATGTTGAGCGAGAAGAGCCATAGATGTGGCTGTACAGCAGTATAGGTGTGATGGGTGGTCATCAGGAATGGCAACAGCGTTGAGGCAAAGATGTTGCTGTGCATAGTGTAGCCTTGGACCCCAGATACTGGGGGGCATTGCCAGTGGAGTTATGTCAAGAGTTGGCAAGATAAACAATGTAGGTGGTAGTGAGAGGCATTGGGAGGCATTGGGAGGTATTGAAAAATTGGAGGGTGAGGAGTTTTTCTCAGTTAGTGATACCTGATAATACTTGCCAATACTGGGGATTACCAGGTGATACCGCACAATACCCGGTAGTACCGGGTACTACCAAGTATTATCGAGTATTATCAGGTATTTGGTATTTTTGTCTCTGTACCAGCACCATACTCCAGTAGTCTCCCCAGCCCATCTATGATGCCAGGTCTTGTCCCATTAGTACCACAGCCACCCAGATCAAATTAGATGGTGTTTGAATCCAAGTCCCACACCAAAAAATTTGCACAAGCCTCAAATGTACCTGCTGTGAGCAAATGTAATCTCCTAGACTAGGGACTTACCTTTAAACAAATGGCAGAACACTGGAGTAGAAGGACATCAGTGCTTAAAGAACCAGCCCCGTGGGAGAGAAACATACCGTATGCAAAGCCCCATCCGGAATCCCTGGACACAATATACACCACACCACCCCTGCACCTCGCTTGCAAGAGTATGATACATTTTCAGGCCCAAGTTCGACATGCTGTTTGGATGCTGAGTGCTGAGGTTCAACATTGAGAGTGTCCTTTGAATGAGGATGGAGGGGGAAAGAGAAGAGACATGGAGATCAATTCAGAATGAATTTCAGATCCAAAAGTCAGCATCACATGTGATGATGTGATTGGCCTGTGTGCAGGCACCTGGCGGAGTTCGAAAGAACTTAGCAGTTTTTCCGTTCCTCCTGTGTTCTATTCCGCTGTTTTCTCTCCCTCCCAGACCCTCTGCATGTTGCAGCATCGTCTTGGACACACATTCTCTATTATACTGAATGTGTAGTATACTGTTACTAAAAAAATTGTGCTATCAAAGGTTAGCTAATAGCTTCGGTTGCCAATCTACTATAGTCAAAACAATATCACCGTGACTATACTGAATTGGTTGCAGTTGGTAAATATACTAACTGTACATTTGTAATGCAAAGTCATTTAAAAGAAACCACTCTAGTGACAAGATGACAAAGACACAGAAGACCCGATTTGCCAAGACCAAGGTTCGATCACCCAAGAGAAAGAGGCAGAAAGGTGGCCAAAAAAGACCAAGCCCAGAAAGACCAATTCTGGGTTTTGCTAATGTGGTGGTCCAGGTGATAGATGTCTTGTGAGTTCACCAAATACATTCAAATAACCATGTCGCATGGGCCCGGGCTGCCTCTGGCTAAGACTAGTGTTGGACTAGCATCAGATTCATTTTGTATAAGTCCTTTCATTCGACCAAAAATTTTGAAAGTAGATTCGGCTACAGGGATCTTTCCTCCCCACCAAATGTTTCTGACAATTTTCTATAGGTGGCAAATGCTGAAGTAATCTTCAACCTGGCTGTGCATTTGGAAAGTTAGTTTGTTGAAGATCCGCTTGGCATGGGAAAAAATTGTTTGCATTCTTTGCTTTGGGATGCCCTTTCTTCAATGATGTCATCATCTCCATCAACACAAGAGTACCTGCTATGTCTCTTGACCCACCATCACACAGACTTTATGCCCTACATTGATCTCTAGCAGTGAAAAGGCTTAAAGCACGACATGTAATGCATATTTAGGTATCATAGTAGGAACAACGAGCTGGTACATTACTAAGAGCCAAGAACAGGAAAGTTGGAAATATTCAGATTAAATGATGAAGAGCCCTAGACAGGTAATTTTGATAGCCTCCCTCTGCAGCCAATGCTGAACTCGATCAGGCGCAATTGTATTCTACTATATCACTATGCCTTTCTCTCTTTCACAGACTTGGCGAAGCATTCATCAGTTTCAGAATAATCAAGATCTATCTCAGTAGTCAATATGAATTTCACCTGGATACCTACTGCCCTCATCTCATGCAGGTGCCTCATTTGAGTGATAATGTCCTGGCTAAGGACCTCCCACTCGAGCGTCCCAGTCATTATCATGAGCATCATAAAACCCCCAGAACATCACAACAATGCCATTTTGAGAAGGCTGTCATCCTGCAAGATGGTCATCCCTTTGATAGTATGCAGTGTCAAATCCTGGAGGTTTGGGAGAATACCAGGCTTGCCCTCCTCAAAAGTCATCTCTCGAACAGTATCCATTCTTGTGGTGGAAGTAAGAGTGATGGTGAGCTCTGTCAATGATGACAACCACTGTTCCCATAAGCTTTTCAACATCGAAAATGGTATTGGTTTGAAGTAGCAAAATGTTCACACATTGCACTCTGAGTGCGACACAAAGCACAGAAGGACCTTGAGATCTGCAGGTTCACAGTCTGGCAGAATCACATCTTGGCTATTAATGGATAATTCCTTCAAGTTAGGCATGGAGCATTGGTCAAGAACAGAATGAATTTCAGGCAACGTTAGCTTCCAGATGTTGTTATGGATGAAGGAGGGAATGACTTGTGAATGGAACAGTGCAGATGGTTGGACAACATCATCTTCCCAACATGGAAAAGCAAGAAAACACAGGTCCTCCAACATGGTAGCCTCCTTTACGCAAACATAGAAATATAGTTCAACATAGACTGGTTCATGAATAATCACCATTAGCTTGGTCAGCTGTGAGAGTGGCACAACTCATGAAAGGTGCTGCCACTGGACAATGCTCCTGCCGAAGTTGAGATCCTGAAGAAGGATGACTGGAGAAAAGACGCCAGGATTTGGCATGAGGACAATCAAATAAAATAAAGCTGAGACTGCATAGCAGTGGTAAACAGTGAGGAAGGCTCTGGAGCAATGGCATTGGCCCTGCTATGACAAGCTCTATATGAAACCATTGGTGTGAATGGAGAGTGATGTCTTCCAAAATAACATCTCTGTCATCTCCTGAGAATAGTGACTTGCGAAGGGCATCAGTCGCAAAAGGATGGAGCGCCTCAATGGTGATGCGAAGTGGTAAACTTCCTGACAAGGACAGAAGCTTTGGCATAGACAGTGTTTGCCTGGATAAGAAGAGCACATGCTCTCAAGGAATATGTCGGTCCACAAGGAACCAGTGGAACAGGAGAGAGCCCTCCAGTGATGACAAATGTAACTGAATATCCAAGGACTGGTTTGCATGTTAAGACTGACCACATCAAAAGACATCTGGAAGATATACAACAAGACATCATTAGGAAGACATCGAACTGGTGTGAATATAGATTTATGATTTTCGAGATCCTGTGCAACATAATCTTGTTCGTGCACACAAGATATAACATCCTGATGATGAGGATATTCATTGCAGGCAATGATCACAGATTCGAGACTATGTATGTGTTCATTGACCAATGCCAACGTCTCTGGGTCCAGGTCTTCCAATGACTGCCCTGTATAAAGGAGGACCATGATATTTCCGCACATAACATGCAAATAAGTCGGAAATTCTGGAGCAGAGTCCTCAGAGTCTTCCTGAAAATACTACATGAGATGAGCTGAAGGGTGCAATTATGACTTGACTGACTGCAGAGTGTTCTGATTCCATCGACAACAGATCATTCAGGGGTTGCTCGTCTGTTGGATGGCTGTGAGCAAGCCATTCCAAAATGCATCTGTTCAGAGAACGATGTTCTTGCATTTGTGAATGATTCAGAGTGTTGGTGACAAGGACAAGGATGGCTGAGGATGATGGGTGAAGAAGTCAAGAATGGAAATAAGAATTGGGTTCGTTACTCACGATCCACATGTTGAAAGCTTATTTCCAGCCTGTCAGAACATCACGTCATATTCATGTACTTCGCAGAATCGAACTTCAACATCAATATCCGTGTCACTTGGGAGGAGTCATTTCTGTGGTTCAGCATAAAAAGAAAGCCAATATACATGTAGGTCACACATACAAGAAACCATTAACCAGATCCATATACCTTTCCCACTCCTCCCACAGGGTGTATGACTGGATTTCTCCATGGTCACCCACTTGACCTGACAAATTCCTCTGAAGAGAGGCTCAACAACAAAGTTCTGAGCGATATCTGCTTGTCCATTGATCACGAAGGTCAGAACACGAACACAGTCAAGACCATTGATGATACTCCATGTGCACAGCTCTCCCATGAACCTACAAGGTGACTATCAGCATATAGTACAATAGTGAGAAAAACACTGCACATATACATCCCCACTGCAACAGAGATGTCTGCCAATGGACTGATGGACTGGTTCATTGAGTATACCAGCTCTTCTGGCCACAGGTCCATGAGACACCCGTGCTTCTTGTGGAATGCCCTGAGCACCTTGCCATACACTTCCATATCTGCCATACCAACAGCCAGTCATTTCTGTACATCATCCAGGAAGGCCTTGCTGAGCTCCCCAGTCGACGTGTTCCACATCCCCATATCCGCCAACAAGTTGGTCACCCACTAATTGAAGGATAATGTATTACAGACTGCCGAGTCAGTACAGGGATAATCAAATAATCCTTTGCAGTTGTAGCAACCTGCTTTGTCAGTTCATGCCTTGACTCCTACTTGGGTCCAACATGATGGGATCAGAACTTCGCTATCTATTTGTGTTCATTCTGTATCTTTCATGTTAGGGATCAAATTTTCACTGTTCTTTTGATGTGAAACATTCATCCTGTCATCTTCTCCTCCCTTCTAATTCTGTTTGTCCTTTCATTCTCTGGTGCCTTCCGCCATGTGGTTCTCAATGATATTGCTCCCCATGTCAATCTCTGGAAATGCTTGAAAAATCCACCTATGTTTTTTGTATGTTTTTTGTTTGTTTGTAACGTGTATGTCATTTTAGCCACAAATACAAAAGTAAATAATTCTACAAGGTGGCAAAAGCAGATGTCTTAGGTTTGTGGAGATGACCTCACTTTGAAAGAGGTAATACACTGGAGGCTAACCATGTGGGCATGTTCTCCCAGACCTTGATGCAGTGCAGCCGCATACAACAGCATATGTCAGCCTGGCATAGAGCATAAGCTTGCTCTCGATCAGAAATGTTGTCCTGTGCCACACATGCCAACCAGGTCCTTCCTTCCCATGCAAAAAACACCTTCACCCATTTCATTTCTTCATCCAATAGAATAGTCTCCTCATGCCAGCAATGAGCCTGTGCCCTTGTCTTGCACCATTCAATCCTCAAGGCTATTGGCCTTGCGATCAGATCTGAGAACACATCAAAGAAAAGGTGACGTACCCTCTGCACAGTGCAGTCTCTTCAGCATCAGTCTCATGTCAATGGACATGCCAGATCCAGCTCATCGTGCGCTATCCCTCTGTCTCCCCCAGTAAAACATCTTCAAGAGGCCAAACATCTGTCAAGCTCAGTTCTCGTAGTTGATGGTCCCACTCTGGCTTTCCACCCTCAATGGCACCTGCCAAAACTACCAGATGGTTGTGAAGTGTCTGATATTTTGTGATGGCTTCATCAATGTTACTAAGGACATTAGAGATGGTTGATCTTGCTTGTGTACTCATCATTTGTCTGGTAACATGCTTGTCCTTGAACTTGTACAGATGTGACTGGTAAATCAGCAGTCGGCACATCGTTATCAGGCATTTGTAAGCCTCAGCCTCCCACAGACAGAATTCAAAATCCATAAGCTTTTGGTTCTGGTGATGGTGTTCCAAACAAGTGCTAGGGAGAAAGAGCAGCATTGTGACAGCATCAAGAGCTTCCTCCAAGGACACCTTTGGACGGTGTTTGCTTCATCGCGACTTCTTCTGTCATCCCCGCCCCCCTGTTTCTGCTGCATCTGCATCTGCTTGTGCCACCACCAATGCTTCAGCCTCAGACCTAGCCAGTAGTTGGGCTTTATTCCACTTGGATTGCCACACTGCTACACCTGGCATATAAATCTGCTGAACCTCAAACCAAGTGTCCATACACTGTCGAAGTCTGTTGAGACCTTCAGTGACTTGTGCATGATCACAATCTGTTGAATGAGGTCCAAGCACTGCATGAGCTAATTTCAGGCATCATCTTTCAACATATCATCAGCCGAGAACATAGCAAAAACCATGGTGACACTCACTGATCACATTCCAATTCAACACCTTGCAGGATCATTGAGCTTGGCCTGACCTCATGACACACTGCAAAGATATCTTCGCTGTCATCCTTTGCCATGGCATCATTCTGTGGTGCTCCTCCCTCATGCTCTTGAATTTCATGTGCCATGATCTTTGCTATCTCTGCAGCTTCCTCTTGAGCAAGTGTGAGGTGGACTTTGGACGTTGTCAGCTCTAAGCATGGCATAAGAACCTTCCATCCAAAAATACACAACAGATAGTATGTACATGCAACAGTCGTTTCAAATGGATTAACCACATTGGATGGATCTTGCTCCCATACCTCGATAGCAACAGTCCAGATTTAAACATCTGCCATAGAGAGGGATGCAGTGAACTCAGCATAGATGGCGCTATGCAAAGTATGGGTGGGAATGGCCTCAAGCATTGCTTTCAATAGGCTAGAAGCTGTCAAAAGAATATGTGAATCAGTACTCTGAAATGTGTGTGCAATGACATACCCATCAACACTGATTTTCTATAGTTGTAGTCTCCAATATGATCATCAAGAGTGTTGAGATATCCTCCCGGTCCCATGACCTTCAAACTGGCTGTGAGCTGGTTGAGCTGACACCAACCATGTTCGGGGGCCTCTCCATCTGTCTCCCCTATGTGAGGGGTCTTGTTGAAGGAAAATTTGAGATGGCAGCTTGGTATATGTGCCGGTAGATGAAACTTGGGGATGAGATAAACGAAGTTGGCAGGATCTTGATGAGGTGTCATCAAAGGTGGATAGATTGTGATTCAATTCCAGAGTTTCTTTGACCACTGACAGTTGATGTCATAGGAAACTACCACACATCAGCAAAATGGCCAATTTGTCTTTTTTTGGACTCCTTTCAGCGTCTTGGTCTTGGGATCAGTGTCTTGATCTTTGGAGCCAGGTCTTGAGTATCTTTCACATCTTACCAAATTTTGCAAGTACATATGGTAGAATCTATTGAATGGGTGCCTGCTATGGTTAGACTGTGGGTTCGAATACCTGTGGTTATATGATTTTTGTTCACTCGACACTTACATTATACTATGACATCGAGCACTTGCATGAATGTGCTGGTAATGACATCAGGTTTCAGAACTGGGTTCTGAAAGATTACATCATAGTAACAGTAGGTACAAATTTCAAGTTGCAATTCCAACATGACTGGTGTTCTGGGTATCTATTTACTATGTTGCACTGCTGCTTGAGAGCATGAAATTTTGAAGTCTTGCGTCAAGGGAACTAGATCCTGTGAGAGAGGCATGTAACAAATCATGTATTAGAATATAATGGCAATACATAGATTGAGACGTCTAGCTGTAGTATGGGTGAGGGAGAAGACCCCATGGGGGGAGATCCCAGGATGAGATGAGGAATCTGAGAGAACCCATGAGGACTAGCGGAGGCGCGTTGAAGAATGACGAGACTCACCCATCTACAGCAATAGCTTAGCCTACACTATGGTCTTCACACTGCAATCCTTACTTTCTTCTTCTTTTCGGTTGTGTCCAGTAGTTCAATGTGGAGTACGCCTAGTATCTCCAGATTGCGCCAGTACTTCTTGAATGCGTCTGATGACCATCTTCCGAGTGCTTTCACCACATCAGGATTGACACCTTTGATGAGAAAGAAGGTGGTCCTGCCAATGCGGAAGGAATGACCCATGAATCGGGTTAGGCCTCGTTTGGACCAGATCTCGTTGCATCGTTTCAGGAATCGTTTCGCTGTCATTGCCATCCATTGACCGTTGGGGGTGATATACGATGCTATAGGTGAGTTTTCTGACAATCTGTTCTTGTGGATGTGGTGTAGCATGGCGTTGATGGGATCTGTGGCACCATTCTGTTTGCATAGGATAACATCTTCACCTCGGTTCTTCTTCATCTTTGTCCAAGGGAGGTGGAGCTTGCATGAGCCATGGGTTGAGTGTGGTTGTGCAAGATCTTTTAGAACTGGGTTGTATTTGCCATTGAATTTCTGGATATCCTGGGCATCAGGGAAAAGCTCTCCTAGTCTGATCTGGCCAAAGAATGCTGTTGTTGCTAGAGCTAGGATGGCAGAGTCTGTATTGTCGAATAGGTCTAAGTCATTGTGTAGCATTGTGATCATTTTGATAGTTATCAGAGGTCGGGGAGGTTTTCAGCTTGATTCTGGTGTTGCCTTGTCAATGCCTTCCAGCATGTATTTGAGCAGAATCCCATCATTGTAGGGTAGGTTGTGGAATATATGCAGGGCACAAACTCCGTACAGCTTGTTGCGAACTGCATCTGCAGTCATTACACCTTTGTATGATGCTGCAAACCTGCTTTGGGTTGGTAAATATCTTTTCTTGATTAGGGTGTAGCGCACCTGCATAGTAATGTCTCCGACGCCGGGAATCTCTCATTTCTGGGTATTGCCTTTCGTCGGCAGAAGTCCACGAATTGTCTAATTCCACTTGTGTGCCCCTTCATCGTTCCTGGTGATGAGCCTCCAGGCTCTGTACGCTCAGAATTCGCGGATTTATCCATTTATCACCCAATACCTTCGAAACGGCACCATTATAATCCTCAAACACTCGATAATACCATGGCTTTTCACAGTATAGGCCACAAACATTCAGATACAATCCTAGAACTGTAACATCCACCCCTCACACACTCCATTATCCTTCCCAGCTCACCTCGCATCTCAATTGCCGTATCCCATCATGGCAAGGCACCTTTGATCGACAATCATCCTAAAACGGGGTTGCTACATCACTCAGAAGCATCTGGTTGATGTGCCCATCAATCATTTAATGAAATGACATGATTGATGCGAGTACCCTCCCAGCTACGACAATTACAGCTACGGCAACTATAGACCATGTTTACTAAGGCTGTTACAGTGCCAAGACTTCGAATTATCGTTGCCCCACGCATACACCTCGGCACAGCAACTGCAGCTCAATAATCCGCAGCTAAATAGCACCTTATGATCCGCTCCTCGCTCAATAAAACCACACAGTTCGCATCCATACACGGCAACGTCGAAGACTTGCTGTTACTTTAGAACCACAGATACCATATGTTTACTACGGCTATTACAAAAGCCAAGGACTTACAGCCTTACTAAGGCTTCGAAGAATATTCTATTTATAAAATCATACTTGTAGTATAAAAACTAGGTAGATACCGCATTTTTAGGGGGAGTTCTTACCCAGTTGACGAGACTACGGCATTCCAGTCAGCTAAGGTTACTCCAAGTTATCCTTCATCACTTGCTTTACTCTTAAACGTTGTTGGTTGCACCAATACACGAGATCTTGCATCAATAACTTGCTTTTGTCTTTTAATGCCACAACATCGCTTCACTTTCACCACATAGGATTGTTTTATCGCTTTCACCTTCTACATCACCATTGTTTTCATCACCCAGTTCAGTATTGCCTCTGTGTAGGCCCAGTTCAGCTCCATAGGATCACCCTCATCTTTATCATTGTTCGGAGTTGCTGTGCATCTATTGCCACAACACCCCACTCAGCACCTCAGTTGCTACGATTTCTACCAGTTTCTTGCAGTCTCTGTACGTTTATTGCTATTGTTTCGACTCACAATATTAGGTACACCCCCAAGCCACGTTTACTAGGCTATTTCGACATCTTCTAGTCCCTTCCCACATTTTCCAGTCCATCCCCACGATTTCTAGTGCATTGCTACAATTTCTAGCGTGTTGCAACAATTTCTAGCGTGTTGCGATGATTTCTAGAGCCATTTTCGTGCTCTTTAGCCCATCCCCACGTTTACTAGACCATTTTTGTGGTCTCTATTCTGGTTTCTTGGTATTCACGTCATACCAGATTCCTTCCCATCTCGTTTATCAAGATCCTTCCCGGCTTACAGCCAACGTCTATTAGTACTCCTTGACCAAGAGTACTACTTCGCTGACTGAAAAGTCGCAGTGTATCTTGTGTTATTGAGGAATTGACCGCACAGAGGTGCACCGAACCACTCGCACACACATTGCCTTGATTGCTGTGTTGCTACGTTAATTGCCTAAGCTCTGTCAGAGTTTTGGGTGTTGCCGTTGCCATGGAAGTCTAGGCTCATCACCGGTGCCCATGCTAGTCCTAGTACTGCCTGCACCTCTGTGACTGGTCTCTCTCCTTGTCGGTGTGCTGCATTTGGAAGGTTGGCTACTGTTCCATAGTTTGCATTGTGTTGAATGGTGGTGGGGTGTCTGGTTGCTGCTTTCTTCGTAGCACGTTTGTGATGCCAGAGATAAGGGCGATATGCAGCCATGGTAGTTATAGGTCAAGATATTTTGTGGCTGTGCATTCCTGGTCTGAATGTAATTAACTCATTATTTTATTCTAGGGTCATTATAATCTATGGAGTGTTTTACATAGGGTTTCAAATGTGATGGTATCTTTGGTGGGAATGGCAGAAGGTCTTTCTTGTGTTTGAGTACTCCTCGAGATGGATCATCTGCTAAGTTATCCTTTGTTGATATCCATACTGTCAAAAGCCATATTCCGGACTCTTGCATCAAGAACACTATGTGATGTAGAATTGCATTCTGTTGTGTGTTTCATGAATATCCTGCCAGCAGTGCTCCTACCACTCCTTGATTGTCAGAGCGAATGACAATGTGACAGTCTTTAAGTCCTTTCGCAATGAGTGTTCGCAGCCCAAGCTTGATCACCACCATTTTGGCCCATCCTATATCTCTCCCATCTGATTTCCAGCCCTGTATGAGCTCCTAGGCTAGCCATTTTCCGTCGAGGACCAGTCCTAGTCCCCATGACGTTGATGTGTCGACCATGAGTGACACATCAAGAGGTTCAGCTGGTGTGATGATTGGAATCCCTAGGAGATCAAGGCTCAGCTTGTGTTTCCACCAAGCCAGATCCTCTGCCAATGTGCTGGAAATAGTGTGCCATATGAAAGCTGGGTCGTTCTCTTTGAAGGATGCATGGAAGCGGTAGAGTGTCGGCATGTGCGATCACCCATCTGGTACCACTAGGCAGACATGATTCAGCATTCCAATCACCAATTCTGCTTCGCCTTTTGTCATCTTCACCCCTGCCTCCCAGGGCATCAGCTTCATCAAATACTTCTCTTTCTTTGCTTGTGGTAGTGGCACGAATTTCGCTTCAATATCCCACCAGAAACCAATGTATGGAAACGCTGTCTTGAAGGGTATGAATTTTGACCTTGCCCAAGGCCAGCCCAGCTTGTCTGCTATGCTCCAGATCAAGTCGGCTTCGTATGAGTATGCTATCAACCCCTCCTTTGATGTCTTGGGAAATCGGAAGAAGACAAAGTCATCTACCCACTTTACCAGCACCTCAACTCCCTCGTTGAGGAGAATCCTGACCATCACATCAGCTATTTGTCCCCAAATACCTGGGGAAGGAGACACTCCAAAGTTCAGACAAGGGTCAAGGTGGACAAGGCCATTGAGGGAGATGGCAGTGAAAGGTCGCACTGAAGGGTGGGTTGGCACGTTCCTGAATGCTGATTCGACGTCAAATACTGCTGCTTGGGTACCACTTGGTGCATTCGCAACCTTCAAATAGCATTCTGAAAATGTGCCCCATGCACATTGAAATTTCTTTGAATCTATTATTGCATTAATCGAGGTTGATTCAGGATTGATAAGAATAGGATGTAAGGTATCACTATGTATGGTATCAAGGTCTATTGGTGTCGCCGAGTGAGGGAAGGATTGGTCTATGATGGTGCGAAGCTTCCCTGGTCTGGTTTCTGCTACACTGAGCAGGGCTGTATGGAAATGTCCTGGGAAATGTATTAGCTCTGCTTTGAAGCAAAGACAGTTTTCTTTACCTATCCAGGATTCTAATAGAGTGGGGTCATATCCTATCGAGAGATGCCCAAGTTTTATCTCTTCTGCATATTTCTCGACTAGAAAATCATGGTGTGCTGGTAGTGTGTAATGGTTTCGCAGTATGAAGGTGCGGTCTAATCTGTAATTTTCAAGGCCCATCAGGAAGCCCTCTCTGATGCCTTTGGGGATATCTGTGAATTCATCAATAGCATTTGCTCTAGTAAGGTATAGGGTCCAAGTTTTGTGATGGAAAGGTGTCACTATGGGGAAGAGGTCTTCAACAGTGCAGGTGTGTGCCATGGGACATGGCATTGCACCGTGTGCAGGCATGTTGGAAGTGGCAGGGCTGTTGTTTACAACCATCAGGATTGTTGAAGCCATAACAGACAGGCTCGTTACCTGCATGGAAGTACCATTTCCTGTTTTGTAGCTCGATAGTTGTATTATTGGCAGTGTTGGGGCAGGTTCCAAAGGAGTGGGAGCCTTTTTCTCCACAGACCATGCAAATGTAGTTGGGTGTGATGATGGTAGGTGGTCAGCATTGGCGAGGTTCGGCTGTCGACTGAGAGTTCATCGAGTCACGTTGGCATGTGGTGCTCTTCCCATTCTGCAACTTGTAGTTTCGAAACTCATTCTGGAGTGCTGCGAACTTGGTGTCATTGTCTGTTGCTCTTGCTTTCGCTGCCACTGCCTCATTGAGATTGTACTCTGTAAGATGGGAGTTCCAAGCTGCAAGGCTGAAGTCCCACGAGCCTATGTTTCCGTTGTTATAGATGTGTTGTCGGAATCCAGAGTCATAGGCTCTAATGACTGGGAAAAGCTCTCTTGCTCATGGGAGGCATATCAGACGGCTCCAATGGCCACATACCCCTGAGATGTACTCCATTGCTCTAGGTCCTCGGATGCCATCACCAAGGTCAAGCTCATCCTTCAAACCTTGAGTCATCTGTAAAGTGGGGCCCAGCCACTCATCATATGTCTTTATTGTCTCCTCTGATGCTGCCTTGTGTGGTGGTACTGAGAATTCAAGAGTTCCTCCCACCCCAACAAAGCACTGCTGTCATTCCTGAGGTCCTAATAGCTTTGCTGCATCCTCTCTGCATGCTTCTAGTGAGAAGGAGGTGAGGCGTGGGTAATGACGCATGCCATGGTGCAGATTATGCTTGACTTCCCATGGTAGGTTGATGACGGTGGGATCATACATTGGGATGGCATTGTGGTTTCCCAGTGCTCTTCCTTCTTGGCCGAAGAGAGTCGCTACAGCAGGGTCAAAGTCACTCCCTGCCGGCTGGTGCACAGCTCGAAGGTTTTCCACCTCCTGTAGGAGGTCTTTGTAGCTCGGGTGTCCTTCGTGTGGGTGATTGACGGGCATCCAACATGCACTGTCAGGGAAGTCATGCCTGACAGAACTCAGCCTCCCTCCATAGCCACTCATTGACATAGACCATGAGGTGCCTCGTGCCGACTGACCCTGAGCAACTTGCGTTGCTGGGGTGGTCCACACTGAGCGCCTAGCTATGGCGTTAGTAAACGAGCTTGCCATGGAGGGGCAAGTCCTGTTCGAATGCAATGTTGATGGTTGGGTGGTGGTCGGCGGTGGAGGTGGCAGGTGTGTGCATCCCAGATAGACTATGGATGAGTCTGGGTGCGCAGATGAAGGCTGTAGGGTCTTCGCTCAGTTACGCACTGATGAACGCTCACTGGTCTCGCTGACTCCACTCCTAGTGCATTTTTGACTCCTGTCTGCACTCGGAACCTGAGTGTATGCGGTTCCATTCGTTGGTCTAGTGCTCGGGCCTGGTCTGCCTGCACTCTGGGTTGCTAGGGAGGGCGGCCTTGCAAGCATATAGCGAGGCATTGCTGGGGTCGAGTATGTGGACGGCATTTGGTCATGAGATGGGGACACACTTGGCTGGATGAAGCCTACAACATCTGGTCAATAGATGTTGGTGCGAATGTATACGCAGTCTTACCTCTGAAGGTAGTGCTGGGGCCGGCCTTGGCTCTGGGAACTGGTACTACTCGTGGCTGGACAGAGCCTACAGCAATCTGGTCAAAAGATGCTGGAGTGGATATATGCGCGGTCTTACCTTGAGAGGTAGCGCTGGGGCCAGTCTTGGCACTGGAAACTGGTCCTCCCTCCTGTGAGGGGGTCGCAACCCATGTACCCTTCCCCTTCTGTGATGCCGTCAGCCTGGGTCGCGAAAGCACTGAGATGCTCGCAGGTGGGGATCCTATACCATCAGGGATATCTGGAAAATTGTGCATGGTGGCTTCCAAGATATCGTCAACAGAGTATGCAGGAGAGGGATGGGCAGATGTGCATGTCAGAGGTGAGACATCGTGTAGCAGATCCTTGGCAGCGGCTGTGAGCACTGTGATGCTGTTCTCACCATCTAATCCAACATCAACAGCCTCCTGCTCAGACGTGGACGCTCGAATTGCGCCATTAGTCTGCAGGTCATTGACCAAGCCTGGTGTGAAGGTTTGAGTACACAGGACTCATGTAGATGGAGCCACCAGTCGCTTGGGTCCTCGCTTGGACATCGTTCGCTGTGAGAGCCTGAAGGTATTGGCAAGAGAAAGAAAGAAAGGACGCCGGCTGGGCGTGGGCAGCTAGGTGATGGAGACGACTCTCAGATGAAGCGATGATGATGGGTGTAAGAAGCGAAGTTGGCTGAAGCTAAACATTGGTGAAAATTTGCCTAAGTTCTTTCAAACTCCGCCAGGGCACTTGCACACAGGCCAATCACATCATTTCATGTAATGTTGACTTTTGAATCCAAAAGTCAATCCAAATTGATCTCTGTATTCTTCCTTTCCCCCTCCATCCTCATTCAAAGGACAACCTCAGCATCAAACCTGTAAGCTGAACCCCAGCATGCAAAGGCACCATGTTCTAGCAAGCTGGGTGCAAAGGTGGTGTGGTGCATATCATGTCTAGAGATCCTGGATGAGTACAAAAATGGGCTTTGCACATGGTATGTTACTCTCCCTGGGGGCTGGTTTTCAAGCACTGATGCCCTTCCATTTCAGTGTCCTGCCATTTGTCCAAAGATAAGTCCCCTATTCCAGGAGATTATGGTTGCTCACCACAGATACCTTCAAGGCTCATACCTTTATTTTTGGGTGCAGGAGTTGGATTCAAACACTGTCTGATTTGATCTGAATGGCTGCAGTATAAACAGGATAGGACATAGATGGGCCAGGGAGACTGGAGAGCTACTCCAGTGACTAGCTACTAGGTCCTTCTCACTGGAGCACAGACATCCTTCTCCTATGTAGTCAAGCTTTCTTGTACTAGTGTTACTTACTGTTTAAATGTCCTGCTTGCTGTATGCCCATGTAGTATGATTATGCCAATTACCACTATGCTTTCTATGCTCTTTTGTCATTCATGATGTTCTAAAGCAATAAGCAAACTAAAATATATAAAAGACATTGCTGAAAGATGATGTGCTGGTCTTTCAAAGTTTCGATCTCTTTGACAAGACAAGGTATGTTGGGAATAGAGCACGAGAGATATCAATCTGTAAGATAAATATACTCAGAGTGCACTCGGGAATTAGAGAACACGTCTGAGGTGCGGAATGCAAACTACGAGGTATATATCTAAAGTGTTCGATAGTCCAAATGTAAGTAGGTAAAAAATAGAAAGAAGACAGTGTAAATACTACTAAGTCCATGGGTATATATGGGCCCAATTACAGGGTGTACTTGCCTCTTCAACACTCCCCCTCAAGTCGCATGTAGACCCAATTCTACTGCAAAATGCTTCACCTTCGCGCTTGACAAAGGCTTGGTCAAGGTATTGGCTACCATGTCTTCAGTAGGGCAGTAAATCAAGTGAATCGAGCCATTGTCAATGACCCAGCATGTGAAATGGTAGCGGATGTCAATGTGCTTCGTACGAGCATGGTACTGATGCTCCTTGGTGAGCGCGATTGCTGATTGGTTATCAGAGAAAAGAGTGGTGGGACCATTAAGCAAAGAGCCAAAAACTTCAGAAATGAGAGAACAGAGCCAAAGGCCCTCCTTGGCAGCATGAGTAGCAGCCACGTACTCCCTCTCAGTGGTGGACAAGATCACGAGCTCTTGCTGCTTTGATGACCACAAGACTGCATCGCCATCAATAAGGTAAGCAAACCCTGAGATTGTGCAGTGTTCCTCTTCCTGACTCTCATCCGCATCCACCCATCCTGCCAGCTCCTTCTCCTCTCCAATCACAAGTCTCCAGTCAGCTGTCCCTTTGAGATAATGGAAAACTTGTTTTACTGCCTCCCAATGTGCTGGTCCAGGATTTTCCAAGAACTTTGACAGTTTTGTCACAGCAAAAGTGATGTCTGGCTGAGTTCCTTGCGCAGCATACATCAATGACCCCATGGCTTCAGCATACGGAACATCTCACATATGGCCGATTTCCTCAAGGGTAGTAGGTGATTGGGCACTAGAGAGGTTCGCATTGGGGTCCATGGGTGTGGAGAGGAGTTTCAACTCATCTATGTTGAAACGATGGAGCGTCGACTCAATGTAGGACTTTTGGGAGAAGGCAATGGTGTGTTGTTCTCTGTCCCTGACGATTTTGATGCCTAAGAGCCAATGGATAGGCCCCATATCGACGACTTCGATGCATGAACCAATACTCTGCTTGACTTTGGCCATTAACTCCAACGTCATAGCAACAATGGTACAATCATCAACGTGCATGGCTATAATGATCAAAGACTCCCCTTCATGCCAATAGAACACAGCCTGGTCAACATCACACCATTTCAAGCCCAACATCTCACTGCAAATTTTTGTGAAGGCCTGGTACCAACATCAACCACTCTGCTTCAAGCCATAGATCGTTTTCCACAGACAAAGGACTTTTCCAGTAGCGTTTGGGAGGGGAAAGCTGGGAGGCTGGCACATGTAGATCTTCTCATTGTTGTTGAGCTCACTGTTTGGGTATGCACTTTTAATATCAATCTGATGAATTTCGAGATCAAGTTGTGCAGCGAGTGCAAGGATGGTACGAATGGATGCAAGCTTTGTGACTGGTGTGTATATGTTGAAGTAATCAATTCCCTTGACCTGTGAAAATCCTTGAGCCACCAAACGAGCCTTGTATCACGCAACCCTGCCCAATGCACCCTTCTTCAAATGGAACACCCACTTTGAGTGAACAACATTAACACCCTCCGGTTTCTCCACAACTTCCCAAGTCCCAGCTTCAACGAGACTGTGAATCTCTTCCTGAATGGCTTTCTGCCAGCTCTCCCAGTCTGGACAATGCTTTGCCTTGGCCAATGATAGAGGATCAAGGCCTTCTGTAACACTCATATCAACAGCTAACGCATACTCAACCTTGCCATCACTGGCAAAGCCTGGTGTAGACTCAGGGGTCAGAGTGGGCTGTCGAGGATGTGTCTCATGGACTTTGTATTGCATAGGATGACTGGCTCAACTAGGATTCACATGCGTAGGGACCTTGGCCTTGGGCTGAGTGGACTTGGATGAGGATTCGGATGTCATAGGAGAGGATGGATCAGAGGACGAAGATGAAGTAGGAGATGGTGGCAATGGAACATGGGTCGGAGGGGGTGCTTGAGGTACACTCAAAATATTGGGGGGCTTGCTGCTAGTACTAATGCTTTGCTCCCCCTCAAGGTCACCGGTATTTCCATCAATCATTACCATCACTTCTGGCTTCTGAAAGACAACGCCTCACTCAACCGTAACATGCCACTCATCTGGCCAATACACCTGTGCCCCCTGGCTCTCGTCATCAACACCAATCCACTGTGCCATCTTTGCACAAGAATCAAGCTTTGATTGTCCTTTTGACATGGGCTGGTGCATGTAACAAATCGTGCCCCACTTGTGAAGACCTGAGAGGTTCAGCTTTTGATTTCTCACTAGCTTGTAAGGTGTTTTTCCCTCTGGTATGGCACGTGTTGATGATCAGTTCTTCAGCCAGATGGTGTGATGTACGGCTTCAGCCCACAAAAATTTGGGGAGTCCACTGGCATGGAACATGGCATGGGTTTTCTCCAGAACAACCCTGTTGAGGCATTCAGAAACCCCATTCTCCTCAGGCATGTCATGTACCATGAGCTTATGTTCAGTACCCTGACTTTCGAGGTAACTGACAAATTCTTTGCTCAGGTACTTGCCTCTACAATCACAATGAAAACGCTTGACAGTCACAGCCCCAAATTGAACCTTCAGCCATGCCATGAATTTCCTATACACACTGAAGACCTCCGACTTCTTGTGCAAGAAATAAACTCGGGTGAGGCAGAAGTAATCGTTGGTGAAGCTGATGAAATACTTCTTATGGGTGAGGGATTCAACTCAGGAAGGTCCCCACACGTCAGAGTGGATCATTTCTCCAATGGCAGTGGCTTGTGGACCTTGACGGACTTTAGGCACAGACTGACATTTTGTTTTTGCATAGACGCATGATTTGCAGAAGAATGGTTTGCCAGAAGAGGTGGACTCCAGTTGAAGACCAGTAATGAAGCCTTGGGAAAGCAGGCACTTGGTGGCAGAAAGTGAGAGATGGCCTATCCTCTGGTGGAGCTCATCCTCAGTCACAACGGTAGGAAATGCTGCATTTGCTGTCCCGTTGACATCGTCATGGATAACCCTATACAGACCCTTCCCAGAGCAGGCGATGGAACCGATTTGATTACCATCAGGATCAACAACTCAACACTGCCCTCCACCAAAGGACAATGTGTATCTGGCCTGATCAAGACGACCAACTGAAACGAGGGTATAACCAATCTCGGGAGAGTAGAGGACCTCGGTAAGCCATAATTCTGATGACCCATCTCTGTTAGGCACCTCCACCAACACATCCCCCTGCCCAACAACACTGAATGTCTGGTTGTTGGCAGCTTTAAAAGTCTTCAGCGGGATCTCTTGGTATATCTCAAACTGATCTCGAAAAGGTGTGAGATGTTGACTGCATCCAGAGTAATATAATTCCACACGAATCGAAAAGTCCAAACCCGTCAACGGACCCATAGCACAGGCCTCCTCCTCATCAACATTGGAATCTTCATCATCATCCGCTTTGTCTTCACTATTGGAAACACTTTCGAGGTCAGGAAAATTGGAGCACTCAGAATCAGAATCAAAAAATCCATCCAACTCGCTCCCATCATCCTCGTCATCACTATCAGCGAGGAGATCAGGTAGGGAGTCAGCATCGCTCTCCTCAGAAGCAGACGCTAACTCTAACACAGGGATATCATCCCATGAATCATTGAACAATGATCTAACATCAAAGATCGTGCCAACTCCCGGTTGCAAGGCAAGAGTCTCAGGTTTCGACAAAACTTTGATGGTGGCCCATACACCATCATCATCTTCCATGACATTCGCAGATCCAGAAGGGCTAGCTGACTTCCCCTTATCAGCTCCTTCCTTGGACTGCTTTGGGCTTGGGCATTTTGACTGAACATGCCCACACCCTCCACAATTCCAACAAACTCCTTTTGGATGCTTCTCCCAGTTCACCTTTCCCTTCTTCTGATTGCTGTTGTTCTGCCAGGCTGATAGTGCAACACCAGAATCTTCTTTGGGCTTCGAAGACTTCTTGGTAAGCTGAACTCAGTTGTATTCCATTTCCGCGAGCTGCATGATGTAGCTAGGATCAAGAGTCACTGTGCTGGCTGCAGCTGAAGACAAGGTGACAGTAATAACTGCACTCAAGCTTGAGCCAGGACCAGCAGAGATGGATGACGCGGTGGCAGCAGCAGTAGCTGCAGCCTTCATGGCCACTACAGCTGCATTCGCAGAGTTGCTAATGGTGGACAGATAGCGCTGGTAGTAGGGAGGGAGAGAACCAATGATTTGGGTAGCATATTGGTCAGGAGTGAGAACAACGCCGACACCAATTAGCTCCTCATACTTGAGTTGAAGAGCATTCAGGTGGGTACGGATGTTCCCATTGTCTGCACACTTCAAGCTGTCAAACTGACGTTGCATATCAGCAATGATGTGGCTGCTGAGAGCAGTATATTTGCTGCTCAGCAGGGCCCACATTTGCGATACAGTGGCAAGTCGGAGGAGCTCAGTGAGTGTTGAATCTTTGAGCTTCTGTGCAAGGTAATGACAGGCTTCCCTCTCCCATTTCTTCCATTTGTTCAGCACTGTCAAAGCAGCAGCATCACCGGTTGGAGGAGGATTTGCAGGAGAGGGTGACGACCCGTCAAAGTGGCCCCAAGCACCTTTCGACTCAACACCGATCTCGAAACGGTAATGGAAAATGAGCCAGTTGCTTCCATCAACAGCAAGTTTCAGGATGTTCAAGAGCACAGTGAAGTTGGCAGTGAGAGTGGTAGACATGGTGGGGAATACAAGAGAATTTACGGAGGATAGCAGCAGCAGGTAGTACACAGGGTGAGATGCGGGACCCAGTAACCTGTTAGGAATAGAGCATGAGAGATATCAATCTGTAAGATAAATATACTCAGAGTGCACTCAGGAATTAGAGAACACATCTAAATTCACCTGTAAGATAAATATACTACAGGTACAATAAGTAAAGTACGAGAACAAGTAAATAAATGAATGCTCACCTCAGAGTGTGCTCAGGAATTAGAGAACATGTCTGAGGTGTGGAATGCAAACTACGAGGTATATATCTAAAGTGTTCGACAGTCCAAATGTAAGTAGGTAAAATAGAAAGAAGACAGTGTAAATACTACTAAGTCCATGAGTATAT
Organism: Armillaria cepistipes; assembly: GCA_900157415.1. Lineage (NCBI taxonomy): Eukaryota > Fungi > Basidiomycota > Agaricomycetes > Agaricales > Physalacriaceae > Armillaria > Armillaria cepistipes. Next base: position 2,006,416 of record FTRY01000008.1, read on the forward strand.
ATGGGCCCAATTACAGGGCATACTTGCCTCTTCAACAAGGTATGTGTCTTGTGAAATACATTTTCTTATTGTGGAAAGATATTGTATTTTGTATCTTTCAAAGCTTTTATGACTTTAGAAAGTACTGAAAGACCACAAAGACAAAGTGACCATTTTGCTGATGCACACTGGGGGGTCAAATGCTGCATCCTCGAGCAAAAGATATAATCCATTTGGACCTGTCTGTCCAAACCTGTCAGACTTATATCAAGCCTATAAAAAAAAGCACTCACTCTTCACTGTGGTCAAGGATTGTAACTGCACCTGGCCCTTTGGCATCATGATGAGCATAGTCTACAGTGGCCACACCACTGGTTGCCAAACCTGTGCCACATTTTGATGTTGCTAGTTTGATGGCTTAATGGTCTCTGCAGTTGCTAGGATCATATGGTATGCACTTCTCATACTCAGCAATGTGCTTCCTAAACTCTTCCTGTGCTACTACAAAGCCGGCACCATTGACTAGGCTGAGATCTTGTGCTGAGTTTGATACCACAAAATGGACAAGGTGAAAATTGGTGTCAATAGCCAGAAACAAACTGTATTTCCACCTGAACAGATGGATCAGCACTAAATCAATATAGTATGTGTCCACACATATGGATTAAGAGTGTCCTGCTCCCAACCTTCATCCAGGTTTATTCCCAGCCAAGGACATGCTGGACATTGGACTGCCAATAAACTGGCCAGAATGGGGAGCTTCCCCAGAACTAAGCCTTTCAAATCACAGGGAGATTTGTCAAGCTTTCATTTGAGCAACTTTAGATACCACCACTACTGCACCATGCACATAAAAGCTTGGAATTGGCTCTGTCAAAGTGAGTGAGATGTGTTCACCATAGTAAATGCATGACTTACAGGAGGTTGGCATGTACCTGTGTTATCGGTCAGGCGGATGAGCATATGATAGAATTCATAGCCCAATACCTTGGACATAAATGAGAGAAGGTGGAACACCTCCAATGTGTGGAATGTTGTCACCATCTGAGGATTCACCATGGTAGATGGAAAGAAGTGGGAGTGGAGAAGCTGGTGCCATCAACCCAGGAATTGTGTACATTTGCAGTAGTCAACATGTACTGTTTGAATACCTTCCAGATCCAGAACTTGAAGTCGCCCACATCGTGGAGTAGGGCAGAAGGTGTCAGGATCATGGCCTAGGGGCATGACCAGACCAAGCGCTCCCAGGGTAGTCTTCTTGAAAAAGGTTCCAAACCATTCCTAAGTACTATGAGGAGCCAACAATCCACAATGATAAACGAGCCTTACCTGGATTCTGTGCAAGGAATTGTGGTAATGTTGAAAGACCATGCAGTCCTTACAGTACATGAATGCCTCATTGCATGAGGCACACCAATAGAGGGTTTCCTCAGCCATGGATGCTTGACATCGTGCACACGATGATGAGCCTCCAGGCTCTGTACACTCAGAATTCGTGGATTTTCCCTGCTAATTAATGTTGTTGTCCCTTTAGTGGCTTTTCAGTAAACCAATAATTCCACACATGGCAATACCACTTTCACCCTACAGCAATCACTGTTCACGTGCTTTGTTATCCATCCCATCTCGTTCCACATCATAATTGCCATATTTCATCATGGCAAGGCACCATTGATTGACCATCATCCTAATACAGAATCGTTGCATCACTCAGAAGCAACTAGTTGACACGCCCATCGATCACTTAATGAAATGATGTGATTGACATGAGTACCCTCCCAGCTACGGCAACTACAGACCATGTTTACTAAGGCTGTTACAATGCCAAGGCCTTGAGAAAGCATAACCCCACATGTACTCCTCAGCATGATGGCCATCGCCTAGAAATCCGCAGCTAAACAGCACTTGTTGATCCGCTCCTCGCTCAATAAGACCATACAGCTTCCGTCCAAACATGGCAATGTCGACGACTTGCTGTTACTTTTGAAGGCAAAAGGTCCATATGTTCACTACGATTTTCTTAAGCTACGACCTTAAAGTCTTACTAAGTAGCTCATATTTACACTATTTATAAATCCGTACTTGTAGTATAAGAACTAGCTAGAAAAACATTGACGAGGCTGGTGACGGGCACCCATGAAACTGAGCATGGCCTAGCATGAACACACTAACACACACACTCAACCCCACAAAACACACACACACACACAATCTCCTTAAGTGCGGTGATGAGCCTCCAGGCTCTGTACGCTCAGAATTCATGGATTTACCCATTCATCACACAATATCTTCGAAACAACACCATTATAATCCTCACACACTTGATAATACCACAGCTTTTCACAGTATAGGCCACAAACATTCAGATACAGTCCTAAAACCATGACATCCACTTCTCACACACTCCATTATCCTTCCCAGCTCACCTCGTATCACAATTACCATATCCCATCGCGGCAAGGCACCTTTGATTGACAATCATCCTAAAACGGGGTTGCTACATCACTCAGAAGCATCTAGTTGATGTGCCTATCAATCATTAATGAAATGACATGATTGACGTGAGTACCCTTCCAGCTACGATAATTACAGCCATGGCAACTACAGACCACATTTACTAAGGCTATTACAGTGCCAAGACCTCGAATTATCGTTGACCCAAGTGTACACCTCAGCACAGCAACTGCAGCTCAGTAATCTGCAGCTAAACAGCACCTCATGATCCGCTCATCGCTCAATAAAACCACATGGTTTGCATCCATACACGGCAATGTTGAGGACTTGCTGTTACTTTAGAACCACAGATACCATATGTTTACTATGGCTATTACAAAAGCCAAGGACTTACAGCCTTACTAACGCTCCGATGAATATTCTATTTATAAAAACCGGACTTGTAGTATAAAAACTAGTTAGATACCTCGTTTTTAGTTCTAGTTCTTACCCAGTTGACGAGGCTACAACATTACCAGTCAGCTACGGTTACTCCAAGTTATTCCCCACCGCTTGCTTTACTCTTTAAACGTTGTTGGTTGCACCAATACACAAAATATTGCGTCAATAACTTGCTTTTGTCTTTCAATGCCGCAACATCACTTCACTTTCACCACATAGGATTGTTTCATCGCTCTCACCTTCTACATTGCCATCGTTTTCATTGCCCAGTTCAGTATTGCCTCCGTGTAGGCCCAGTTCAGCTCCATAGGATCACCCTCGTCTTTATCATCGTTCAGAGTTGCTGTGCATCTATTGCCACAGCACCCCACTCAGCACGTCAGTTGCTACGATTTCTACCAGTTTCTTGCAGTCTCTGTACGTTTATTGCTATTGTTTCGACTCACAATATTAGGTACACCCCAAGCCATGTTTACTAGGCTATTTCGACATCTTCTAGTCCATTGCCACGATTTCTAGTCCTCCCCCATAATTACTAGAGCATCGCAACAGTTTCTAGTCCTTCCCCACGTTTTACAGTCCATCCCCATGATTTCTAGCGCATTGCTATGATTTCTAGAGCATTGCTACGATTACCAGTCCTTCCACATGATTACTCGTCCTCCCCCACGATTTCTAGAGCATCGCAACAATTTCTAGCACATTGCTACGATTTCTACTACACCACTATGATTTCTAGAGCCATTTTCGTGCTCTTTAGCCCATTCCCACGTTTACTAGACCATTTTCATGGTCTCTATCCTGGTTTCTTGGTGTTCACGTCATACCAGATTCCTTCCCATCTCGTTATCGAGATCCTTCCCGGCTTACAGCCAACGTCTATTAGTACTCCTTGACCAAGAGTACTACTTCACTGACTGAAAAGTCGCAGTGTATCTTGCGTTATAGAGGAATTGACTGCATGGAGGTGCACTGAACCACTTGCACACACATTGCCTTGATTGCTGTGTTGCTACGTTAATTGCCTAAGCTCTCCCCGAGTTTTGGGTGTTGCCGTTGCCACGGAAGTCTAGGCTCATCAGCGGAGGGGAGCAAGGGATTTTAATTTCAATTGCGCACTGACAATATCTCAATTTAGCTCAGCGAGCTTGCTAGCACGATGCACATAACAACATATTCAAGCTGTTCTCAAATTCTCGATTTCTTCGGAGCTTTTTACAAGAGAGCACAGTGAACCATGCAACCCTCGAGGCAAGATATATTGCAATAGCCAGAACACATGGATATGCAGATCTGCAAATTGACCAAGTTCGGTCAGTGAGCTCGCTAAGTACGACCCGCCACTAGACCTAATCTGTGCATGCCACCGTCTTCCTCTTAGTTGCTAAACCTGACTCCCAAACTCATCACGATTAGAGGCCCTCATCACTCCCAATCAAGTCACAAAATACTCTCAAAAACCGTCCCCACAAGTCCTCACACACAGTGTGCTCACCCTAACAATGGTGCCGCAAGGTCCAACTGTGCACAACTGTCACACTTCGTGCAACTGCTAGAACAGCTCAATCTGGCTGATTCCCTTGCAACTACTCAAGACCTACACAGAGGCCGACACAACACAAGTTCTCTTTTTACACTGAACCAGAAAAGGAACAGAGCTTTTCTCTCAGATTTATCTCAGCAAACTCTCAAGATGGGCACAGCATCACTGCTGCCAAATCTCTTTCTTATCTCAAGTAAACCGAAGTTTTTATCCAAAATGTTTCTCTTGTTCTATTTCTCTGTGAGCTCACTAAACTTGCATTCTAGACGAGGCTCAAAGCTACTAACTCTTACATGTCACAACAAGTCCAGATCCAAACTGAAACTTTATTACTGTACATGGGGGGTAGGTATCTTTGTTTACTACATGAAATTCTACCTACTTATACTACAGGAAATTGATTATTACAAACGGTCTTTTAGTAATTTAATTCCTTTGTCGGCCGATAATTCTTTGTCCAAACTGGTGCAACACTCTTGGCAGAGCGCCGCTTGGGCCTCCTTTTAGTATCCTCAAAGGGCTAAGTGATGTCAATGTCATGTGCCCTAGCAGCAGAGTAGGTCACTGACTTGTACTCAATGGCTGCTTAATCCTTGATCACCGATCACACCTCATGTTTGGCTTTTGGTTCTGCTCCGGAGGTGACAGTGTCATATTCTAGACTTGGTAACCAAGGAATGCTTCAGATTTTGAGCCCGCTCACTATTCCCATCAGCCAAAGTATGTTTCTAGGCCATGTCTCCGGATCTCCAGAGACTACACGTCATAGATTATCGACGCATAGTTATCTAAATTAGTCCCAGCCTGCATACAAGCACATCCCACTGAAAGTTGAATTCTACTGCAGACGGATGTTTTACATGAGTGAGCTCACTCTTCGGCCCTATTGTCATGCATGCCCATAAGGTACAGTGCAACAACGAAGTCCTTATGTTTTAATTCTGTTGCTTCTGTTTCTATCATAGAGCTCTCAACCTTGGTGACCTTGCTTCCTCATGTGCTATTTACACTGTTAGTCCGCTCTCTGTGCTTCTGCTTTGCTAATGTGTAAGGTATGTGAATTTTGCAAAATTACACCCTTAGACATGCTGCAGGCATGACAGCACCTCAGTGGCTATCCTATCTTTGGCACTTACCTTATCTTATCTTATCAATAGGTGCTCCTAGTGATGTCATCAATGACCCTAGGGTTTGCTACCATTGTCCAACTTGTGCATGTTCACCCTCCTTCCTCTCATGATGGATTAAATTTAGACCCTCACTTTTAGTATATAAGTAGCATAGCTCAAGCTGTATATTCCTTAGCTTTGAGCTAAAGTTAATCTATACCAAATCATACACTCTCTTGCTAAGCACTAAAGACTTAGTCCAGAACCTCCTTTCATCATGAGATTCAACAGTGACTGTACGAACGCGATACAGCCATTGTTTATTCTTGATTGGAGTTCGGGTCTAACAATTAGCTCAAAGCTTTTCCTGCTCTCTAAACAGAGCCCTCATGGAGAAAGACAATGCCATCATTCTAGCCACAGTATTGCTTCCCAGTGCTGTCTGTCTTACCCTTGCACTCACCCTCGCTGCATGACAAAGAAGGGCTGCATCCACTATCATTCTTAACCAACAGATCCACCCCCAGTACATCAGTAATAACATCCCACTCTAGCCACAGCTGATCCACATCCACGCACCCATACCAAGGGATGAAGCAGCACCAATCCACCCTCTCCCTCAAATCAAAAGAGAGGAGGAAGTTGATCTTCAGTCGGCTGAAGGGAACCTTTCAGAAAGTGGATCTACCATCACTTCCCAAGGATATTTCCCTTTCATCATCCTCTTGCCAAGCCCAAGCTCCAGTTCTGCCAGCTCTATCTTGTATGTCATTCAAACTCCCTCCTCCCTTTCCAAAAATGCCCTCACTGAGCACCACGTATGATTCCAGTTGGGTGCAAGCTACTTTAGCAGGCCCCCAACTCCCAAATCAAGTACTGTTGACAGTAATGGAAATGGAAGGGTACTAGCTGCACCACCCTCTCCCATGTTCGATCCCAATGACCTCTGGGATAACATCATCATACCCCTCAGTGCCTACTACCCCACTCAGCAGGAAGTCAACTTCCCCAGCATCATTCACTGAGACCAGCCCATCCAAAACAGCGAGCAAACCCCCACTCCAGAGCCGGAACCCATCACTGGACCATCCTGCCCTCCCAGGCAAAGGCTCACAGGAACCGGACTCTGCCTCAACTGATTCCTTGAGATGGAGAGGTTCAGATGCTGGCCAAGCAAGATGGATTCCAACACTGCAACAGAGTTACTCCCCACTGAGGCACACATCAATGGGATCCACAGAGAAAGTCCCTCTGCCTCCCCATCCCCAATCCTGGAGATCGAACCCCTCCCTGAGACAGCTCCTGATCCCACTGATGACATTAAACAATGCCATCCGCCTCTTTGAGATCAGGAAGCTCACCTGAATACCCAAAATATTATTACAGGCTGAGTATGACAAGTTATTTAGATATTTTGCCTATGAATTGTTATCAAGCCTGGCTTGGGCAAATACTGCAGCCAGGATCGATTATTTCAGTTACAGCCAATGGAAGGTCCCTGTTGATTATATTATACAAACTGAGGCTGGCTGATTTGCCAGTCTTCTCTATAACAATGTCCACTCAGATGCCCCAATGAGGGAACTCAGCCCTTATAGGAGATCCGAGATTGATCTACCCTCAGACATCGAGATCCAGGAACCAATGCCAGATGAACCTCCATATGCACCCCCCCAGGCACCAGTCATAATCCACTTCTCCTATCAAAGAGGAGGGGGACCCCCAGGGATGTATGGTCAGAGATATGTACCTTTTGCTGGGGCAGGCAAGTCAGGGGCACCTAGCAAGCCTCTGACCCAACCACCCCAACTGCCAAATGTTGCACCACAAACATGGACACTGCCATGGCTTCCAGCACTACCAAAACCACCATCTCCACCAGCGCAGTGGGTATTGACCCAGGGCAATGCTGCACCATATGACGAAGTCAAACCCAAGATCCTGAAAGAGGTCAATGACTTTAAGGGTGAGTCTACCAACATCTCCTGCTTCTTCTCACAGTGCGAAATGCATTTCTTCTTATTCAATCGGCACTTCCGCCATTCACCACATAAAGTAATCTTTTGCATGTCATGATTCAATAGGGATGCACAGAAATGGTGGGAACTAGGAGCCCGAGTACTTGGAACTGATGCAAACAGGGAGCAGCTATGCCTCTCATATGCCAACTTCAAGGCAGAAGTCAGGAAGAGGTTCTGGAAGGATGCCAATGCACAAATCAAACACGCCCAATGGGAAAAGCTCAGGCAGTCAAGCTATCCCGATGGTGATCAGTTCTTCCAGAAATTTGAAGAACTAGCATACAATGTGGGGGTACATGATAATGAGCAGGTAATGGTTGCCCAGATCAAGAAAGCCACCCATGGAACCAGTAAAAACACAATATACGTGGCCAATGGAGAAGTACCAACTGGTTACAATTGATGGAAGGCTCACTTACTCCATATGGACTACAACTACCAGCTCAAGAAGGCAGAAGGAACTATGGCTGGGAGGATCGACACCAGGCCACAAGCACAGAAGATGACCATGCCCCAGAAGGGTGGTCAAACGTCAACATACATGCCGGAGAAGAAAACAGCAACAGGAATGATGTACAGAGGGTGAGGAGCCCCTATGGATGTCAACAGGGCATGTGCTACAGCAAAATGCTTCCAATGCAGTAAAATTGGGCATTGCAAGCGCGACTGCCCTGATGGACCAAAGACCAGGGAAGATGCGATGCGGAGGCTCAATGCCTACTGGGACAATCACCCAACAGAGGAAGCACCCACTGAGTTGAAAGTCGAGGAGGTAAAACATGGCACCAGGCAATAAGTGATTCAGCTCACTCAGCTAAGGACTTAGTTTCATCTGGTATGTACATATTGCCCGCTGATGTGCTCGGTAATATTGAATTCAGGTGTTTTGAGTATGATAGAAGCACTCTGCAGACTTCAATAATCAAGGAAAGTTGTTTTAAAGACTTTTTATTCATTACTAGTGAGCTTATACAAGTGTACTACTCACACTAGCGGGGTGGGTGAGACATGATTGGGTGAATAGTGACTTGACTTGAGCTACTGTGCTCGCTCTGACTGGGACTGCTTCGAACTAGTGGCTCTCTTGGCATTATACTGCTTCCTACAAGTGATAGACACTTGACTAGTGGCACTCTGGGCTGACTAGTGGCACTCTTGGCCTAAGAATAATACTTTAAACTTCGAGAACTCACTTGAACGAACTTCGAAACACTCTTGGCCTTTGCAGGATATGAAAGATTGCTCTAAGACACTTCAATTCACTCTATGCTATGGGTAACTTAGCGACTAGTTGCTGCTTCGTCGAGGTTAAGCACAAAAGCCTTTAATTGAGGCACTAGGTACTGACTAGTAGGTCACAATTGTGGGGATGGCTTGCCTGAGCCATGCATGAGCCTATTCTACTACTTATATACTGACAATCAAGGCACAATCAAGATATAAATAACTGACTAGAGGGGTATTATTGATAAGGATTTCTTGGCTAGTCACAAGTAATGGTGAATAATCATGCAATAGTCGGTCTAGAAACGGTCACTTGCTGACTAGTGAGCCTAGGAGCTCTGCAAGAGAGGCACTCCATGTTCTTGGCCCAGCAATGCTCCACTCACGTCAAGGATAAATGGCTAGCCGAACGAGCGTGCCTGTAGCAGCTGTCGATCGTGATCGAAGGCGCAGCCTGGCTATACTAGTACTGATCGCAATGGATCTGTATCACACTCGTCGGATCTGCCACAAGGTTAATCCGTTGCTAATTCATTTCTAAGTCCTGTTTCAAGATTGCTGCATGACTAGTTAACCTGACTTAGGTGTTTATGCCCAGATCGACTCGCTAGTGACCGAACTTCATGAGATTTGTGTCCTCTGCTTCTTGTTTGGTGCGCTAGTCATGTTACTTGTCCACTAGTGGCCGTATTCACTTAGCCCTGTTAGCATTCAAGTCACTAGTATGGCCGGCTGGTAGATTTAACCCACTAGTGGTATCGCATCTAAGTCCTGGCCCTACTAGTCGCATACTAGTCTAACTATCAGCTCGAAGCCTCAGCTATAGTCCTCTAAGTATCACTAATGTAAGATAGATATGCAATAGTATTATTATGAAATCGCAAAATCTAGGTGTGAACACATAGACGGCGTATCACTGCTAGCCAGATTCATAGTACTTCTGTAGTTTTCACCGTGCATTTGAATATACCTGTGATTATGACTTCCAGACTAGAAACTAAGCAAGAATTGACCGAATGACACACTGTGATAGTTAAACTACCAGCTAAATGTTCGGCAAGTACCCCATTATGGGTGAAAGCATCAAACAACAAGTCACCTACCATAGTGACACCCATCATAATGGTTTGACCAGATGGGGCAGGGGAACAAGCAGCTCCATTGGAGTGTCTCACCCCTCCTGATGAAGTGGCTCCATGGAGTCCCAGCCTCGCTGGGAGATACAAGGGAATAGCCTCGGTGAAACCTCCTCTGGTAATGGAGATCACTGTAAGGATACCAAAGTCTAAATCCCTTATCCATCAAGAGGCTTCAGTGAAAACCAAGGACTTAAGCGACCCTGTGCAAAACACTCCTGCTGACAGGAACAAGGAGGCCCAAACAAGGTGGGAGATGCCTAAGGTGCATATAGTAGAAGTACCTGATAAAGAGGATGATACCAGCTTCCAGTGATGGGAGAAGGCTAATATAACACTCTCTGTAGCATCGGAGGTGACCCAGTTGATAGTAGCCAAGTCTTCAGACTTTGGTGTGAAAACTGAGAAGGTCCCACACGAATGGCTAAAACCTTTTGGTGCCAAATGGACATTACACAGGATAGCGGAAGTGAGAACAGAGTCAACAGCAAAAGCAATCCTAAAGAATTGGATTCACAAGGCATGAGTTGAGGAGGTTGTTGATGAGATGATTGAGGGGATGCGACGAGCAGAATGGATCAGAGCACTGGAATGGCTTGAGGAACTACGACAACTGAGGCAATATGTCTGCCAACTAAGTGGAGGAGGAAGAGACCTAGTAACTGATGTCCAAATCAAGACACTACAAAACCAAACTCAGATCTCCACAAATGCCTTAGTCGATAGTGGATGCACCAGCAGCACCATCAGTCGAGAATTTGTCGAGAAACACAATATTCCCACTCATGCCACTGCTGCCCTGATCACCGTCTATAACACAGATGGAACAAAAAACCAAGCAGGGCAGATCACCATCTTCGCCGAGCTCCACATCAAAATTGGGGATCACGCTGAATGGATTGACCTTACTGTCACTGATTTGAAAGACTGGACGATCTTTCTGGAACATGATTGGCTAGCATGACACAATCCAATGATCAATTGGAAAACTGGGAAAATAATCTTTGCCCAATGTCAATATCAAAAAATGCCAGTTGCCCTACCAGATGCTGATCTGTGTGACAAATGGGATGAGGAATTAGAAGAAGGAGACACCATCCTGGCAATAGACTTCAAAGAAGCCATCAGGATCAGAGCAATGCATCACATTGCAAACGAGCTTGCCGCAAAAGCCAATGCAGAGAAGAAGGTGAAGACGTTCGAAGAGATGGTTCCTGAATGGTGTAGGGACTTCAAAGATTTGTTCGATAAAAACAACTTTGATGAACTCCCTGAACCAAAGCCATGGGACCATGCCATTGAACTAATCCCAAATTCTAATGCCAACCTGGACTCCAAAGTCTATCCACTCAACCAAATGGAGCAGGAGGAATTCGACAAGTTCTTAGACGAGAACCTCTCTAGCAGCAGAATATGTCCATCAAAATCCCCAATGGCATTGCCATTCTTCTTCATCAAAAAGAAGGATGGCAAATTATGACCAGTCCAAGATTATTGAAAGCTCAATGAGATGACAATCAAGAATCGGTACCTGTTACCCCTCATCTCCAAGCTCATGGACAAGTTACAAGGTGCTAAGTACTTTTCAAAACTTGACATCCAATGGGGTTATAACAATGTTTGCATTAAACAAGGGGATGAATGGAAGGCAGCATTCAGAACTAATTGAGGGCTATTCAAGCCCACGTTTATGTTCTTTGGACTCACAAATTCACCCACTACTTTCCAATGGATGATGAACAACATCTTTAAAGACCTAATCATGTCAGGAGCAGTTACCGTTTACCTCAACGATATTCTCATCATGTCAAAGACAAAGGAAGAACATTGTCAAATAACATGAGAAGTCTTGAAGGTCCTTCGCAAGCACACACTATTCCTAAAAGCAGAGAAGTGCGAGTTTGAAGTCCTGGAAACAGAGTACCTAGAGGTAATCATCAGTGAAGGAAGCATCAAAATAGATCCAGTCAAAGTCAGAGGCATTACAGAATGGCCAACACCTAACAAGAAGAAAGAGCTCCCGTCGTTTCTGGGATTCACCAACTTCTATCAGCGGTTCATCAAAGGCTATAGCAAAATCGTAAAGCCAATGACTCAGTTAACCAGGAATGAACCCTGGAAGTGGGGCACAGCACAACAAGACACATTCCAACAACTGAAGAACCAACTGGCACGGGATGTGGTACTAGCAATACCAATGGAGGGAGGAAGATTTCATGTGGAGGTGGATACCAGCGAGGGAGCAATTGGTGCCATTTTGTCACAAGAGCAAGATGGGAAGTGGAGACCAGTGTCCTTCCTGTCGAAAGCTCTTTCAGTTACAGAACAAAACTATGAGATCTATGACAAAGAACTCCTCACCATCATGCTCACACTTGACGAATGGAGGCACTACCTCATGGGTGCCTGTCAGGACTTCGAAATCTGGACTGATCATCAGAACCTCCAGTATTTCCAAAAGCCACAGAAACTTAACCAATGACAAGCCCATTGGGTTACTGAGCTAGCAGAATACCATTTCACTCTCCATCACAAAGCCGGCATCACAAACAAAAAGGCAGACTTACTCAGTTGACAAGCAGACCATGAACAAGGCAAGGATGATAATGACAAAGTCGTAATTCTCAAGCTGGAGCACTTCTGGGCCATGATAATGCCAATTATAGAGGAAACCCATAGCCATATTAAAAACACCACCCACAACATTCACCTGTGGGATAATAATGTACTAGGCTCTGTCAACCATAACTGGGGAATGAAGTTGAAGGAGGGCCTAGTCTGGTATGACAATAGGATCTACATACCCAGAGATCATGCCCTTTGAGGAAAGATCATAGCACAATCCCATGATCATATCACCACAGGGCACCCTGGCATCGAAAAAACAAAGGAGCTCATCCTCAGGGAATATTGGTGGCCCAAGATGAAAAAGGATGTTGAAGCATATGTCCATGCTTGCAAGACTTGTCAGCAAACCAAGTCAAGCACACAAGCCAAAGCAGCGCCCCTTCACCCAAACACTATACTCTCACGACCATGGACTCACATCTCCATAGGCATGATCACCAGCTTACCCATATGCAATGGGTACAACACTATCATCATGATTGTAGACTGCTTCTCCAAGGAAATCATTCCCATTGTGTGCTCAACAGAACTCTCATCAGAAGGCTGGGCAAAAATCCTACGCAATGAAGTCTATGCAAAACACAGGATGCCACAAGTAGTCATATCTGACAAGGGAACTGTATTTGTCTCCAAATTCATGAAAGACCTTTACGATCTACTACAGATCAAAGGCAACGCATCCACGGCCTTCCATTCCCAAACCGACAGACAGACAGAGAGAGTCAATCAAGAGGTCAAAAAATACCTCTGTATCTTCATCAACCATCTCCAAACTGATTGGGCAGAATGGCTTTCCCTCACTGCCTTTGCTCACAACAACCGAGTTCACTTGGCAACTGGGAAAAGTCCCTTCAAAGTCAATTATGGCTATACCACTGATGAGCCTCCAGGCTCTGTATGCTCAGAATTCGTGGATTTTCCCTGCTAATTAACATTGCCGTCCCTTCAATGGCCTTTCAGTAAACCAATAATTCCACACACGGCAATACCACTTTCATCCTACGGCAATCACTCCTTACACGCTTTGTTATCCATCCCATCTTGCTACGCATCATAATTGCCGTATTTCATCATGGCAAGGCACTGTGGATTGACCATCATCCAAATACGGAATCATCGCATCACTCAGAAGCAACTAGTTGATGCGCCTATTGATCACTTAATGAAATGATGTGATTGACGCGAGTACCCTCTCAGCTACGATAATTGCAGCTACGGCAACTACAGACCATGTTTACTAAGGCTGTTACAATGCCAAGGCCTCGAGAAAACGTACCCCCATGCATACTCCTCAGCACGACGACTATCGCCTAGAAATCCGCAGCTAAACAGCACTTGTTGATCCACTCATCGCTCAGTAAGACCATATGACTTCAGTCTGAACATGGCAACATTGACGACTTGCTGTTACTTTCGAAGGCAAAAGGACCATATGTTCACTACGATTTTACTAAGCTACGGCCTTACAGCCTTACTAAGTTGCTCATATTTACACTATTTATAAATTCGTACTTGTAGTATAAAAACTAGCTAGGAAAAGGTAGGTAGTCAGTTTATCACCAGTTGATGACCAGTCGATCACAGTCTATCTCAGTGCACTATGTCAATTATCACCAGTAAACTACGTCTATTCACCGTCCTATGGCAATATACTGTTTACCCCAGCATAATCTTGATTGCATGTCGACTCTTAAACTCACCAGAGTTATTCCACGGTTCTTAACTGTGAAGAGTCCTTCCACACCCGCTCTTCGTGCTTAACACTATTGGTACACACTCATATTGTGCCAATATGTGATCGCCACGCCATACCTTGTCCCCATTATCTTTTACAAGGCCGTCATTGTTTCACTTTCACACCATTGGAGTTTTTACAGTTTCACTTTCACCATTGTTATTGTCACCCACTTGGGTAGTCTCCGAGTAGACATAGGATCAGTATCAGCAAGTTTTCGTATCGCATCAGTATATGACAGTCCCTCGAGTGGACTTGAAGGTTAGTTTGACATAGGATAAGATCGTTTCAGTACCAGACAAGTTTCGACATCTACTCAGCACCCTCGCATCGTATAGGACCAGTATTATCGCCAGTTTTTGTAGTTCCACATTTTCCCTCGCCATTCCACTCTCAGCACCTCGTTCAACGTTTTCTCTTGCCACACACAGTCCCCACTCCATTTTCCCATTGACTCATTCACTCATAGACTATTGTCGACCATTTAGTCTATCTCCCATCATTCACCCCGCCCAGATTATTGTCGCACGATGTTTTCTAGTCTCGTCTTGCGTTTTCGCATACAGATCCGTGGTATACATGTCATACCTGCTTCCGTTCCCTCTCATTCCGAGAGAACCCTACTGGCTTATAGCCTTAGCATCTAGTACTCGACTACCAAGTAGTACTACTTTGCAGACTTAAAGTCGCAGTGTATTCTTGTGTACAGAGGAATTGTTCTACTGCACGGAGGTGCCTCGAACCACTCGCACACACGATCGCCTTGATTGCCATGCCACTACGTTAACTCGTCCAATCTCATTTTGAGTTGGTGTTGCCATTGCCACGGAAGTCTAGGCTCATCACCGCCCACATACTACCAGGAGCAAAGCCACAGACTCCCTTCCAAACCCCCGCTTCTCATACATTCATCTCCAAAATGCAGGAAATCCATGCCGAAGCCAAACATTCCCTAAAAAAAGGCAGCCAACCACATGAAAGCCCAATACAACAAGAAGAAACAAACAGCGGTTGACTACCACCCAGGCAATAAAGTTTGGCTCAATACCACTAATCTACATCTCCCTCATCCCAAGAAGAAGCTTGCAGACAGGTGAATGGGTCCATTCATGATCACCACAAAAAGGGGAGTGTCAGCATATACTCTCAAACTACCGATGAACTGGCATATCCATCCAACATTCAATGAAGCACTCCTTACCCCATATGCACCACCCGCTTTTCCTAACCAAGAACAACCACCTCCACCACCACCAAACCTTATCAACAGTGCTGAACATTATGAAGTCAAAAAAGTCCTTAACAGTAGACTCCACAAAGTCAGGGGAAAACAGGGAGAACCACCCAGGCAGGTCACTGACTACTTCATCAAATGGAAAGGCTATGGGCCAGAGTCAAACAGTTGGGTATGAGAAGACAACATGGATGCTGATGAACTTATTGAAGAATTCCTCACAGAACACGTTGACTTAGTCATAACCAATATCCCCAAGGCCACTGTCATAATTGATGCTCAACACCCTAACAAGCAAGGGCCCCAAGAGGAATGGCGGTATCTAATTCACCCAGGAGATGACCCACAATATGGGCCAGCAGTTGAACAATAGTTCTATGCATGTGAAGTACCATTGTACTTACCACTGATCCAAAAGTACTGGGAAGTCAACACAAAGGATGAGATGTACGACTATGATGAACCATATCAGCTGGACTTTGTAAATGACTGAAGCAGACCATAACAGCAGTCAGGACGCCTGCCTTAACACGGGGGTAATATTACAATTTATTCATTTTCTTTATCTAAGCACCTCAGCGGCTATCTTATCTTTGGCACTTACCTTATCTTATCAATAGACACTCCAACTAGTGATGTCATCAATGACCCTAGGGTTCACTACCATCATCCGACTTGTGCATGTTCACCCTTCTTCCTCTCATGATGGATTTATATTTAGACCCTCACTTTTAGTATATAAGTAGCATAGCTCAAGCTGTATATTCCTTAGCTTTGAGCTAAAGTTAATCTATACCAAATCATACACTCTCTTACTAAGCACTAAAGACTTAGTCCAGAATCTCCTTTCATCATGAGATTCAACGGTGACTGTACGAACACGATACAGCCATTGTTTATTCTTGATTGGAGTTCAGGTCTAACAGACATTGAGCATTGGAGTTTTTCTTACAAGGCTGAATGTATTGGTGAGCTCTGGTGTCTTAATAGGTTAAGATGTTAATTCTAGGTCTTTGCTATAACAAGCCTTAGATTGAACTGGTCTTTCAGGATACAAGCTGAACACTAATCTTAATGATTTATTTGGTAATATGATTTGTTCTCATCTCTCTTCTTCTTTTACCAATAACACAGTGTCTTGTTCTCCTAGTATGATTTTATGAGAAGGGACAACCTTGAGAAATTGACTCATTCTGCTAGCTAAGTCTCTGACCTTTTCCAATTGGTCATAAACTCTGGCATCTATAGGAGTGGGTGATTCTGGTTGTTGCCCAAGCCAGTACTGATCAGTGTATTTGAATAGGAGTTGATTGCCACATTCTAAACACATCCTCAGACTTATCCAAGTGGCATAAAGTAAGTGGACATTGTTTATTCTGTGCAATATATTTATGAATAGTTGTTTGGGTTCTACTTTAAAGATAACCTCTCTTTCCAATAGGAGTGATGCTGCAGAGAGAACTTAGAAGAGCAGACTAAAGTCCTATAATAATTAAGACTGCCACTTCAATAAACAGTGGCTATAGAGAATAGCAAGATCTATTGGAATTGAAGTTATCATAGTATTGTACTTGATAATAAGTGGAATAATTATCTTCATTCTTTTCTATACTATATTCTTTAATGATTTGTGCTATAGGTGAATGCATATAGCCCATCTCCATACCAGTATGTGTTAACAGCTTAATAGTTGAAGGTCCTGGCTGCCAAAGCCACAAGAGTCTGGGTTGTTATAGGCTAATACTTGATTTGTTGCTGTAAAGTTTCTCATTGCAAGTTTGAGTCAGTTCAGAGAGAATGCTTCCCAATGTGTTCACCATTGTAAAATGGCATGCAATGATCAATGGGTGTCTAATTTTATAGTTCTAGTGAGTGTTTCTTTAGATCTTAATGGACATGGTCTAGCAGACAGAGTGGTGCTGGCTAATTAATATAGAGAACGTATAGTAATGAGCAAATAGGTTTAGTAAACTACTAGAGGAAAAGAGACAAATTTTTATTTACTAAGAGACCAGACAAGATGGCTTGTAGAAAATTAAGAACCAGACTATCTCTTTAGTGTAATCTCTAACCTGACACAGATCTAAATTGAGATCACATAAGTTGGGACAAAAGAGATACTTTATTCTGCTAACTATGGCTCTTTATATATTGTAATCTTATTGATAATATGAATCAGTATGAGTCCATACAAGTCATTGCTGCATAAGTTTGAATCAATTGAGTCTATCTACAGCTCTCAA
This sequence comes from Armillaria cepistipes, assembly GCA_900157415.1. Classification (NCBI taxonomy): domain Eukaryota; kingdom Fungi; phylum Basidiomycota; class Agaricomycetes; order Agaricales; family Physalacriaceae; genus Armillaria; species Armillaria cepistipes. The sequence goes on from FTRY01000008.1 coordinate 2,024,163, forward strand.
GTCCATGCTATTTAAAATACATTAGAGATGAGTCATTTGTCAGTTAAAATTTATAGCACCTTTGCTTCTTTCAACTGTCTAAGCTGCTTATATGTCAATGCAAGGTTGTTTATAGATGACAATGTGTCAGGATGATGCTCTCCAAGAACTTCCTTGCGAAGCTTAAGTGTCTCTGTCTGTAGCACCTTTGCTTCCTTCAACTGTCCAAGCTGCTTATATGTCAATGCAAGGTTATTCATAGATGACAGTGTGTTAGGATGATGCTCTCCAAGAACTTTCTTGCGAAGCTTGAGTGTTTCTGTTTGTAGCACTTTTGCTTCTTCCAACTGTCCAAGCCGCTTATATATCAAGGCAAGATTGTTCATAGATGACAATGTGTCAGAATGATGCTCTCCAAGAACTTCCTTGTAAAGCTTGAGTGTCTTTATGTGTAACACCTTTGCTTCTTCCAACTGTCCAAGCTGCTTATATGTCAATGCAAGGTTATTCATAGATGACAATGTGTGAGGATGATGCTCTCCAAGAACTTCCCTGCAAAGCTTGAGTGTCTCTGTGTGTAGCATCTTTGCTTCTTCCAACTGTCCAAGCTCATGGTGTATCAATGCAAGGTTGTTTATAGATGTCAATGTGTCAGAATGATGCTCTCCAAGAACTTCCTTGCGAAGCTTGAGTGTCTCTATGTATAGCACCTTTGCTTCTTCCAATTGTCCAAGCTGCTTATATGTCAATGCAAGGTTGTTCATAGATGACAATGTGTCAGGATGATGCTCTCCAAGAACTTCCTTGTAAAGCTTGAGTGTCTCTGTGTGTAGCACTTTTGCTTCTTCCAACTGTCCAAGCTGCTTATATGTCAATGCAAGGTTGTTCATAGATGATAATGTATCAGGATGATGCTCTCCAAGAACTTCCCTGCAAAGCTTGAGTGTCTCTGTGTGTAGCACCTTTGCTTCTTCCAACTGTCCAAGCTCATAATATATCAATGCAAGATTGTTCATAGATGACAATGTGTGAGGATGATGCTCTCCAAGAACTTCCTTGTGAAGCTTGAGTGTCTCTGTATGTAGCACCTTTGCTTCTTCCAACTGTCCAAGCTCATGGTATATCAATGCAAGGTTGTTCATAAATAACAATGTATCAGAATGATGCTCTCCAAGAACTTCCTTGCGAAGCTTGAGTGTTTCTGTCTGTAGCATCTTTGCTTCTTTCAACTGTCTAAGCTGCTTATATGTCAATGCAAGGCTGTTCATAGACAACAATGTGTCAGAATAATGCTCTCCAAGAACTTCCTTGCGAAGCTTGAGTGTCTCTATCTGTAGCACCTTTGCTTCTTTCAACTGGCCAAGCTTTGCATATATATTTCCAAGATTACTCATGGATTTTAAAGTATTGGAGTGATGCTTTTCAAAATAGTGTTTACAATGTTCCAAAGCCTTCTGATATATGTGTTTAGCCTTTTCCAATAATCCTGCATCTTCAAAAATCCTTCCAAAGGAACTATAAGCACCAAAAGTACAAAGATTATTTTGATCAATATTGTCAGCATGAGCAAGCAGTAACCGCTGAAACTGATAGGTAACATCAGTGGTACTATAAGGTATTGCACGTGCTAAAAGAAGCTGTGCTATATGATATATTTTATTTTTATTAACAATAGTCTCTTGAACGCAGATATAAAGTATGGGGTGAAATGAGAGAACTTTAGCACCAGTATTATATACTATAAGAGAGAAGTGGCTCAGCTCATCAATACTGTCATTCCAAGACCACTCATGTGGAAAGAGTGATAGAAATTTCTTCAACTCCTCAACAGCTGGAGTTTTCTCTTTCTCCTCAGGCTCAAGATCATAGCCAGTAAAGGCAGCTGCCTGATAGAACAGCTCAACAGGTATAGCTGTGTGATGGAAGAAAGCACAGATCTGCATAAAGAGCTGAGTTGAAGAGCTGAGCTGATCAAAGCTAAGTTGGAAGGCACTAAAGACAGTTTTTTGATAGCCATCAAGTGATTTCATCTTGTAATTGAGAAGCTGTTTGGATTTCTGTTTAAAGAGAGAAAGATAAATGCTAAGAGTACATGTTGCAGTTGAGGCAATATAAGCACCAGCTGTAGCTACAGCAAGAGCTTGGCAGCCAAGTGTATCAACAATATCAGATGCAAGCTGCTGATTGTTGTTGTTGCAGTCCTCATGTGCATGTTTCAGAAGAAGATTGACAGCCTCACTTTGTTCAAGATCAGAAAAATCAAAGTGAGCATCAGGAGATGCCATTTGGTTAATCTCAGTGAGGCGGCTGGTGATGATAATGCTGCCATGATTGCACTGTGGAATATACTTGCTCAGTTCAACCTTTGGATCATCTGCATTGTCAAAAATAAGAAGCCAATCCTTCTGCATCCTTCTCAAAAAATCCTGAACATCATTAACTGATTCACCAACACCAGCAGCTTTGCCAAGTTTCTTGAAGTCAGCAGCAAGTGTAGCATCTGAGGTGGCATCAAAAAACCAAACATGTATAAATCTGTTATTGGCTTTCAATATCATAAGTTAACTAATTAAAGAAAAGTCTTACCTGGATGTGTCTTTAGAAACAAAGTTAAGCACCAGCTGTGTCTTTCCAGTTCCACCCCTTGCCACAATAGTGACAATATGCTGCAGAGGAGCAAAAGCCCTCTCAATGGACCAATGAAGGCTATCAGCAGTCTGCTGGTCCATGGAATCAGGCAATTCAAACTCGCAAGCTGGTGAAGCAAAGCAGGAAACAGCTTGGTTGGTGCTTGTCACAAGAATGGGATTATGGAAGGAGTGAGGAAGATACTGGTCTAACTTCAGGGAAGGGTCTGCATTCTCAAGAACCAGCAAGAGAGGTTGATGGGCACTGTTATTGGCCTTGATACTGTGTACCATCAGTTTGAGTCCCATGCTGAATGCTTCAACTGAGCTTGCATCCAGGACAATAGTGATAAATCTGGGACACATCAGCCAATATGATACCACACAATAGACTACTACTGACCTTGATGAATGATCAAAGCTACAAATAAAATCTGCAAGGGCATTACTATTTGTGCTGAAAAGTGTAACCACAGGCACAGCAAGCATTCTTGATAGTTTCCAGAGGTCACCCTCACGGCCAGTGAAGTACTGGCTTGGAGGAGGGCATGCAAGCACATTAAGATTGAGGGGTGAGAGTGGAGTGGGGTCATGCTGTATGATTGTGAGAATTTTCTCCACACCATGATATGTCTTCTCCCCAGTGATGTGTGTGCCAATATGAATCTTTGTCTGCAAAAAATGGATCAGAAGATTGTTCAGAACCAAGTGCAGAGACAGAGCTTTTGCACCTGGAAGACCTTGATTGCCATATCAATGTGTCTGACACATAACATCGCTTCTGCCTTGAGAGCGCTGCGCTCTAGTATTAGCCTTCCATTGCTCACAGCCTCGTATTTTATCACGGCATCGAGAACCTTCCTCAGGCAGTCCTCGAGCTCTAGAAATGCAGCCCTGAGGTTGTCGAGCAGCAGCACTGAATCATCCCGCCCATGTCGGAACTCAAGCACAATATCAGAGACCTTAGTGAGATCACCCTTCACCTTGTCCCATTCTTCTTTACATGCATTGACCGCCTGTGATAAGAGATGCGGATTAGTACAGTGATCTCACTGCAAAATGACGACGCACCTCGATGATCGTGATGGCTGTAGTCGCCAGTCCTGTCACTACCTTGACGTACGGCACCTTGTCCAGCACCTCGCAAATGCTTTTCACGATCTCCAGAATGGAGGCCGCATTGGCGGTCTTGTTCCCAGATGAGGTGCCGGCGAGGTTTTTGTTATCTGGTGAGTCCTTGATAGTCACAGTCTGAGCATTGGCGAGAGGCTGGGAAGATGTGGAGGAGCTTTTGTTCACCTGTAATACTGGACTGGCGCTACGCAATGGCGTGGCGGCGACATCGCCAATCGTATCGAGGTGGTCACGTTTATCTCGATGAAAAAGCTTTTTGACTTTGGCCTTAATGGAGGCGGCATCGTTTGACGCAGATCCGACAGCTTGGGCGGGCGCATTTGAGGACAACGAAGCGGGCAACGAGCTGCTGGATGCATTGCCGTGAGCGATCTGTTTGAGATAGGAATATACCATGGTTGCGAGAGTGGTCGTGGTTGCTGGTCAAGGTAGACACGCGGCAAGTCAGGCTTATGTGATAGATTGCGAAAGCTGTGAGTTCTATGAATAAACTAAACATATAAGAGTGAAAAAAATATTCCTGTAGCACGACTTCTAAAGATACGGCTGACTCACGCGACGGGTAAATCACTACTTTGTCCTCTTGTAAATCTTATCAATGAAACTCTTAAATACCTCCCTCTTCAACGTATTCTTCCCCTCAACCTCCGGAAACCCCTCCACCCCCCCAATACCGCTTCCTCAAATCCACCTCCAGGCTCTCAAACACCTCCTTCACTCTCCTCTCGCACTCGGAACCCTTCCGTCCATAATTCTCATCGAGGATCTTCCGCTGCTCAGGCGTGCACACCGCCAGCGCGGTGTTCATGCGCCACGAGCACTTGTTATCCAGGATGTCCGTGCCGATTTTGCCGATCTGGTCTGGCGTGCCGGAAAAGTCAAGAAAGTCGTCTTGGATCTGGAAGTACTCGCCGAGGGAGATGAGGATGGATTTGACGAGGGCGTAGGGCTCGATGGTTTGCGTCCCGGAGGGGTAGGATTGGGGGACGTGGGACACGTACATAGCGAGGGCAACGGGGAGGTAGAACGAGCAGTACGCGGTTTTGTAGATCACAATGAGTGAATGCCTTCAACCAATGGTCAAAACAAAGCACGGCATCAACGACATCAAGGGAATAAAGTACGCACTTTTTTAGTGAGAATTTACTCAAATAAACCTCGTCCTCCAGAGCAGCGATCAAATCAATAAGCTGCCCCATCTCCGTCTGGAACGTCGTCTCCAGGAAGAGCTTCAGGATCACATAGTAGCTCTCCCCGCGGAAATGCTTCTTGAGGAGATAGTATATCGCCGCCTCCGGCGTGAACGAGTCGTTGATGGCGGTTTGGCCGACTTTGGGGACGCGGTACTAGCAGGGCTGGCCTCGGCGCGTGATCGAAGAGTCCATCATGTCGTCCGAGACGAGGAAGAAGGCTCGGAGCTATAAGTGGGAGGATGAGAACGGTAGGAAGGGAAGATACGGAAGGTGGGACGCACGAGCTCGATGCCCCAGCCGAGTACGGTAGCCTTTAGGTACTCGTCCGTTAACGGGGTCCCCTTGATGATCTCAGCGGTGCCGACGACGGACATGCCACGGTTCAGCTTGCCTCCAGTAATGTTGTAGTCGAGATTCCATCGGAAGAATGAGCTCAGTTCCGTTTTCGCATGAAGCTCACTCACCCTCTCCTACCACTCAATCGCATCCTTAGGCATACCCTCACCAGTAATGTAGTCGAGCAGCTCCTGCTTGATGACCTTCCATGCTCCTTCGAAACGCGCACGGCGAGCTGCGTTGTCGGTCGATATGTTTAACGAATGTGGATGGACGTGAGAGATGGGCGCGATAAGAAAGTGGTGCTGGGATTTCGTTTGTTCGCTTATTCCCGGATAATAATATTTGCTTCCTGATTCGGACGCCGACATCGGAGATTACACGAATTCAGAACTGGACGCCTTGTCCTTCCTTCATCAGTCTAGGAGAAGATAACTCTTTGTGTATTGCAGACAAAAGCTGGCGACGTCGACCGCCTCTCAGTCACGGCTAGAATACAGAATATTATACAGTACAACACAATCGATATCCACGAACCGGAAAAACCATCAATAAAACATCCCAACAGGCGTCTCGCACTAGTGGGTATAACCACCCGTTGACGTCGATATCAGCTCCGCATAGAAGGGAGAGACCACGACTCCCTCCTCCGAACTCGTTTATCCCTACCCCGTTCCCTCCGTCCACCAGCATGAATTCCTCCAACAAGCACGGACAATACGCACATTCCAATTTCATTCAGTTTCCGTCCGTTGTCATTAGAGCAGGGACCATCATCACGATAGAACCCTTTCTCCTCCTCCCTTCTCCTGCTTCAACCATTCCAACATCCCAGTCGATCCTCCTGCACGGATTCCGGCGCGCGAGCCAGTACATTCCGATACTGCTTGCCACGAGGATGAGCGCAAATGCCAAGAGTGGGACGGTTCCGTAGGGCTCGAATGTCATCAATGTAGGCATGGACGATGCGGGGCGACGACGGGGGGGATGGAAAGGCTTGGTTTTCGTAAGCCAAATGAGCTGACTCACTGGTCGCTGGAGCTTTATATGCGGCTAAGATATATCTCCGTCTCGGGGTCCGGCGATTGCGTGGCGTCATTGCGTATGTAGATTCGTTAATTTACTGGTGGGGTGACCGTGAAATGCCTCAAGTGTAAGTTCCAGACTTGCGGTACCAAATGAGCGTGAGACTCGACTCTGCTTCAGGTTGAAGCTGTAAAGAGAAAACGAGAGGCTTCGCGGAGACCGGTTCGTCAGCAGAATCACAAAGCAGGGCCGCTATTCTGCTCCCATCACAGATCACAGCGGCGAGAACTCTGTGAAGGAGCGCCAAGCTTGAAAATACAGTGGGTGAGGAGACAGAAAGACAGGAGCTCATATGAGGAAGAAAAGGTAGCCAATCTGCGCCGCAAACCATGCCGCGGCATTTTGGCCGCCAAGGAAAACACCAGTTTACACCATCGTGGGCAAAGACCGTCTTCCATCGGATTGTCCACGTCCATCCGAACGGCCTCGAGAGCCACCTCTTGGCATCAGTCCTCACGATAGCACAGCAGAAAGACGGGAAACCAAGGATCAACTGTAGGGTGAAGACTGATATTAGGTATCAATCACGCACAATCGAATGGTGATTCTGATATGAAGACGAGGAGTACTGGAAGATTCTACCCCCAGTAATCAGACAATGGCGGTCGCCGATAGCGAACACCAAGCCTGCCGTCTAGCACAAGCTTAGGCAGTCTTGCGAGAATCCTCCCATGAAACGATGAGGACGCGAGCTATTACGAGAAACCTTAAGCAAGTCGCGCGACGCAGATGAATCGAGTGTACACACCATAACAACGTATTTCCGAGTCAATAATCATCGTTGTAAATGACGAAGCCAACCCCCGCGTTCGCCCTCGTTTCCTGATAAGCCTGGCCAATGGAACCCACCAGGCAGTCCACGTTTCTGAAGAATAACGGTCGTTGACGAAGCGCAATCCCGCGTTCCCGGTACCAGTGCCAAATCTGACCAACGAAGATCAGTAGAGAGAAGAATCGATGGATGCGAATCCTACCTAGGGTCGAGCCACATACGACAACTCTGCGTATTGAATACGTCAGGATGATGCTAATCCTGCCGTCTTGTACAAGTACAATTGTCGTGGGCGTAGATATCACCTAACCTGCGAAGATGTCTTGTTGCGGACATGCGTGTGTGATACGATACGACGTACCAGCTCAGAACTTTATAATACCCGTTTTTCCTGCGATTCAGAACGTTGGTTGCGCGGACAAGGACGGCTGAGGATGATGGGTGAAAAATCAAGGAATGGAAACGTGAACTGGATTCATTACCGGATCCCTCTGAAGAAAGGCTCGACGACAAAGTCCGGAGCGATATCGGCTCGTCCCAAAGTCGGAACGCGAACACGGTCAAGGCGATCGATAATACTCCATGTACGCAGCTCTCCGGTGAACCTACAAGGAGACCGTCAGCATATAGAACGATAGTGGTAAAAACACTGCACGTACATCCCCATTGCAACGGAGATATCTGCCGATGGACTGATGGACTGGTTCATCGAGTACACCAGCTCTTCCGGCCACGGGTCCACGAGACATCCGCGCTTCTTGTGGAACATCCTGAGCGCCTTGCCATACGCTTCCATATCCGCCACGCCGACAGCCAGTCCCTTCTGTACATCCTCCGGGAAGGCTTTGCTGAGCTCCCCAGTCGACGTGTTCTACATCCCCATATCCGCCAACGAGTTGGTCAACATCAAGTAGCGTAATCCCACAGGCTGTCTTCGTACTTCGAATTCTAGACCGAGGATCCCGCCCCATGAATGGCCGAGAAAATCGAAGCTGTCCCGGATGTGGAAGTACTCAAGAAGGTTGACCAATTCATCGATGAAGAGATCGATGGTCCAGAACGATGGTGGGTTTGATGGGAGATGCGTCGAGCGGGAGTTTCCGATTTGGTCGTAGAAGATGACTGGGATAGAGAACTTGGTGGCGAGGTCGGAGAGAGGAAGAAGGTAGTCATGAGATAGACCTAGAGAGTGAATATTAGTGAGACAGGCATTTCGGCAAGCACTAAACAAGACTGACCTGGCCCGCCGTGCGCCACAACCAACGGTGTCCGTATACGGCTATCGAGGTTGCCGACAACTTTGTACTATGTCTGGTACTCTTCGCCATGATAGTTGGAAGGGAGGAATCCTTCAGTCATCGACGTGAGCCTTCAGCGAATATTAGAGGGAAAAAGAAAGATGAGAGACAGGAGAACGCACTTGAATCACGCTTCGTTTTGCCGAAACATTCTCAACCGAGGGTACCGACATCGCCAGCTGATCATATCAAATGTTGAACTTCGGCGGGCGAATGCAAATGGTGACAACATTCTTCGAAAAATCTACAAATCTAGATTAGTATGAATAGAACGTAGAAATTGACCAACCTCACCACATATGTCATCTGTAACGGTCTGTTGGTCCCCCGGAAATCTACAGACAAGATCATTTGCGATACCGTCCTACGTCCGATTGTCAGCTCTCGAAAGAGACACATAGATGAATGAGTACGCACGGAACAGTCTTCACCACGTATATAGTTAACTTCATCCAAGAGAGAAAATGTTCATCGAGGACAAGAACATCCGAAAAGCAATTAGACCAAGGCATATGTTATCTCCATACGTTCACGGCCGCCATCCGCGAATCACTGTGATGGTGATGCCTGTGCATAAAACGAAGAAGTAGGTTCTCGCGTATCGCTTGAGCGGCGGCACTGAAGCTAGGCAGAGCTGCTAATCAGGAAGAGCTATAAGACATAACTAGCTTATAGTAACACACCTTGTTGTACTCTTTATCACCATGTTCTTCGTTGTATTTGCTTAAGTTGGCTAGAGGCTAGGCAGGCCGACCTTACCACCGCGTAACGTGTTACATTCGAAAATGTAGCAGAAGGGAAAAAACACACCTTATCCAAGTATGATATCGCAGCCATAAGGTGTATCCCTGTTAGTCTCCACAAAGGACCGTTCCTCTTCAAGAATGACAAGTCCCGTCGCAGTAAAAGGACGCCAGAATCTCGACAGGGTGCTCAAGTGTCTGACCATAATGTTTCTGAAGGTAGACTGCCGATGTTCTTCACGATGAATCACTTGGAAATTAGCTTCAAGAAAAAATCCGCCATCCTACATGTTCACCCAGTATTCGTGGCAATATCCCATGACAGTTCGCAGGAGGAAGAGCCCTCTTGAAGGTTAACAATTAGTCTGGAGGCTCGTAGTATGCAAGTTTCGTCGTTCGCTCGGTGAGGGATGCATAGCTTTGGGGATGGTCGCGCGGTGCTGGGGAAGGGAAGAGGTGACAGACTGGATGAAGTCTTCTGCTGAAGACGCCGATAACAGCCGGACCGTGAGAACATCTGAGCATCCGAGGTTTCCGTCTTCATTTTTCCCACAACGGCCCATCCGATTACGCGACCGTTAAAGTTCGGTACTCCCCTCCTCTGTCTAGACTACCAGCGCTGTCTCCCATTCACTGGTTACTCCGACATGCTACGTCAAAAACGATTTCACCGTTGGCCAGACTCACTGTATCAACGTTAACCATGAAGGATGTGGAGAAGAATATGAGGAATATGGCAGACCGCCAATAGGAGATAGAAGAGGACATCGGATGACCGGTGAGCAGTTCTCTCGATCCGTCTGTTGATGACGATTATTGACTTGGCAATGAAGGAGAGACTGGTGGATAAGTTGGTTCTGCCCCCTGGCTTTCAACGAGCTCAGAGATCCGGACGACACGACAACAAAGGGGACGGAGACGGCTGCAGAATTAGCGAAGGCGCGCTAGTTGTCGATGGCAGATCTTCACAACCCAAGGTCGACACAGACATCGTCTCCCCACAACAGACCACTGGTACTGCCGCCGACAAATTCTTCCCGGTACTCCATTCTTACAACCAAGTCCGACCTTCACGGCTGTAAAAACCGGCTTACCGGACTCTTCGACTATCGGAGTTTTCATACCACGACAAAATTTCTTGATAACCGAGACGTCATTGTGTGTGTGTGTGCCAAGCTCATGCAGATGAGTCCATCAACTTGTTGAAGTTGCTGCGGACGAGACGGGTGTGGGACGGGGATCGTCAGACGAAGGCTTCCATTCCCAATTGCGTATGGCATCGGCGAGCCCATTCTTCTTCACGCGCCTACCGGCTCTGAAAAGGTATGCTCATCAAGCTGCAATTTGATTTCATCACTGACTATTCTCGATGCCTAGAGCAATGTGCTATGCTATCAAAGTCAGCGAACTTACGGGTGACTCTCAAATGACGAAGTACGAATATCGCCATGCCAATAATTTCCTTTTTCTGGTTCAGTTGCCTGGACCTTCTCTACGGTCCCCATAGCGTTCGAAGCACTTTCCTGCGACGGTATCGCAGGACGCTTCTGTAGACCTCCGCATGCTCTCCAGTGCGAAATCAAGGTCCCGCTGTGACATCCGCAGAGATTTCGGCCTGAACAGTGCTGAAGCGGCGGTGGCCGGGGTATCTGATATTGGCACAGGGTTCGCGGGTGTCTTTGTTGGAGCCGACTTGTCACGAGACAGAGCAGTCAAGGCTGATGCAGACAACGTTGATGAAAAGGATTTAGTGGAGCTGGTCGACGTTGACCGGGATGTTTGACACAGACAGAGGGCGCCGGATCTCACAGAGAGGGTCATGCTTCCAGCTCGTCGACAAATCAAAGGGATTTGCCTTCTTTTGACGCTTTGTACCAACATTGCGAGCAGGTCACCGATGATCGGGGTTACCGTAAAGAACACGATCAAGTGGTAACAAGCGGTGATCGAGGTCTGGCACGAGAAACTCCTTGTTTTCGAATACTCCTGAAAGCGACTGTAAACCGGCAGAATTTCTGAGGGCCATGGTGGTAGAGAGGAAGACGATGACTCCGTTTGTCAGCTGCCCACAGAAGATTCTGACCGAAGAGACCAACGACGTCAAGGTCATTTTCTCCTCCCTTTCGGTTTCACTATCCACCACGACGGTGTGTCACGGGAAGACCGTTCCCTGATAGACGAACTGTTCACGGATGGATCTGTCCAGGTCCTCGTGTGTACTGCGACGCGTCGATCTGCTAGCCCATATCTGGACAGGCGCCATTCTATCTTTGTAGAATGCGCATCAAACGCTTGGACGTGCGCAGTATGATACATGGCAAAGCATTATTATCACCTCGTGCTCCGGGACCTGAGCAAGCTCAACCAACACCTATCTGTCGAGTCTCAGTTTGTATCCAAGTTGGCCGATAACTTCAAGGCGCAGCTTGTCTTGGGCACGATCCGAAATCGTGATATTTAGCTGGTATACACCTATCTGTAAGCTACCTTCTCTTTCAAATATCTCTTCAATTAACTAATAATCCCTCCAGTTTTTCGTGTAAATGCTGCGCGCGGCGTTCCCCATTGGAGCGTGCTGTGTAATACTACCCACCTACCTACCTTCGCTCGCTGGTCTTGTACGTACAGTGTTGGTGTCAATTAGGATGATATCGAAGCACCCACAGAACACATGTTCCGTCACCAAAATGATGCCCCCCTCGCCGTTGATGACCCGCTTATCCACTACGCTGTGGATGACAAACCAGACACATGGTTTAACATCGAGGTCGCAGGTTTATCTTGACCATTGTCACGACGAAGGATTGAAGGAGACATGGAAGAAGGATATTGGCTATTTCCACGAGGCTAGGGATAAGCATCGAGCAACGTCTGTCTGAGAGTGAATTCGTTGGAACTTGGACGCGGCATGGTCGATTACCGGTGCTGGCGAAGCAATGGTCCAGAACGTGATGAATTGGAGACGCGCGGAACTTATATCGGATTTTGGCGTAGGATATAAATGGGTTGTGGCGAGGTAAACGAGGTGTTCATTAAACATATCTAGTGTCATCAGCGACACAAGTGTTTTGGCATGAACCAAATAGACCTACCGACCATGACGAACAAAGGAATGCGGAGTGCGCCTGATAAGCTTTGCCTTAGTCTGTTCAACCCTTCGGAGGGAGAATGACAACGTCAATCTTCAGCGACTGTGAGAATTGGGAAGAAAATTCGCTGAGAGATACGCACATTAATAGGGCCAGAAGCAGATCGAGCCGAATATTGGATGATCTGAACATCGGATCCACGATTTTCCTCCAGCGATTCTCAAAGTTCTGTACATCAACGGACATAGTGCTAGCTGGTTACGTTGGCTTGTATCGAAAGATAGATCTTGCACCTCACATTATGCAATGTTCCGAGCTCGCCTACGTCCTTTATCGGCATCAAGGCACACTCCTTCTATAGCATAGTGCATTCCTTCGGCTGTTCATATACATAGCGAAAGCAAAATTGGACGAACCTTCGAGCTGCAGATGAAGGTCAACGGTGCCGACTTCTACTTACAATAGTCAAGGATCGATGATCTAGAACATTAAACATATAGAATTGGAGGTCACGGTTTGAGACCATTGGTAGCCCTAGTGTTGCGTTAGAAAGGATCTCTGTTTTGTTTTGTCCCTTTTGGTCTCACAAATTCGTCTACAGAGCATTTTCTCGGTGTTTTTCGGGGTGTACTGTGGTCCGGGCGGCAAAGACAATACTCTATGGCCATGCGAGATCATCCACGTTCAAGCTTCAAGTTATAACAAGCGGACAAACCGAAATTAAAAGAGTAATATTTTTCCTTGGCCTTCAGCTACTTCTTACATCGGTGCTTAGGCTACGATGGCACGAATGGAAATGTAACAGGCGAAAGATGCGAGGTGGTGGGTGGGCTAACTTTCTCCTCCAAGAGCAGCACTTTCCCTTCACCCATTCCAGTAGAATGGCTTGTACAGTCTGAATGCGACTCTCAGTGATCAGACACAATATTTATCTTTCGTATAACGGCATCGCTACGTACAGCAGTCCTAACGCTACATCCCACCTCTCTCTTTCAGAAACTTGGTGAAGCGTTCATCAGTTTCGAAACAGTCTGAACATGGATGCTCAACGATATATACATCCATAGCCAAAAAGAGTTTGACACGGATACCCACTGCCCTCATCCCACGCAGCCGCTTCATTTCAGTGATGATATCCTGGCTAAGGATATCCTCGTCAGCCATCCTAGTCTCTACCACAAGTGTCCTGAAACTTCCAGGACAACGAGTATGCCGTGACAAAGCCATTTCAAGAAGACTGCCATCCTGGAAGATAGACATCCCTTCTGGCGTACACAATTCCAAATGCTGCAGGTATGGAAGGATACCAGGTTTTCCCTCCTCGAACGTCAGCTCTCGAACAGTATCCACTCGAGTCGCTGAAGTGACGGTAATGCCGAGTTTTGTCAATGATGACGACCACTGCTGCCATAAGCCTTTGAACTTCGAAAGTACCATTGGTCTCAAGTAGATGAATGATTCCACGTTGTATTCTGAGCGCTCCACAAAACGAAGGAGGTGCGTAACTCCGAGATCAGTGGATTCGACTTCTGGTTCAACCAGATGATTCCTCTGCTCGCTGAGAATTAATAATTCCTTCAAGTTTGGAATGGAGCACTGGTCCAGAACAGAAAGAATTTCGCCATCCAAGTGCAGATTCTGGATATTGTTATGGACCAAGGTCGGAAGGAGAAGTTGCGAATTGGACGGTGCTGATGGTTGGACGACATGATCTTCCCCGTGTGAAACGAGGAAACGCAGATTCTCCAATATGGTAGCCTCCTTCACACAGGCATAGAAATCTGGGCAGGCGTCATCTAGTTTATGCATTGTGACATGTATTATTAGCTTGACGAGCTGGGAAAGGGGCACCGCTCGAGCAAGTTCCCGCCACATGACGATAGTCCCGCCAAAGGTGAGATCCTGGAGAATGGGAACTGAGGAAAACAGATGACAGATGTGAGGGTTGGAAAAATCTGGTGTCACCAAAAACAAGCTGCGTAGCAGGGGTAAATGGCAAGGGAAGGCTTGGAAGGTTGGCATTGGCCCTCCAATGGCGAGGGTAACATGATACCATCGGTGTGAATGGAGAGCGAGGTCTTCCCATATAACATCCCTATCATCACCTGAATTCAGAAGACGATGAACCAACACGGTGAAATGTGAACGAATTATTTTCATGCAGATGTTGAGTGGCGAATCTCCGGAAAGTGAGAGGAGATATGTGTATAGATTGCGTTGACCGGATGAGGTGTAAGAGGGGCGCATGCTCATGAGAGATATGTTAGTCCACAAGGAACGGGAGGAACGGGAGACGGCTCTCCAGTGATGACAGATGTAACTGAAAATCCAAGGCGTGGTTCTCACGTCAGGTTCGACCCTTCCGTCAAAGGACATTTGGAAGATACGTAGCAAGACATCGTTCGGAAGACGTCGAACGGGCGCGAATATGGATTTGTGTATTTTGAGATCCTGCACAGCAAGATCACGTTCGTGCCGGAGAGGAGCACTAGGTGATGTAGCCTGCGCCTGAAGATGTTCATCGCGGGCAACGACCTCAGATTTAAGGAGGCAGATGTGCTCCATCACCGAGGCTAATGTCGCCGAGTAAAGACCTTCTGATGATTGCCCCGTACGAAGGAGCGCCGTAATATCGCTGCACATCACATGTGGTCCCACAACCATATCTTTTGAAGTACAGTGTTGACGGCAACCAGGGATTTCCTGAAAAAAATTTATGAGATGACTTAGACACGAGTGGGATCTATTGACGAACAGAAGAGCTTTCTGATTCCATCGATGACAGATTGCTCGGACTGCCGATGGATGTCTGTAGATCAGGAATATGTCAGTAACATAGTGGCACCTCCTCAGAGATGGATACATACTTCGTGACAAATGAGCTTTTTGAGGACAACGACACTGAGGATGGTGAGTGAAAAAGTCAAGAGATCGAAGCAAGAATTAGGTTCGAACTTTAAAACCCAAGATACACGTGTTGAAAGTTTATTTCCTGGAATGTTGCGTTCCATGTATGTCGAATGGTACATTACTTCGAGAAATCAGAACAAATTGTCTACACGTGTTCTGTGTGTCCTTCGAAGTACAATCCAGACAACTTATCATGGCGAACTTTGAAGAGGCCCGCAAAAGGAGTAAAGGCTGGTCCTCCTACTGCTTGCTCGTTTTCCCGCAAGATTTCTTTGCTGAATATTCCGATATCACCGTCAGCCCCACCGCCAGACAATCGGCACTGGCTAGTCGCAAGGATACAACCTAAACTTAGGCTCATCGTGGAAAGGAGACGAGCATACCTACTCCAAGTAAGGATTTCACAGAATGCATGATACATTAAAGGGAATGTATCGAAGAACAACGCGGTTCCCACCACAATATGAACTAGGGCGTACAATCGTTTAGGTGGGCTTATGAAGATAATGATGAGAACGTACCGCAGGATACCTTTACTAATCTGCACTCGCCACGCATGCAGAACTTGAAGAAAGTTTCCGTAGATTAGCTGACCGTGTATAACTAGGCAAATAAGACTGTAGACAATGATCGTCATCGCTGCGGATGTGCGGTACCACGCGAAGGCGTTAGCTGTGCTGCAAGTCAAATGAGCACCCAGTACTGAATATTATTCGGATTGTTACTGAAGGTAAGCATCGTTAATTGCGCTACCAGAAACAAACGGGGTTGATGGTCGCAGAACAGCGGATTATCTGCGGTATCACCAGTTGTTTTCCCACTGAAATTCGGGAGACGTTTTGTGGAGGTACATTGATACTGAATCAGCAGAAAGGCACGAAAGGCAAAAGACAAAGGCGCCCGGCAGAGAGTCATAGAACCCGCTGCATATCCAAGCAATATAGGTCTAGCAGACCAATCACCTTCCCTCTCAAAGCTGGTCGCATTTTTCCTTGATCTCTGCAACAATATCTTGGAATCGTCGGCCCCCTTCATCTTCCGAAATGTCCCAGTCCCAGCGACTCGACGGAGCAGGATAGGTCTCTCGCTCACGGTCAGGAAGTACGCGCTTGGGAATAATGCGGGTTTGTTTATCGTAGCTGTAGAACGAAAGATGCGTGCCGAATGCGCTGACGCCATGGAGCGTATCGAGAGAGCAGTTAGGGGCCAAATCCCTCATGCATTTTCTCATCTGATCGTCCGCCTTTTCACGAGCAGACAAAACAGCCAAGCTTTTCGGTTCTTTGATTTGCAAGAAGAACACTGAGTTGTCCTCGAAAACGACCTCAAACCCGATAATGGTATTCGCTGAGCCATACGAATCCAAGAAAGAGTACGATTGAGGGATGACTGTGTAATCAGAGTCTGCAGGGAAAACGGTATGGAGAAGCTCGTTGTATGGACCCAAGAAATCATTTTCGCGAGGATAGGGAGGAATCGTGCTGAATCGTTTCATAACCTTTGCAGACAAAAGGGTCATCTTCTGTCGAGGTGTAAGTGGATGGAGTATAGAAACACAGGATTGGAGAAACTTGCAGAGAAGTAGTACAAACTGCAAAGGCTGGGAGTTGAATTGAATGAATCACGGGTCCTTGCGATGGAGGGAAACTGTAGAGGCTCTGAGGAAGATTCACCTTCCGCCCTTCAGCACAGCCACCACGTGGGTCGCAGTCGAGATCCAAATTTCCAACCGTGACATGGACTCATCGATCATCATCAAGATCGTCAAAATCGCTAAAATTGTCCTCCCGAAACCCTCTCATTGCATAAACAGGATGTCCGTGTTGTTTTCCAACCCACCCTTGCGCAGCATCGAAGATTCGGTAGAAGAAACTACGACGAAATATTCTGTACGTGCTGCACAGGGCAAAATCCAGAAAAATACTGACACGCAATGCAGCTTAGTATCCCACCTGAACTCATCGAGGAGATCATCGATCACCTCTGGGATAGCAAAGACGAACTCTTCGCCTGTTCCTTCGTCTGCCGACTGTTTTACCTCCGCACCCGCGTACACCTTTTTCACAGCATGAAACTGAAGCAAGTACCCCATGACGAACCGTCCTTCCAACATATCCTCCCGTGCATTAGGAAAATCGCGATACGCCGCCATGCCCCCGATGAAATCCTCAATGTTGCCCCATTCCTATCTTCTCTTCCAAACCTCACTGCACTCCACCTTGATGGGCTCGAACTCCCAGATCCATGGTCCTTGCACCACCTCGTCTGTCAGCTTCGCGGGTTGACGAGCCTTAATTTGAGGTATGTAGGATGGATCCGTCAGGATTTTGTGGTAGAACCTACTACTAGGAGCCCCGACAAGCTGTTTCCGAGGATCAACAAGATAACGATACGTGGGACGTTCTTTGATGCTCCCGTTGTGGGATTACTCATCCATCGGCGGGAGCTACGAGCAATATATGTCGATTCCCTCCGCGAGCTTTGCATCAAGTACCCCAATGGCGAATACCTGTCTTCCATATGTGCCTTTGTCCGTGCGGCATCGAAGTCATTGAAGAGTTTGGATATTCGTGTCCGTAAAATGAGTGAGTGAGACCCCTTTTTTCCTGTATAATCTATACTGATGACCTAAATGAAGTGTTCAGTGGCTGGCCGGCACAGCTCGACGTGCTTCCCCTAACTATGCCGACGCTGCAGATCGAGATGAACTGCCATCAATATGATTCAACTTGGCATATCGGAGTTATGAGATGGTTGCTCGATTCTCTGACTGCCACTGATAGACCCATCATGGTAGAGACACTGACGCTGGTGGTCGTGCATTTCGATCGGTCCATTGCGAATGATGATGGTTGGGCGCGACAATGGTTGAGGTTGGACGAGATCTTAACAGGTCCAGACATGAAGATGTTTCAACGGCTGAAGGTGGCGTTCAAGTTTCACTATTCCCTTATGTCCTGGAAACGGCCGGATTTAATAGAGTGGGTCCATCAAAAGCTCCCGCTCTTGGAGAAGAGTAACATGCTCGATGTAGATATCGCCGAGAATGCGGTGATGGAGTTCCTCAAATAGTTCGCAAAGTAGTGTTAAAAATGTGTATAGCGACTGATTCCCAAACGAAATAAAGGCTTACCGCGAGTCTAATTCTTGTCTCAATGTTGGGCAAGGAGAGTTATAATTAGGTGTCCGGCACACTTTTGCACGAACTCGTAGAATTTTGTATACACGTAAGTAGTCATCGGAACATTTGCTACTATCTAGCAATACTATTTTCTCAATCTATTTTCTTTCTCCAACAAACGGATGCTCTTTACAAGATCACCAAAATGGTTTAATTCAACAAAAATTTCCCTGACCGGCGCGCAGCCAAGAAACAAGGCCGTTCTGTTCGAATAAAAATGTGAGCGTACAATTAACCTAAAAGATAGCGTTGCTAACGAGATCATTGTCAACGAGGAAGGCCTGGGGAGATGACTGGGGAGCTCGTAATAACCTGCCTGCCCGCGATCATACAAAGCCTAGCCGGAAGAGGAATGGCTGGAATGGCGGGAGGAGCGGGAAAGGCAGGAATTTGCCTGTCTGTAATAACAAAACTATCTTCACGGGTAATGACTGGGGTGGGCGGAGCGTTAGGGCAGATGACAGGGTAGAGCGTAGAACCCTGCCCAATATCATTATGCGGAAGGAAGATAGGAATAACGTCGGCACTGGCGAGGAGAGGTAGAGCCAGAAGAGAGATACGAGCGAACATGGCGAAGTGAGATTAATAAGCTGTACACTTGTGAGAGCTTGAGAATAATACCTGCTGATTTAATCCCTCTCTTATAGCTCCGAGTCGTCCTCTCTGGGCGACAGAGGTCATCAGTCATGGAGAAAAAACGAAAATACAGGCGGATGAGTGCCGAGGTCGAGTGAAGGGGAACGAATGACGCACATGACCCGGTCAGGAATCGTTAGGCCTCGTTCGACACTGAACGTATGTTTTATGATGTGCGGAACCGAGCGAGGAAAACCAGTCAGAAATAGTCCTTTGTCACGGTGTTAGCTTGGTGTTAGCCTTCTCTGATCATTGTTACCAGTGACTGGGTTTCGTGCAAAAACAGGGTTATGGGGATACGCCGATCCAGTACCTTTTGCCCCCTGGGAAGGGCCGGATTTAATAGAGTGGGTCCACGAAAAGCTCCCGCTCTTGGACAAGAGAAACATGAAGTTGATGCAGATATCACCGAGAACGCAGTGAAAGAGTTTCTCATAGAGTTCGTGAACTAGTGTAAATTTAAAATGTGTACATGTGTAGGAACCAGCGACTAGTAATTTCCAGGACGAAATGCAGACTGACCGTGAGTCTAGTCTTTACCATGTCTCCTCATAACATTTGACAAGGAGAGCTATAATTTGGCGTCCTAGACACTTTCGCTGGAACAAAAGGACAATAGAATATTTTTATACACGTAAGTAATCATTAAGGAACACTTGCTACTTCAGCAATACTATTTTTTCAATCTATGTTATTTATCCAACAAACGGATGCTCTTTACATGATCACCAAAACGGTTTGATTCAACGAAAATTTCCCTGACCGGCGCGCATCCAAGAAACAAGGCCGTTCTGTTCGAATAGAATATGAGCGTACAATTAACCTGGAAGATAGCGTTACTAACGAGATCATTGTTCACAAGGAAGGACCGCCAGTGGGGAGGTGACCGGGGAGTCCGTAATAACCTGCCTGCCTGCAATCATGCAAAGCCTAGCCGGAAGAGGAATGACTGGAATTGCGGGAGGAGCGGGAAAGGCGGGAGGAGCTGGTGGAGCTGGAAGGGTAATCTGTCTGCTTGCAAGGACTGGAAGAGCTGGAGGCGCGGGAATGGCAGGAGGCGCTGGAGGCGCTGGAAGGGCAGGAATTTGCCTGCCAGTAATAACAAAACTATCTTCACGGGCAATGACTGGGATTGGCGGAGCGTTAGGGCAGATGACAGGGTAGAGCTGTCCAATATCATTACGGGGGACGAAGATAGGAATAACGCCGGCACTGGCAAGGAGAGGTAGAGCCAGAAGAGAGATACGAGCGAACATGGCCAAGTGAGGTCAATAAGCTGTACAATTGTGAGGGCTTGAGAATGATACCCGCGGTTCAATTCCTGTCTTATAGCTTTCCGAGTCGTCTTCTCTGGGCGACAGAGGTCATCAGTCATGGAGTAGAGACGAAAATATAGGTGAATGAGTGCCGAGGTCGAGTGGAGGGTAACGAATGACGCATATGACGCGGTCAAGAATCGTTAGGCCTCGTTCAACACCGAACGGTATGTTCTTATGATGTGCGGAACCGAGCGAGGAAGAACCAGTCAGAAATAGTCCCATGTCACGGTGTTAGCCTTCTCTGATCATCGTTACCAGTGACTGGGCTTCGTGCAAAAACAGGGTTACGAGGATACGCCAATCCAGTACCTCGGGTGATGGTTGATCTTCCCGGCCGCCATCCTGCTTATCCTTCACTGGATTGTGGTACTATCTAGAAGAGACTAATTCCGTGTAGTGTAGCGTCGACAGAAAACAGATAATGTAATCTGACACTTTGGTACCAGAGTAAGTCTAGACTCTATCATCCGGACTCAAATGGTGGGCCGATGCGATGCGGCATTGGCTGAAAATATAGCCAATGACTCGTCATGAGTAGCTGAATCCGTACTTCGAACCATCTGGCGACTTAGCACGAGGTCGGACGAACGTTTCGTGATGTCTGTATTCGGGCCTTTATCACGAATCATTGTCCGGAAGAACATTTACGCAAAGAATGGTGCTATACCTAAGTTCCAACTGGACACAAGCTACATCAAGAGCGAACTCCAACGGCGTAGTGGTTGTATCATCACGCCTATCGGAAACAGAAGTCCTAAGCGTGCCCATTGATCGTAATGGTCTGAGCTCAGATGTGGTAGAGATTGTCCATCTCTCCGAACCTAGACGGTCTGTTAGCAAGCATCGAAAACAAGAACAAAATAGACACCCACCTCCTTGCTGCACGGAGATGTCCGTACTCATCGATTGGTCGATTGGATATGCTAACCGCCTTCCTGTACATCTTCCGGGAAGGCCTCACTTAGTTCCCTCATTGATGCCCCATATCATGAAGTGGCACAGTGCCTGTGTACCTCGAACTCTAAACTGAGTGTCCTGCTCCATGATGCATGAAGGCCAAGTAAATCGAACTCGTCCTGGATGCGGATCTGCCCCAGAAGGTTAGCCAGTTTGTTGATGGAGATATCAATAGACCAGAACGGCAATGGCTTCAACGGGCGATGTGTTGAACCGGAGTTTCTCCGAGTTGGTCGTAGAAGATGAACGTGATAGAGAATCTAGTGGTGAGGTTAGGGGATGGATGTAGTCGTGGGATGGACCTGGAGTAGTTATCGGTCAGACAGGCACTTCGACAAGTACTACTAAACCAGGCTTATTTGGCCCGTCGTGCAACAAATCGAGTATGTGTACGGTTATCGAGGCTACCGACAAACTCTGGTACTCTTCGCCTTTATAATTGAAAGGGATAGAACCTTCAGCCATCGACATAAATCTCCAGCGAACGTTAGAGTGAGAAGAAAAGCAAGACACCGGAGACGCAGTGGACGGTCCCAAGCAAGGAAACATTCCCGACCTGGGCGCCAGGCAAAGCAAATATGCTGACTGCAAGAGTGGATTAGTATGAATAGAACACGACCAACCTCTCTACGCACGTCGTTTGTTGGTCTTCAAAAAATCTACAAAGTTGAGGATGTCCGTGGAACGGTAAAATGCCGACGTTCGATCGACCGGTCAGCTTTTGCATAAGTTGATGAATAGGCTATATCATCGTGCAAGGTGTAAGTTGGTAAAAGTAGCTGGAGGAAAAAGTCCACCCTATTGAAGTATGCTTACGCTCCCATCGCAGCCGCGAAAGGTTTTTAAAAAAAAAAGCATCGTTCCTCTTCAAGAATTGATGGTTTCCGTCGCAGAAGGAAGGTCCTCCGTTGGGCTTCGTTGGGTAATCGTCTTGACTGTACTAACTTCTGTGATCGATGAACGACAGGCCTATAATTTTCCGTCGACGTGCCGGTATTGGCGTGGAAGGGAGTTTGCATGGATAGAGAATTCGGTGGAGTCCTGGAGCAAATATTATTATTATCGGCAAGACAAGCATGTATAAAACAAGACAGACCTGATCCTTATCTAGAATTCCATCAGTTAACCTCTTCGCTATTGTATTGATGCATTGACCTGCAGATGATGTGGGAGTCGGGAAGTATGATGTCGATGAATTCACAAAAATAAAGGCAGGAGCTCAGCGCTGCCTCAAGGTCGCGGTTGTTGATGACCATCATCAGAAGCTATACGACGACGAGCCATAGAAGAAGACGCGTCGAGTATGTTCGCGAGAAAGCGTCGCGACCCAGTGATCATGATGGAAAACTAGAAAACTGGATTTATTGGGTACCTCTGCTGATGGTGGAAGGGAACCGGGCCGAGTTTGTTTGTAAGCTCCAAACACGACTACGGTGACCTCTCATCTATCCAAGCGAAGTCGCGTCTCCCGAGTCCTTTTTTATTGTTAGGTGCGCAACATTAATTTATGTCCAAGGTCGGCTGTAAATTTTACCGGTACTTCTATAGGACATTCCTTCCCCGGTTCCAACTCTCAATGTCACTCTACGAAATCCCGAATGCGCCGCTGAAGCCACAATGCATGGACGAGGAGACTTCTGTGTAACAAGCACCACGACGTTCCGATTATGCGCCAAGACGGCATATCGCGATCCGGCAAGCGAGATGGATGGGACGGAACGTAGGAGGGTAGGGGCAGGAAAAAGGATGGTTTTTGCTCTTCGACCAACGTCACGCGCACGCCGCCCTCGATTCCCCTTCGACTGGCAGGCGCTCCATCAGGATAGAGAGAACTTGACTACTATGATGATTTTCAGCGGCTGAGACCAATGCCGTTGTCGCGCACACGAAGACAGCACGGAGGACGATGTGCCGGGAAGAAAAGTAACCACGACCTCGACGCCTCCAACGCCTGGGCTGATATCTCGACGAGCTACAGCAGCAAACGCAACGTCAAGAATGTCCATGGGAGACTCGCTGGTGCCGGTGGCCGGTGATGATAGAAGAAAGGGAGGAAAAATCTTATGTCGAACGACGATGGCTCGCCTAGAACAACTCAAGGCCCTTGCCTCCGATAGCTCAAGCGCCTCCCCTCTTGGTAACGAATGAACGTAGTGTATGCCCTACGCCGTTCGTATGCACGGACAGACTACGGTTCGCTGTTATGTATTCTGCTGACACAGTAAGTCATCTACAAAATTTTCATGGTCGGTTTCTGATATAGTTCTCATTGCAAGTTCACTACACCTTTACCGTCACGAGAGAGCAAATATCAAAAAGAAACCACGTCTCATTCATAGCGAAGAAGGATATCGATTGAGCTGCGGATGTTAGAGCACATTGGCGCCGACCTCTGCAAAAGTGGAGGGTCATTGGGTACGCTGACATTTTCCTTTTGCCTTTACTGTCTGCTAACACATCTGTAGAATCAGAGCGGCTTCCAGGCAGTCGTCGCTCTCCTTGACTTGACGCAACATGCACTGGGCACGTATCCTCGATAGCATCTACCCACCGCCAACTTTCTTCGTTGTTCATACTGTTAGCGATGCAACGTCCGGAGGACTCATTGCTGTTGGGAGGAGGACCAGCGAGTCGTGCAGTCATGAGCATAATCAAAGTACCTCCCGGTTCTACTTGTGGTATACAGTGGAGAACGTGACCTCAAACGGCGCCCAGAATCGAAGCACAAGGAGGACGAGACCTCACCAGCACCTGTTCCTCAAGTTAGTCAAACGAGCCGCCTTCCTCATCTTCGTCGAATTCCTCTTCTAGTCGGCCTTCACTGCGCGTCAGCGACAGCAGAGAAAGGTCGTGTATGCTACCAGGTCTGTCCTTGTCCATGATTACATTGTTTTAGTGTTGACTTGTGTAGATACTCAGACCAATTCAAATTTAGGCCGGATGCGAGTCTTGTCGTGTTGAAGGGCGGCAGGATGAGGTTTAGAGGGGCAAAACCCACGGCTACTGCGAGGACTATGCCAACGCCGACGCCGGGGAAGAAAAGAAGAAGAATGCACAGGCGAAGGCGAGGGCTGCGAAGAAGTAGCCGACAGGCATAGATTATCAGCTACGGACGTCTTCAGATTCGCCGATAGATGGTACGACTCCGTCTCTCATCTTCCTTTCTCATTCTAACATTCGCCGAAGATTCACGCCGCTGACCGAAGGCTTTCAACGATCAAGGCAATGAGTTCCAAGCATGGTACATAGTTGTCCGCAACCCGATAGGTCAAAATGCCTGGCTCACCAATAGATGCCCCAGGTTTATCATCGTTATCAAAATATTCATCCTAATCATTTTCTACGACCAAATTGGAACGATACACCACCCATTGAAACCATTTCCAGTCTGGTCAACCACCTGGAGCACTTCCCATCCAGGATGGGTTCGGTTTGCTCGACCTTCCTAGAGCGGGACACTCGCGTTAGACGCAAGCGCTTAGCTACTTCACCAATTCAGTAGCGGATATGAGGATGTGGAACGCGTCAACTAGGGAACTGAGTACTTTTACAGAGATGTCAGTAGCCATTTCATTCTCGTTCTTGGTGCATGCTGACAGACCCTGTAGTTCACGGGAGAGCTGAGTACGTGGACTATCTTAGATTCTGATACTATCTTGACCACGTTCGTTTTCCGACCCTTGTGATCAACGGGTGCGCATATATCGGTTAGGACTTCGTCGTTGAGCCTATAAATTCTAGCGGTACAACTCCTCTACCATTGGACTCTTGAAAGAGTGCGCTCTTGGTAACTTGTATCCAGCTAGGTATAGTACCATTTTTTGCGTCAGTATTCTTTTGTAAAATAATGCTTTTAATAAGTACCGGAATAGTGAAATTATGAAATGTTCGTTCATGATCGACGTCGTGCTCAGTGCTTCGAAGTACGGATACAGCTCTTCGTGACGAGTCATTGGCTGTATGCTCAACCAACACCAACCTCGCCACGAAGGCTTAGATCGGCTCTAGCGCTAAAGCGCCAGATTGCAACATCTGTTTTCTCTCGCATGGAATTGGTCTTTTCCAAACAGTACCACCATCCAGTGACGGGATGGCAGTAGGGACACCTAATATACTAGATCTTCGTACAACATAACCTCATGGCCATGTTTGCACGAACGAACCCATTCACCAGGTCGGAGAAGGCTGACGCCATTGCAAGGGAGTATATTCCTGAATGAAGTCCGACTAAAGCTTGACACCATTTGTATTCTAATAGATCGAACAATGACGTCCATTTCGTAACGTGTATAGCATTTAACTCACAGGATTATGATGGGATTCCTCCTCCGACGTGGCTGTAGCCGGCCAGTTGAATTTTTCACCACTCTTCTGTCTTCGGCTCGGAGTTGTCGCCATTTATAAGCAACGGTGCTGTAATCTGTGTTTGGTGACGGAATTCATGGGAAAGGGTGCTGTTGGGCGCTCAACGAGTCTTTCATTCTTGTACCCATGAGCCCTGGAGCCACCTTCACAAAGAAGCCAAAGAAACCTCACCATGGCTCCAGAATACGCGCAGCGGCAAGTCTGGTCGCAAACATTCTCGGCGAAGTCGGCGGGATGGTGCCAGTCGTTGGTCCCTGCATAGAGGGTGTTGCTAAGGCTGCAAAAGGGCTGTTGGAGAGCTTAGAGGTCAGCCTAATTGTATATCCTGATTTACGTTCCTGAGGGTGTTTTTCCAGGAATTCGAAAACAACCGAGAGGATATAGCAGACCTCGCAGAGGAGATCAGAGATATTGTAATAATCATTCGCGATGCTGGCATCGAGATATCAGAGACGCCCGAGAGCATCAAATATGCAGATGGTCTACAAAAGACCTGCTTGAAGTTCCAAGAGTTATTAATCTTTCCATCGCCATTTGATGTCCGTTCCTGATATGATCCTGGTGTAGGTTTTTATGCAAGCTCTCGACACAGGTGAACAAAATCAATCGTAGCAAAGGTGGAGTTTGGGGAAACATCGTGGAGTTCCTGAATCATCGAGATGTCAAAGCGAGCATCAGTCGCCATAGAAAACTCGTCGAGGATGCCAGGTCGAACTTTCAGGTTCGTCAAGTTCTCTCCCCACCATGAATATCTTGCTGATATCCCCCATTCCAAAGTCTCAAGTAATGTTGGACTCCGCTCTGGTATTATTGAAGAATAGCGTCTCTATTTCTCACCTGAATGAACAGGTGTCATCGATCAAATCCATTGTACTCACATTTTCCCAGGCTAATAACGGGAACACTACTAATGATGAGATGCAGGTCGCGAGGCAGTACAGAATGCCTGGTGGTGGCGACTTAGTTGGGGCTTTCCAAGAGATGGGTACAGTGCAATCCGGAAGGAATACCCATTCTGTATCGGCGTCCAAACTCGTAGAGTGGCTCTGCCAGCTTCAGTGCTGCCTAGTATTCCTTCGGTGGCTCCACTTTGAGTGGAGCCTTTCCCTCAAGTTCGAAATATCTCTAGCAACGGTGAGGAATATCGAAATAACAGATATTGGTCCTGATTCTAATGAGCAGCGATTTAGCCTTCACGCCATGGCGGTTCTCGAACTTGGGCAGTTCTCATTGGTATTGACGCCTATCCAGACCTTCCATTACGTGGTTGCGTCGCCGATGCTCTCCTAATGCAGAAATATATGATTGAGCATCTCGGCGTACCAGAAGGACGGATCCAACTCCTTATCGGCTCTCACCATTTGCCATCCACTGGTCTCTCCCCCACTCGCAGCAACATCATTAAAACACTTTCTAGTCTCATCACTAACCCTGACATACAACATGGCGATGGGATTATCATCCATTTTTCGGGATATGAGGTGACCTATCTTTCTCAGGACTCTGACGGCAGCACCGTCAAGCCAAGAGGCGGATCCATCATAGCCCTACGTCCCATAGACAGCGACGGTCTCGACGGTCTCAACATCAGTGACCGAGAGATCAGCACCATTCTCCATCTCATCTCAAGCAGCAGGAAGGCCCGAATTACCCTTATTCTTGATTGCTGTAGATCTGGTGGGTTCTCCACTGGAAACTTGTCGCCGTGGAGAGAAGTGTTGCGGCCAGGACACCCACTATTACATAGCGTACCAATCGATATGTCAATCAATATGCTCAATGTGGGGCATGAGACATTGAAACATTTTCCTGGCTATCAGTCGATCGTGGCAGAAGATTGGTGTCCGAATATGGAGTCTTATGTACTTTTGGCAGCGTGCCAGGATTTTCAGCCCGCGATGGAAATGGAAAGTCCGAGTCGTCAAACATACCAGGGACTTTTTACTGACACTCTCGTCCGGGCCCTCACATCGAATGCCCTGAAAGATAGATCGACATTCGTTGACCTCTTGGAGGCTCTCAGGCTTTTGATGCAGCATGAACAGACACCTGTTGTCATTGGAAAATACAAGGATGCACCAATTTGGTTCCGTGATTAATGGTTCTATCTTTACTGGAAATTATACTGCATAGTAGGTTCCATCGTTAATTCGAGCAGGAGCGTCGTTAGTAACTCGCACTTGTCATTTTTCCAGGCGTATTTCTCTTCTGTTACTTACTAGAATATGTGATATCGGTCTCTTCGTCATTCCGGATTTGATTATGTAGAAAGCTCTCTTAATACTCTCCTTGTTTTAAAGCTGTCAGATTTTGCAATGCCACCTACTAGTCATAAATAATTTACGTGAACATCGCCAGCATTAAGCGCTCAGATATATGCAACTCTTTACCGCCTCAGTCGAACGCCCCATCACGGTGATCATTGCAGAATGTTCACGATGGCCCAACATGTCCACATTCGTCATGCGACTATAACCCAGCTGTAATATCTGTAGTACAGTGCCGACAGTAATCAGAGATTTCCTGAAAACACTACATGAGATGAGCTGACGCGAGCATTAACGACTCGGCTGACGGCGGATCGTTCTGATTCCATCTATGAAAGATTATTCGAGAGTTGCTCGTCTGTTGGATGGCTATGAACAACTCGAATCAAAAGGCGTCTGTTCGGTGAACGACATTCGTACATTTGTGAAGGATTCAGAGCGTTGGTGATGAGGACAAGGACGGCTGAGGATGATGGGTGAAGAAGTCAAACTGGGTTCGTTACTCAAGTACTCAGGATCCACGTTGAGAGCTTATTTCCGGCTTGTTAGAACATCACATTGCATTCATATGTTTCGCAGATTGAACTTCAATATCCGTATCGGTGTTACTTGGGAGGAGTCATTTCTGCGGTAAAGAAAGTTGATATACAGATAGGTCACGCAGACAAGAAACCATTAGGCAGATCCGTATACCTCTCCCGCTCCTCCCGCATGGGTGTAAGACTTGATTCCTCCATTGACCCGGCGAATTCCTCTGAAGAGAGGCTCGACGACGAAGTCCTGAGCGATATCTGCTCATCCAATGTCGAAACACGAATGCGGTCAAGACACTCCATGCACGCAGCTCTCACGTGAACCTACAAGGAGACCATCAGTATATAGAGCGACAGTGAGAAAAACACCGCACATACATCCCCACTGCAACAGAGACATTGGATGGACTGGTTCATCGAGTACACCAGCTCCTCCGGCCACGGGTCGACGAGACATCCGTGCTTCTTGTGGGACATCCTGAGCGCCTTCCCATATCCGCAACGCCGACAACCAGTCCCTTCTGTACATCATCCGCCGGGTTTGTGTCATATCCGCCAAAGAGTTGGTCAACACCAAGCTCAGGCTGTCTCCGTACTCCGAACTCTAGATCGAGTATGACCGAGGAAATCGAACCTTTCCTGAAAGTGGAAGTGCTCGAGAAGGTTGACGAGTTCGGTGATGAAGAGATCGATAGTCCAGAATGACGGCGGCTTTGATGGGAGATGCGTCGAGCGGGAATTTCCGATTCGGTTGTAGTAGGCGACTGGGATGGAGAGAGACCTAGTTTAGTTATCCGTGAGACAGACATTTCGCCAAGTACTAAACAAGACTGACCTGGCCCGCCGTGCGCCACAATCAAAGGTGTCCGCGTACGGTTGTCGACGACTTTGTACCGTGTCTGGTATTCTTCGCCTTGATAGTTGAAATGGATGGATCCTTCAGTCATCGTTGTGAATCTTGAGCGAATATTAGAGCGAGAAAGAAAGATGAGAGACAGGGGACGCACCGGTCAATCGGTCCCACGCTCCGTCTTGCTGAAACTTTCTCGACCGAAGGAACTGAGTGATGCACATCAAAATGCTGAACTTCGGGTGCCGTTTGCTCTGTCCTCCATGCAACTCGGTGGGCAGGTACCCGGTCCTTGTAAAGTAGATATGGTGAAATTTTCTTCAAAGATCCTACAAGAATGGATCAGTATAAATAGAAAGTAGTAATCCACCACACTTACCGCGCACATCGTTTGTCGGACATCGAAAGTCTACGAAGCCAAGGATGATGTAGTAGAATAGAATCATCTGTGTGTCCATGGAAGGGTAAAATACCGTGCTACGGCCAACAAATCGGTTTTCAAAGGAGACGTATAGAAGAACAAGCACGCACGAGAAAATTTGCACTGTTATATAGTAGCCAACACCTATCCCTTGTTTAGAACGAAGTAGCCAGATCCAGATTCGTGAAGCTGTAAACGTCCGCCAGGGCAGAATATCTCCAGATGTTTACGGTCGCCATTTGCACATCACTGATGGGGTATGCACAGAAACGCGATGTGAATTCGCGTATCACAGGCCTGGGAGTTCACAATCGACACAAGGGTTAGGGGCGGGTAGGCACTAAGGTGCTGAAGCAAGAGTGAGCCAGGAATCAAGAGGAGCTGGGAGAGTACGATCCCTAGTTGAGATTCTTCATCGACCTCGGGAACGTTAGGTCTGGTTTCTACACCATCGCATAACACGTTACATTGATAACAGTAGATGGAGGGTAGAAACACACCTTTTCCAAGTATGATATATGATATCTCAGCCACGAGAAGCATCCTTGTTGATCTTCAAAAGATCGTTCCTCTTCCAGAATATCAGGTCCCGTTGCCCAAGTGTCTGACCAGGATGCTGCTGAACATAGACCGCCGACCTTCTTCACGATGAAGCACTTGAAGAAGAGGTTAGCGTCGAGAAAACTCATGAGAAAAATGGCTCACCAAGTTGAGGAACCTTCTCAATCCTATAACCCGAATCGATCGCAACCGGTAGTGCTTGTACCGATATCGCGATGGGCTCTGGAAATAACCGGCTCGTCAAGAACTTGTCCACGGCAGAGCACTCTACGTGTGCATTTGGTGTCCATAATGGAATGGCGGAAGGAAAGAAGGAAAATGATCTTGTTTGTTGACGCGTTGCCGTCCAAACATCCCTTACCATGACCACCTCGACATGCTGGGCCGATATTACGACAAGCTCCAGCAATAAACGCGACGTCAAGAATGTCCACGGGAGATTCGTTGATATCGACGACCAGTGACTAGTGGCTTGGTAGACGGCTCGCCTAGAACAAGCTCAAGGCCAATGCCTCCGATGACCTCAAGCGCCTCCCCTCTAACATAGTGTATGCCCTGCGCTTTCGTATGCACGGACGGCGAACTTCCGTGTTTTCGCTGCGGTTCACTGTTATGTATTCTGCCGACGCAGTAGGTCGTCTACAAAAATTTCATCGTCGGTTTCTGATATAGTTCTCATTGCAAGTTCACCACACCTTTACTGTCGCGAGAGAGCGAATATCCAAAGAAACTACATCTTATTTATAGCGAAGAAGAATATCGACCAAGCTGCAGTCATAGGTGCCGATCTCTGCAAAGGTGGAAGATCGACAATGCCACAGGGTACGCTATCATATTCCTTCTGCCTTTACTATGTGCTAACACGAGCGGCTTCTAGGCAACTGTCGCTCTCCTCAACTTGACGCAACACGCACTGGGCACGTATCCTCGATAGCTTTCCCCCACCGCCAACTTTCTTTATTGTTCGCATTGTTAATGAAGCAACCTACGGAGGGATCATCGCAGGTGGAAGGAGGACCAGTGAGGCGTGCAATCGTGGGCGTAAATGAAACACGTCCTGGTTCTACCTGTTGTATCTGTGGGCTTTACGGTGCATGGGATACGCAAAGTAGAGAACGCAACTTCAAACAGGGACCGGAATCGAAGTACAAGGAGGAGGACCTTAGCCGATGTTCCTTCTTAGTCAAACTAGCCGCCTTCCCCATCTTCGTCGAATTCTTCTTCTGGCCGGCCTTCACTGCGCGTCAGCGAAGGCAGAGAAAGGTTGTGTATGCTACCAGGTCTGTCTGTGTCCATGATTACATTGTTTTAGTGTTGACTTGTGTAGATACTCAGACTAATTCAAATTTAGGCCGGCTGCGAGTCCTGTCGTGTTGAAGGGCGGCAGGACGAGGTTTAGAGGGGCAAACCCCACGGCTATCGCGAGGATTACGCCGGCGCTGGCGCCGGGGAAGAAAAGAAGAGGAATGCACAGACTCGGCGGAGGCTGCGAGGAAGTATCCGACGGGTATAGATCGTCAGCTACGGACGTGTTTATATTCGCCAATAGATGGTACGACTCCGTCTCTCATCTTCCTTTCTCATTCTAACATTCGCCGAAGATTCACGCCGCTGACCGAAGGCTTTCAACGATCAAGGCAAAGAGTTCCAAGCATGGTATATAGTTATCCGCAACCCGATAGCCGTACACCAGGTCAGAATGCCTGGCTCACCAATAGATGCCCCAGGTTTATCATCGTTATCAAATTCTTCATCCTAACACGACCAACTTGGAACGACACACCTCCTGTTGAAACAATTCTCTTTCTCGTCTACTGATACCTACTGGCCAACCTTCTGGAGCACTTTCCCAGGATAGATTCGGTTTGCTCGACCTTCATAGAGCGGGACACTCACGTTAGACGCAAGCGCTTAGCTACTTGACCAATTCATTAGCGGATATGGGGATGTGGAACGCGTCAACTAGGGAACTACAGAGATGTCAGTAGCCATTTCATTCTTGTTCTTGGTGCATGCTGACAGACACTGTAGTTCACGGGAGAGCTGAGTACATGGACCATCTTTACCGCGTTCGTTTTCCGACCCTTGTGATCAACGGGCGCGCATATATCGGTTAGGACTGTGCCGTCGAGCCTATCAATTCTAGCGGTACAACTCCTCAATCTTTATACATGTAACTAGTCCTAAACATTTGCTACTATCCAGCAATACGATTGTCTTGATCTATTTTAGCTATCTAACAAACGAAAGCACAACAAAAACGCTCTGATTCATAAACTTTTCCTGGTCCGAAAGATAAACAAGGTGGCTCTGTTTGAATAAAACACGAACATATGATTAACTTGAGAGAGGAAGGGTTGCTAACGAAATCATTCTCCACGACGAAGGACTGGGGGGATGGTGACAACCTGCCTGCCCGCAAGAGGAATGGCAGGAAGAGCGGGTGGAGCAGGGAGAGCAGGAATGGCGCGCGGGGCGGGAATGGCGGGTATAGCTGGAATAGCGGGTACAGGTGGAATGGCGGGTATAGCTGGAATGGTGGGTATAGCTGGAATGGTGATCTGTCTGGCTGTGAGAACGGGAACAGCAGGGAGAGCAGGAATGGCGCGCGGGGCAGGAATGGCGGGTATAGGTGGAATGGCGGGTACGGCGGGTACAGGTGGAATGGCGGGTATAGCTGGAATAGCGGGTACAGCGGGTACAGGTGGAATGGCGGGTACAGGTGGGATGGCGGGTATAGCCGGAATGGCGGGTACAGCGGGTACAGCTGGAATGGCGGGTATAGCTGGAATGGCGGGTACAGGTGGAATGGCGGGTATAGCTGGGACCGTAACCTGCCTGCCTGTGATAACCAAACTATCGTCACGGACAATGACTGGGATGGGCGGAGCGTTAGGGCGGACAACAGGGTAAAGCGTAGAACCCTGCCCGCCCGTAATATCATTACGAGTAAGGACGACAGGGATAACCCCGGCGCTGGCAAGGAGAGGTAGAGCCAGGAGAGAGATATGAGTGAACATTGTGAAGTGAGATTAATAAGCTCTACAGTTGAGAGGGCTTGAGAATAATACCTACTGGTATACTCCCCCTCTTTTATAACGTTCCGAGTCGCCTTCTCTGGGCGACGAAGGTCATCAGCAATGGAATAGAAAAGAAGATACGGGCGGATGAGTGCCCAGGTCGAATGGAAGGGAACGAGTGATGCGTATGATGATCAGAAATCCCGAAGCCTCCTTCAACGCCGAACAGTATGTTTTCGTGATGCGCGGGACCGACTAAGGGAGAATGAGTGGCCCCTCAACCTTCTCTGACATCCCGTCTGTCATTCACTGGATAGCGGTTATATTTATTATCCAGAAGAGTCCAATTCTGTGCAATGTAGTGTCGACGGAAAACGGATACTGCAATCTGACGTTTCGGTACCAGAATACGTCTAGGCGTAATTCATGAATACGTCCGGGCTCGATCACACAAAGTGTACCGAACTCAGATGCATTCGTAGTGATGGTAGTTGAATATACAGTCAATGCATCGTCACGGATAGCACGCGGTCAATCATGGACGAACATTTCATAATGTCTATATTTGGGTCTTTATCACAAATTAATTTCCAGAAAGACACTGACGCGAAAAATGATGCCATACCTAGCTATATACGGGAGCGAACTCTCTCTCTCTCGTCCAACGGCGGAGTGGTTGCACTATCACGCCTATCAGAAATATGAGCTCTACGACAAAGGCCCTAAGCGCTCTCTGCATGCCCGCTGACCATAACGGTCTGAACACATATAGAGATGGTCTATGTACTCAGCTCTCCAAACCTACACGGTCTGTCAGCAAGCATCAAAAACAGAAGGAAATGGCCACCCACATCTCCACCACACGGAGATGAGCGCACTAACTGATGGTTACTCCTGTGAATATTTATATTTTAAGCATCCTTTGTACGCTTCCCAGTGTGATATGGAAGAGAGGGAGACTTGGGAACAGCGGGACCATATCAACAAAGGAAGTTGATCTCGCTAAGACCACCTCATCGCTGTCCATACACAGGAGCAGCACGTTTTTCGGAGTTTCCATGCAAGGCAAAAGCGACACAAACGATCCTTTCTCGGAATGGCCACTAGGCAGGAAAATCTTTGCGTGTCGACGAAGCTGTTCAACCGCTAAGCAGTGATCGGACAATATCAGACCGTCAGACGTGTTATAGTGACCCTATGTTTTGTCATGGTCACATGTAGGTGGTAGAGGAAGAGCAGTGCGCGATAAGCATGTGCCAGTGCCTCTAGCGGCTCCTGGCGATCATGCAGGAGGTAGAGTCTGGGTGACGTGTCGATTTTCTGCTGCAGGTGCAATCTATTGGTATTTTCATTAACAAGCTGGCCAACCTTCCGCGGTAGAGCCGCATCCAGGACGGGTTCGATTTGCTTGGCCTTCATAGAGTAGGACACTCAGTATAGAGCGCCACTTCTTGAGAAAACTGATCTCTCTCCCTCCTTCTCTCGCTCACACTGCCCTTATGGCATCCACCAGACAGGTCGACACCGGTTATGCTAGCTGGGTCGCGGATCTCGCCATTGTTCTCACATGGCTACCAATCCCCGTCCACCTGCCTCCTGTGGCACCCATCTCTCAGCACGGCGTCGACGCTGCATCCTGTCTGTCAAAGCATCTGCTAGACCAGAATGACAGCTTCGATGGGCAATGTGTTGAACCCCGGAAGTTTCTCCGAGTTGGTTGTAGAAGATGACTAGGATATAGAATCAACGGCGAGGTCAGGGGATGGAGGTAGTCGTAAGATGGGTCTGGAGTAGCTGATGGTCAGACAGGCACTTTGAGAAGTACTACTGAACAAGACTTACCTGGCCCATCGTGCGCCATGACCGAATGAGTACATGTACGACTATCGAGGCCGTCGGCAACTTCTGGTAGTCTTTGCCTTCATAATTGAAAGGGATAAATCCTTCAGCCATCGACATGGATCTTCATCGAATGTTAGAGCGAGAAGAAAGAAGAGACAGGGGACGCACAGAAATAATGGAAAGTCCCAATCACGGAAACACGGTCGACCTGAGAGTAGATCGGTACATAGTAATCGACCAACCTCACCACGAACGCCGCTTGCCGGTACTCAAAAATCTACAAAGCCGAAGATGCCCATGGAACGAAAAATTCGGACCTTCGACCGACCAGTCAGCTTTGCATAGAGTTAGAGTTTAGATAACCGGACAAGGTCCCAATAGATGAACGGGCTATACCATCGTGTAATGTGTTATATTGGTAAAAGTAGCTGGAATGAAAATATACCTTACCAAAGTATGCTAACATTCTCATCGCAGTTACGAGAGGTATCTATTTGGCCTCCAAAGGATCGTCCCTCTTCAAGAATTGATAGTTTCCGTCGAAGAAAAAAAGACGCCAAAAGTTCGAGAGGATGCACCGGTATCCGGCCAGGACGTTGCTGAAGAACGATTGTCGACGCTCTTGGCGCAATTCACTTGAAAAGAAGTTAGCGTCGAGAAAAGGTCACGGCGAGAGATAGCTCACCAAGTTGAGAAAATTTGGCATTACACCATCCAAGAATCTTACGTTGCTACTGGTGGCGCTGACAATAATGGAACGGAACTATATCAAGATGAGCTTTGACACTGGACGCAGCGTCCAGTTCGAAAGTATACCGAGTTTTCGGGAGACATGATGATGGAAGGAAGAAAGGAAAGATCTTGTTTGTTTACGTCCAAACAACACTTCGTCATCGACCACGATCACGACCTCGGCTCTTTTCGTGTATCTTTGATGGCGGGGCATCTCATATTATGCTATGTTCCTCATTCTTAACATTATCAACATCAAGCTCGGTAGCTCAAGTGCTCCCCAGTCTGAAGGCGAGTATCAATTTATAATTTATCGAACACAAGATTCAGCTTTTGTATAGCGGCATTACTATGTACAACATTCATACCACTACACCTTTTCTCTCTTCCACAAACTTGGTGAAGCGTTCGTCAGTTTCGAAATAATCTCGCCAATTTTGAGCCAAATAGAGCTTAACACAGACACTCTCTGCCCTCATCTCAGCACGCAGATGCTTCATTTGAGTGATAATTTCCTGGCTAAGGAGGACCTTCCCGTTGTCCATCCCAATCCTTATCGCGAGTGTCGTAAAACTTCCGGGACACCGAGTAAGCCGCGATGATGCCATTCTGAGAAGGCCGCTGTCATCCTTGAAGATAGACACACCTTCAAGCGTAAACAACGTCAAATGCTGGAGATTTGGAAGGATACTAGGTTTGGCCTCCTCGAATGTCAGCTCTCGAACAGCATCTAGTATCTACCCGAGTCGCTGAAGTGACGAACATGGCGAGTTTCGTCAATGACAACGACCACTGCTTCTATAAGCCATTGAACTTTGAAAGTGGCACTGATCTCAAGTCGTAGCAGGAATATACTTCCACACTGCACTCTGAGCGCTCCACAAAACGAAGGAGAGGTCCGACCCCAATTTCGACTTCTGGTACAGCCAAATAATTTCTGCGCTTACTGGAAATGTATAATTCCTTCAAGTTTGGAATGGAGCACCGATCCAGAATAGAAAGAATATCGCTGTCCAACTTCAGATTCTGAATTTTGTTATGGATGAAGGTGGGAAGGAGCTGTGAATTGGACGGTGCAGATGTCTTGACAACATGATCCTTCTCATGAGAAACGGAAAACTCCAGGTCCTCCAGCATGGTAGCCTCCTTCACGCAGGCGTAGAAATCTGAGCTAGCGTCATCTAGTCTATGCATTGTTACTTTTACTGATATCTTGACGAGCTGGGAAAGAGGCATCACTTGAGCAAG
Organism: Armillaria cepistipes; assembly: GCA_900157415.1. Classification (NCBI taxonomy): domain Eukaryota; kingdom Fungi; phylum Basidiomycota; class Agaricomycetes; order Agaricales; family Physalacriaceae; genus Armillaria; species Armillaria cepistipes. Next base: position 2,061,262 of record FTRY01000008.1, read on the forward strand.
TTCCCGCCACAGGACGATAGTCCCGTCAAAGGTGAGATCTCGGAGAAGGGGAGCTGAGGAAAACAGACGACCGATGTGAGGGTTGGTAAGATCAGGTGCCAACAAAGACAGACTGCGTAGGAAGGGTAAATTGCGAGAGAAGTTCTGAAAGGCTGACAATGACCCTCCTAGTATGAAAGGGGTTATGTGAGACCATCGGTGTGAATGGAGAGCGATATCTTCCCAGATAATGTCTCTATCATCGCCTGAGAAATCCTGTCCAGGTAGGCTTCATCTTCCAAAATGCCGCAGTCCCGACGAAGCAGAACCGGTCTCTCGCTCACGGTCAGGAGATATGTGCTTGGTGAAATACGAGTCTGTTTAACGTAATCATAGAATGAAAGAAGTGTGCCATTTGCGCTGACGCCATGGAGCATGTCGATAGAGCAGTTCTTCGTCCTACTAAGAGAACATACACCTCGCAGCTCTTGAAGGTGACGGCCGACAGGAAAGAATAGAAATCAGAAATTTAAAACATGGTAATCATTGACGCATTTGCTCCTGCCCAGCAATATTGTTTTCCCTATTTAATCCACAAACGATTGCAACTTTAAAAACAATTGCCAAAACACTTCTTCTCCCCAGTCCCTTAGAGGCCGATGTTGAGGGGAGAGCAGCCGAGAGAAACAAGGCCATTCTAAGGAAATATGAGCGTAGAGTCAATCGGTATGACACTGTTACTGACAAAATTGTTGTCAGTACAGCAATCGACTTGGTTGCTGCACTGGGTTCCACCAACACCAATGACGGTGATCGGGACGCACGACACGCCACTATAGAACAAAGGAATCAGCCCATACGAACCGCCAATATAGAAGTCCTAGTACACATTGCCGGTGAGTTGACCGATGACGACTCCGAGGGTGCCCAAGAGGGTCGAAACGGGGGAAGTCAATTCTGTGGGCTAATGATTCCAGTCAACTTTCGCGTCGATCAGCAGCGGGAAGCAGACTTACGCTCTGAGTATCATCACAGCACTGTACAGTACCAGTCGCGCAAGCGACGCCTTCGCCACCGCCACGAGGAAGGACGTGGATGGCGGTCGCAAGAAGAGGTAGAGCCAGGAAAGCAGCGAGAGAGATACGAGCAAACATTGTGAAGTGAGATTAAGCTGTTACAGTTGTGAGAGCTTGAGACTACCTGGTCCTTTGATCCCTCTTTTATAGCCTTCGTCTAAGTACTGACTCGGTCATGGAGTGTAGCTATCTGGGTGCCTATAATAAGTGAAGAGACTGAGTGACGCGAATGACGCGAATGACGCTGTCAAGGATCATGAAGTCTGGCCTATAAGATACATTTTCATGGTGGTGTGAGAAACCGAAGCGAATATCAGAATAGTCTCTTGTCACGGCATCCACATTTTCCGACCATCATGTTCAGTGAATAGGTTCCTTCGCTCAATCGCGCGAGGCATGACTATAGGAGAAGTGGGAAGATGTTGTACAGAGATCTAGTATCTCGGGAGATGATTGATGCTCCCCGCCGCCGTCCCGAGACACATTGACCGCGGTGCTACTCGGAAAATACCAATTTAATTCAACACAGTATGGAGAGAACCCTGTGCAAACCTTTCTGTTATCCTCTTTTCATAATATCGTGTTCATCGGGGTTAGGGACAGGGCGTCCGGAGCCGACTTCTTCTGTGATTTTTTAAATTTAGCATTGGTGCCGACGGCGAACTAGGCATATGTCTGTACCATCTGGCTCTAAAGCTTGATCCCTTCATAGTGGTGAATCATTTCCGTGTTGGTTGAACGTACAACCTATGACTCGTCGCGAATGGCCGAACCGGCCACGAGAGTAAGGGCGCACCTTCATAGAAGTCAAAGCATGAGATCTACATTTCATAATTGTTGTATTAGGGCACGACTTGGAAAGCATTTATTTTTCTGGATGGACATGGTCACCAACAATCGTTCTATACCTACCTGAATACGAGCCATGTCTGACCCAACAAGAGCGAGCTCTCTCAAGAATGAAGGGTCACTGGTCAAACACGCCTATGCGGGACATGCATCACTGGTCGGAGTTCCAGAGACGTCAGATGTTGGAGAATGGGTGATAACGGGAAGACACCCGCCCCGTTCCCGAATATTCTTGGACAGAACGTTCGTAAGTTCGATATCAATGACAGATCCAAGCATGTACTAAGATAGGCCACGGGAAAGATTGTGAGAAGCCGCACTTGAGGGTGAGCATTGAATCGCTGGTCACCGTGTAAGAAAGGGCTCATAGAATGCACGGGAGGCATGGCTGAGAACCAGTAGTTCCATCTATCAAGGTGCTGCGACAATAATAGTCTCTTCCTAAGAAGCAGAGTATAAAGTTTATGTAGAAGGGGCAGAAAACATGTTCTGGTCTAACTGGCTTCTGTGAGGTTTTGTGTGGGAGCCGAAAGAGATAGAAGGATAGCCTTCATTTCACGCAATCATCTCATCTGGGCGATGATACCCTCGCTAAGGACATCCTTATTGTCCATTTTGGTCTTTATCGTGAAACCTCTGGGACATCGAGTGATGCTACTTTGGGCAGGCTGTTGTCCTGAAAGGTATAAATATCTTCAGGCGCACGCCACTGCGAACACTGGAGCTCTGGGAGGATACCAGGTTTACCTTCCTTGAGCGTCAGCTCTCGAGCAACATATACATCCGCTGGAGTCGCTGAAGTAACGGTGATGATGAGTTTCATCGATGACGAAGTTTCCAAATGCCTTTGAACGTCGAAAGAGATATTAGTCTGAAGTAAGAAAATGCTTGTATATTGCACTCTGAGAACCACACAAAGGAAGAAAGGGCCTGATATCCGCAGGATCAACTTCTGATCAGACCATATAGCGCGCGTACTCACTGTAAAGGAATAACTCCTTCCAGTTCAGCAAGGAGTACCGGTCCAGCACAGACGGGATCTCGCCGTTCAACGTCATCGTCCGGATATCGGTATTCGTTAAGACGGGAAGGAGCTGGGCATCGTATGGCGCGGAGGATCGGATGATGCGCCCCGTATTGATGTCGAAGTGGAAGTTCCACGATGCACCGACCTCCTTCACGCAGGCATAGAAATCCGGATTTGCACTTGGATGGCTGTGATGAGCTGGGAAAGCGACATCTTGGAGAAAGGGCGCTGAGGAAAACATGCTGAAGTTGTTCGGCGAGAGCTGGGCCAGAGGAGTATATGACCACAGGGAGGATGCGTAAGAGCCGAGAATGGCCGGAAGGGCCGAGACGGGTCCGTGGATGCTGAAGTATATGTCCGATCACCGTTGAAATGGGTAGAAATGTGTCCCAAAATGGCATCCAAATGTGACGGCGTCGCGAATGAAGCAAGAATGAAGAGACGTCCAAGTAAATGTGAAGTGGCGAACGTCCTGAGAGGGAGAGTAAACTGTGAAGTAACCGAATTTTTCCCGGTAGCCGGTTGAAGGGGGATTGAGCCGAATTTTTCTCTGAGTCCACGAAGAGTGGGAGAGAGCTCTCCAATGATGTCAGGTGTAGACCAAGGGGTAGCTTTCATGTCAAGCATGGACACAGCGATCCGATATCTGATTTGTAGCAAGATATAATTTGGAAGATGTCGAACAGGCGCAAACCATGATGCATGATTATCGACATCGACATCCTGCGCAGGAAAATGATCTTGTTTGTTGACGCGTTGCCGTCCAAACATTCCTTATAATTACCCATGACCACCACCTCGATGCGATATCACGACAAGCTCCAGCAACAAACGCGACTTCAAGAATGTCCATGGGAGATTCGTTAGCAACAGACTTAGTTGTCGACGACCAGAGACTAGTGCTTAGACAACGGCTCGCCTAGAACAAGCTCAAGGCCCATGCTTCTGATGACCTCAAGCGCCTTCCCTCTTGGTAACGAACGAACGTAGTGTATGCCCTGCGCTGTTCGTATGCACGGACTGCGAAATTTCGTGTTCTCACTACGGCTCGCTGTTATATGTTCTGCCGAGACAGTAGGTCGTCTACAAAAATTTCCTTGTCGTTTTCTGATATATTTCTCAGCATAAGTTCTCCATACCTTTACTGTTACGAGAGAGCAAACACTGAAAAGAAGCCACATCTCATTAATCGCGAAGAAGGATATCAATAAATCTTCGAGCTGCGGATGTTAGAGGTCATGGGCGCCGACCTCTGCAAAGGTGGAGGATAGATAATGCCATTGGGTACGCAGACGTGTTTCTTTTGCCTTTACTATGTGCTAACACGAGCGGCTTCTAGGCAGTCGTCGCTCTCCTTAACTTGACGCAACATGCCCTCGGCACGTATCCTCGATAGCTTCCCCCCACCGCCAAATTTGTTCGCTGTTCGTACCGTTAACGATGCAACGTCCGGAGGGTTTATCGCTGTTAGAAGGAGGACCAGCGAGGCGGAGTGTCTCCCAGTTCTACTTGCGGTATCTGTGGGTTTTACAGTGCATGTGATGCCCAAGGTGGAGAACGCCACTTCGAACAACGAAACATAAGGAGGAGGTCGGCGAGACCTCACCGGCACAAGCTCGTTCCTCCTTAGTCAAATGAGTTGCCTTCCTCATCTTCGTCGGATTCCTGACCTACACTGCGCGCCAGCGACACTTGGCGAGGAAGAGCAAGGTCGTGTATGCTACCAGGTCTACCCGGGACGAAGCTTAGAATGAAGCTTAGGGGGGGGGACCCTACGGCTACTCTATACCGACGCTGGAGAAGCAGAGAAGAGGAATGCACAGGCAAAGGCGGAGGCTGCGAAGAAGTAGCCTTGGAGGGTACGTATGCTCTTTCCTGCTCGTTTTATGTTGCTCATCCTTTCCTCCGAGTCCTTGCAGATTTATTCCGCAGTTGATATTGACTTGTCATTTTGCTATCCTTTCAAATAATATGGACATGCTACGTTCACACCGCGTTGACCAATTCTTCCCGTGCTTCATCAACCACCACGTATGATATTCGAGTCTTTGAGACTACCGTCGTTGCGAGACGCGCTCAACGAATTTCTTCTTGGTCGAAGAGGAAGTGGAAGACGAGCAAAGCATCTTCATCGGCTACAGATGTCTTTAGACTCGCCAGTATATGGTACGGCTCCGTCTCTCATCTTCCTTTCTCATCCTAACATTTGCCGAAGATTCACGCCGCTGACTGAAGGCTTTCAACTATCAAGGCAAAGAGTACCAGGCATGGTACAAAGTTGTCCGCAACCTCGATAGCCGTCAGTCTTGTGTAGTACTTGCGAAAGTAAGGATGACTATGAGTCCATGTCTCCTCAAAACATTTGACATAGCTCTCAGCGACAGAATTTTTATACATGTAACTAGTCATAAACATTTGCTACTATCCAGCAATACGATTTTCTTGATCTATTTTATACATCTGACAAACGAAAGCATGACCAAAACACTCTGATTCATAAAACTTTTCCTCGTCAACAAGGCCACTCTGTTTGAATAAAATGTGAGCGTGTGATTAACTTGAGAGAGAAAGTGTTGCTAACGAAATCATTCTCCACGACGAAGGACTGGGGAGATGATTGGGGAGATGGTGACAACCTGCCTGCCCGCAAGAACCGGAAGAGGAATGGCTGGAATGGCAGGAGGAGCGGGAAAAGCGGGTGGTGCTGGAAGGGCGGGAGGTGCGGGAAAGGCAGGGGGTGCAGGAGGTGCAGGAGGGGCAGGAAAGGCTGGGGGAGCAGGGGGAGCAGGAGGTGTGGGAAAGGCTGGGGGTGCGGGAGGTGCGGGAGGTGCGGGAGGTGCGGGAAAGGCAGGGGGTGCAGGGGGTGCAGGAGGTGCGGGAAAGGCAGGAGGTGCAGGAAAGGCGGGCGGAGCTGGAAAGGTAATCTGTCTGGCTGTGAGAACGGGAAGGGCGGGAAGGGCGGGAGGAGCTGGGAGAGCTGGGGGAGCAGGAAAGGCAGGTGGAGCTGGAAGGGCGGGTGGAGCTGGAATGGTGATCTGTCTGCCTGTAAGAACAGGAAGAGCGGGAATAGCGGGAATAGCGGGAAGGGCAGGGGGAGCAGGTAGAGCTGGGATCGTAATCTGCCTGCCTGTAATAACCAAACTATCGTCACGGGCAATGACTGGGATGGGCGGAGCGTTAGGGCAAACGACAGGGAAGAGCGTAGAACCCTGCCCGCCCGTAATATCATCACGGGTAAGGACGACGGGGATAACCCCGGCGCTGGCAAGGAGAGGTAGAGCCAGGAGAGAGATATGAGTGAGCATTGTGAAGTGAGATTAATAAGCTCTACAGTTGTGAGGGCTTGAGAATAATACCTACTGGTATACTCCCCCTCTCTTATAGGTTTCTGAGTCGTCTTCTCTGGGCGACGAAGGTCATCAGCCATGGAGTAGAAAGGAAGATACAGGCGGATCAGTGCCCAGGTCGAGCGGAAGGGAGCGAGTGACGCGCATGATGATCAGAAAGCCCGAAGCCTCCTTCAATGCCGAACGGTATGTTTTCATGATGTGCGGGACTGAGCAAGGGAAAATCAGTCAAAAATGGCCCCTCAGCCTTCTCCGACCATCCCGCCTGTCATTCACTGGATGGCGGTAATATTCGGAAGAGTCCAATTCCGCGCAATGTAGTGTCGACAGAAAACGGATACAGTAATCTGGCGCTTCGGTACCAGAATGGGCCTAGGCATATGCTATGAATGCGTCCGGGGTCGGTCACACAGAGTGTGTTGGACTCAAGTGCATTTGTAGCGATGCCGCGCAAGCGGTGGTAGTTGGACGTGCGGCCAATGGCTCGTTACGGATAGCTGACACCGTATTTCGGCATCTGGCGACTTAGCACGAGGTCAATCACGAACGAACGTTGTATTTGGGTCTTTATCACGAATCAATTTCCAGAGAAAAACTGACGCAAAGAATGGTGCCATACCTAGCTAGATATGGGAGCGAACTCTATCTCTCGTCCAACGGTGGAGTGGTTGCACCATCACGCCTATCAGAAATATAGGCTCTACGACAAAAGCCCTAAGGGCACTCTGCGTGCCCGTCGACCATAACGGTCTGAACATAGATGTGGTAGAAATGGTCCATGTACTCAGCTCTCCAAACCTACACGGCCTGTCAGCAAACATCAAAAACAGAATGAAATGACCACCCACATCACTCAACCCCACTGCACGGAGATGTCCGTACTAACCGTTTGTTGGCCCTGTGAATATCAATGTTTTAAGCACCCTTCGCACGCTTCCTGGCGTGATGTGGGAGAGAGGGAGGCAAGTTGGGAACAGCAGGAACAGATTGATAAAGGAAGTTGATCTCGCTGAGACCACCTCATCGCTATCCATACACAGGAGCAGCACATTTTCCGGAGTTTCCACGCTAGGCAAAAGTGACACAGACGGGCCTCTCTCGGAGTATTCCTTCATTTGGAGGAGTAACTGGCCACTAGGCAGGAAGAACTTTGCGTGTCGACGAAGCTGTTCAACCATTAAGCAGTGATCGGACGAGATCAGACCGTCAGACGTGTTATAACGACTCTATGTTTTGTCGCGGTCGCATGCAGGTGGTGGAAGAAGAACAGTACGCGATAAGTATGTGCCGGTGCCTCCAGCGGCTCCTGGCGATCATGCAGGTCTGGGCGATGCGTCGATTTGCTGCTGCAGGTGCAATCTATTGATATTTTCATCAACAAGCTGACCAACCTTCCGGGGTAGAGCCGCATCCAGGACGGGTTCGATTTGCTTGGCCTTCATGGAGTAGGACACTCAGTTTAGAGCGCCACTTCTTGAGAAAACTAGTCTCTCTCCCTCCTTTTTCTCTCGCTCACACTGCCTCCATGGCATCCGCCAGACTGGCTGACACCGGTCATCTGGCTGGGTTGCGGATCTCGCCATCGTTCTCACACGGTTACCAATCCTCGTCAACCTGTCTCCCGTGGCTTCCATCTCTCAGCACGGCGTCGACGCTGCATCCTGTCTGTCAAAACATCTGCTAGACCAGAACGACAGCTTCAATGGGCAATGTGTCGAACCCTGGGAGTTTCTCCGAGTTGGTCGTAGAAGATGACTAGGATAGAATCAACGGCGAGGTCAGGGGATGGAGGTAGTCGTGGGATGGACCTGGAGTAATTAATCGTCAGAGAAGCACTTTTGAAAGTACTACTAAACAAGACTTGCGTGGCCCGTCGTGCGCCATGACCGAATGAGTACATGTACGACTATCGAGGCCGCCGGCAACCTCTGGTAGTCTTTGCCTTGATAGTTGAAAGGGATAAATCCTTCAGTCATCGACATGAATCTTCATCGGATGTTAGAGCGAGAAGAAAGAAGAGACAGGGGACGCACGGAAATAATGGAAGGTCCCAATCACGGAAACACGGTCGACCTGAGAGTAGATCGGTACATAGTAATCGACCAACCTCATCACGAACGCCGCTTGCCGGTACTCAAAAATCTACAAAGCCGAAGATGCCCATGGAACGATAAAATGCGGACCTTCGACCGACCAGTCAGCTTTGCATGGATGAATGGGCTATACCATCGTGTAATGTGTTATATTGGTAAAAGTAGCTGGAATGAAAAACAAACCTTATCGAAGTATGCTAACACTCCCATCGCAGCCACGAGAGGTATCTTTTTGGCCTCCAAAGGATCGTCCCTCTTCAAGAATTGATAGTTTCCGCCGCAGAAAAAAGGACGCCAAAAGTTCGACAGGATGCATCGGTATCTGGCCAAGACGTTGCTGAAGAACGATTGTCGACGCTCTTGACGCGATTCACTTGAAAAGAAGTTAGCCTCGAAATAAAGTCACGGTGAGAGATAGCTCACCAAGTTGAGACAATTTGGCATTACTCCATCAAGTTGCTACTGGTGGTGCTGACAATAATGAAATGTACCAATAGCAAGATGAGCGTTGATACTGAACGCAGCGTCCAGAAGGTATACCGAGTTTTCGGGAGACATGATGATGGAAGGAAGAAAGGAAGGATCTTGTTTGTTGACACACTTCGTCATCGACTACGATCACGACCTCGGCTCTTTTCGTGTATTTTTGATGGCGGGGCATCTCGCATTATACTATGTTCATCATTCTTAACATTATCAACATCAAGCTCGGTAGCTCAAGTGCTCCAGTCTGAAGGCGACTATCAATTATAATTTATCGGACACAAGATTCAGCTTTTATATAGCGGCATTACTATGTACAACATTCATATCTCTACGCGTTTTCTCTCTTCCCCAAACTTGGTGAAGCGTTCATCAGTTTCGAAATAATCTCGCCAATAATCTCGCAAATTCTGAGCCAAATAGAGCTTAACACAGACACTCTCTGCCCTCATCTCAGCACGCAGACGCTTCATTTGAGTGATAATTTCCTGGCTAAGGAGGACCTTCCCGTTGTCCATCCCAATCCTTATCGCAAGTGTCGTAAAACTTCCGGGACACCGAGTAAGCCGTGATGATGCCATTCTGAGAAGGCTGTCATCCTTGAAGATAGACACACCTTCAAGCGTAAACAACGTCAAATGCTGGAGGTTTGGAAGGATACTAGGTTTGGCCTCCTCGAATGTCAGCTCTCGCACAGCATCTACCCGAGTCGCTGAAGTGACGAACATGGCGAGTTTCGTCAATGACAACGACCACTGCTTCCATAAGCCATTGAACTTTGAAAGTGGCACTGGTCTCAAGTCGTAGCAGGAGAATGCTTCCACACTGCACTCTGAGCGCTCCACAAACCGAAGGAGAAGTCCGACCCCAATTTCGACTTCTGGTCCAGCCAGATAATTTCCGCGCTTACTGGAAATGTATAATTCCTTCAAGTTTGGAATGGAGCACCGATCCAGAATGGAAAGAGTATCGCTGTCCAACTTCAGATGTTGAATTTTGTTATGGACGAAGGTGGGAAGGAGCTGTGAATTGGACGGTGCAGATGTCTTGACAACATGATCCTTCTCATGAGAAACGGAAAACTCCAGGTCCTCCAGCATGGTAGCCTCCTTCACGCAGGCGTAGAATCTGAGCTGGCGTCATCTAGTTTATGCATTGTTACTTTTACTGATATCTTGACGAGCTGGGAAAGAGGCATCGCTCGAGAAAGTTCCCGCCACAGGACGATAGTCCCGTCAAAGGTGAGATCTTGGAGAAGGGGAGCTGAGGAAAACAGACGACCGATGTGAGGGTTGGTAAGATCAGGTGCCAACAAAGACAGACTGCGTAGGAAGGGTAAATTGCGAGAGAGGTTCTGAAAGGCTGACAATGATCCTCCTAGTATGAAAAGGGTTATGTGAGACCATCGGTGTGAATGGAGAGCGATATCTTCCCAGATAATGTCTCTATCATCGCCTGAGCAAACCTGTCCAGGTATCCCGGTGCGACGATGATGTATATGAATGATGATGTAGATCCTGAGTGGCAAATCTTCGGACAGAGAGAGGAGATGTTTGCGTAGATTGCGTTGACCAGATGAGAGGTCAGAGCGCCGACTCATGAGAGATATGTTAGTCCACAAGGAACGGGAGGAATGGGAGAGGGCTCTCCAGTGATGACAGATGTAACCGAGAAGCCAAGGGGTGGTTTTCACGTCAGGTTCAACCATTTCGTCAATGGACGTTTGGAAGATACGTAATAAGACATCGTTCGGAAGACGTCGAACGGGCGCGAATATGGATTTATGATTTTTGAGATCCCGCACAGCAAGATCGCATTCGCGCCGGAGATGAGCGTTGAGTGTTGTACTAGCCTGCGACCGAAGCTGTTCATCGTGGGCAACGATCTCTGATTCGAGGAGGCTTATGTGTTCTATCACCGAGGCTAATGTCGCCGAGTATAGATCTTCTGATGACTGCCCCGTACGAAGGAGCACCCTGATATCGCTGCAGATCGCATGCGACCCCACAGCCATATTTATTGGATTATAGTGCCCATGGCAACCAGAGATCTCCTGAAAACATATTATGAGATGACTTGACGGGCGCGAGATCTATTGACGAACAGGACATCCTGAGTCCATCGATAACGGATCGTCCCACAGCTGGTAGATGTCTACAGACCGGGACGAGCTGATCAGAGAAGCATCCCCTCCTTAGAGAGGGATACGTACTTTTATCAAAAATTCCGAGCTTTCGGGGACAACGACACTGAGGATGATGAGTGAAAAGGTCAAGATATCGAAGCGAGAATTAGGTTCGAACTTTAAAATCCAAGATGCACGTGTTGAGAGTTTAGTTACCTGCTATTCCTTAACTTCCTTAACGTTATGTTCCATGCATGTCAAATGACACATGACTTACTTCTCTCGAAGAACAAAATTGCTATTGGTCGAAACACACAAGCTCCGTATGTGCTCCGAAGCACAATCCAGCATCTCGTCATGGAGAAGGGGCCCGCGAAACGAGCAAAGGTTGGGATATCCAGCCTTCCTACTGCTTGCTCGCTCATTTTCCAAGACTTCTTTGCCGTATATTCCGATATCACCTTCAGTCCCACGGCCAGACACTGGCAATCGAAACTGGCCAATCGCATGCTGAGAATACAGCCTAAACTCGGACTCGTCGTGGAAGGAAGACGAGTGTACCCACTACAACAGTTTCGCAACAGAAGCTGCACTTGGGCTGCACGACGCACTGCAGGGAAATTATCGAAGAATGACGCGGTTCGTAGAATAATAGCTAGGATGTAAGTGTTGCTTAGCTAGTTTTATGACAATCAATGATTAGATCATACCACAGGATATTCGCTAATCCGTAGTCATCGCCATCCAAAACTTGAGAAAATTCTCCGTAGGTTAACTGTTCGTGGAACAAGAGAAGAGAGTCGATAATTGACATCGCTGCAGATCGTGACGTGCATAACAGAAGGCGTTAGCTATGATACGAGTCGAATGAGCACATTACTGAATCCTATTCAGATCCTGTTGAAGGTGATCCTCGTTGATTGTGCGAGCAGAAACAAAAGATATGTAGGCGACCATGACAATGATGGTTGCAGAGTAAGTAAACGGTGAACTGTCGGGCCGGTATAACCGGCTGTTTACCCTCGACTCAGGCTGCTGAGATCTCTGAAAGCTAGAAGAACAATGTGACTCAGTTGGTAGCTTGTAATTTTTGGCGACGAGAGAATCATTATCCGTCTTGAGGTACATCGATACCAAATAATGAAGGCGGGTATGAGGTATGAAAGGGGAGAGTTTCTGAGTCTAGACTCGGAAACTTGAACAGCGAGCGCACGCTATAGAGATTCATAAAAAGGTAAAACCAACTGCATATCGGAGCAGAATAGATCCACCAGACCAAATCGCCTCCCCTCTCAAAGCTGGTCGTATTTCGTCGTGATTCCCGCGATAATATTTTGGAAATTGAAATCGTCGGCCCTCTTCATCTTCCAAAATGCCGCAGTCCCAGCGACCCGACGAAGCAGAACCGGTCTGTCGCTCACGGTCAGGAGATATGTGCTTGGAGAAATACGAGTCTGTTTATCGTAGTCATAGAATGAAAGAAGTGTGCCATTTGCGCTGACGCCATGGAACATGTCGATAGGGTAGTTCTTCGTCCTACTAAGAGAAAATACACCTCGCAGCTCTTGAAGGTGACGGCCGACAGGAAAGAATATAAATCAGAAAGTTAGAACATGGTAGTCATTAACACGTTTGCTACTGCCCAGCAATATTGTTTTCCCTATTTAATCAACAAACGAATGCACCTTTAAAAACAATTGCCAAAACACTTCTTCTCCCAAGCCCCTTAGAGGCCGATGTAGAGGGGAGAGCAGCCGAGAGAAACAAGGCCATTCTAAGGAAATATGAGCGTAGAGTCAATCGGTATGACACCGTTACTGACGTAGTTGTTGTCACTACAGCAGTCGACTTCGTTGCTGCTGCTGCACTGGGTTCCACCAACACCAATGACGGTGATCGGGACGCACGACACGCCGCTATAGAACGAAGGAATCAGCCATCCGAACCGCCAAATATAGAAGACCTAGTACACATTGCCGGTGAGTTGACCAATGACGACTCCGAGGGTGCCCAAGAGGGTCGAAACGGGGGCAGTCAATTCGGTCGGCTGATGATTCTAGTCAACTTTCGCGTCGATCAGCAACGGGAGGCAGACTCACGCTTTGAGTATCATCACAGCACTGTACAGTACCAGTCGCGCAAGCGACGCCTTCGCCACCGCCACGGGGAAGAACTTGGATGGCGGTCGCAAGAAGAGGTAGAGCCAGGAGTGCAGTGAGAGAGATACGAGCAAACATTGTGAAGTGAGATTAAGCTGTTTGAGAGCTTGAGAATACCTGGTGCTTTAGTCCCTCTTTTATAGCCTTCGCCTGGGGACTGAGGTCATGGAGTGTAGCTATCTGAGTGCCTATAATAAGTGAAGGGAATGAGTGACACAAATGACGCGAATGACGCTGTCAAGGATCATGAAGTCTTGCCTACAAGATACATTTTCATGGTGGTGTGAGAAACCGAAGCGGAAATCAGAATAGTCTCTTGTCACGGCATCCACATTTTCCGACCATCATGTTCAGCGAATGGGTTCTTCGCTCATTCGTGCGAGGCATAGCTATGGGAGATGTGGGAAGATGTTTTACGAAGATCTAGTATCTCGGGAGATGATTGATGCTCCCCGCTGCCGTCCCGAGACATATTGACCGCGATGCTACTCGGAAAATACCAATTTAATTCAACACAGTAAGGAGAGCACCTTGTGCAAACCTTTCTGCTATCCTCTTTTCATAATGTCGGGTTCATCGGTGTTAGGGACAGGGCATCCGGAGCCGACTTCTTCTGTGATTTTTTAAATTTAGCATTGGTGCCGACGGCGAACTAGGCATAGGTTACGAATATGTCTGTACCATCTGGCTCTAAAGCTTGATCCCTTCATAGTAGTGAATCATTTCCGTGTTGGTTGAACGTACAACCTATGACTCGTCGCGAATGGGCGAACCGGCCACGAGAGTAAGGGCGCACCTTCATAGAAGTCAAAGCATGAGATCTACATTTCAGAATTGTTGTATTAGGGCACGACTTGGAAAGCGTGGATGGACATGGCCACCAACAATCGTTTTATACCTACTTGAGTACGAGCCATGTCTGACCCCACAAGAGCGAGCTCTGTCGAGAATCCAACTGAAGCGTCGCTGTCCAATGACGCCCATGCGGGACATGCATCGCTGGTCGGAGTTCCAGAGACGTCACAGATGTTGGAGAGTGGGTGATAACGGGAAGACACTCGCCCCGTCCGCGAATATTCTTGGAAAGAACGTTCGTAAGTTCGATATCAATGACAGATCCAAGTACGTACTAAGATAGGCCACGGGAAATGGTGAGAAGCCTCACTGCAGGGTGAACATTGTATCGCTGGTCACCGTGTAAGAAAGGGTTCATAGAATACATGGGAAGCATGGCTGAGAACCAGTAGTTCCATCTATCCAGGTGCTGAGACAATAATAGTCTCTTCCTAAGAAGCAGAGTATAAAGTTTATGTAGGGCAGAAAACATGTTGTGGTCTAACTGGCTTCTGTGAGGTTTTGTGTGGGAGCCGAAAGAGATAGACGCACCGCCTTCATTTCATGCAATCGTCTCATCTGGGCGATGATATCCTCGCTAAGGACATCCCTATCGTCCATTTTGGTCTTTATCGTGAAACCTCCGGGACATCGAGTACACCGAGTCGAGGATGCGCCTTTTGAGCAGGCTCATCAGGGAAAAGGCCCCGCAATCCTAATAGCTCACGACACAAAGAATGCCTTACAATATACGAAATCAGTTGGGATCGATCACAACGTAAACTCGCACGTTTTAATGGGATCCCGATTGTACCACAATCCCTTAAATAATGGGCGCTGTTATCCTGAAAGGTATAAATACCTTCAGGCGCATGCCACCTCGAACACTGGAGCTCTGGAAGGATACCAGGTTTACCTTCCTCGAGCGTCAGCTCTCAAGGAACATGTACATCCGCTCGAGTCGCTGAAGTAACAGTGATGGTGAGTTTCATCGATGACGTTGACCGAAGTTTCCAAATGCCTTTGAACGTCGAAAGAGATATTGGTCTGAAGTAATGAAATGCTTGTATATTGCACTCTGAGAACCACACAAATGAACAAAGGGCCTGATATCCGCAGGATAAACTTCCGATCCAACCACATAGCGCGCGCACTCACTGTAAAGGAATAACTCTTTCCAGTTCAGCAAGGAGTACCGGTCCAGCACAGACGGGATCTCGCCATTCAATGTCATCGTCCGGATATCGTTATTCGTTAAGTCAGGAAGGAGCTGGGCATTGGATGGCGCGAAGAATGAGACGATGCGCCCCGTATTGATGTTGACTCAGTGTAGGTTCCACGATGCACCGATCTCCTTCATACAGCCATAGAAATCCGGATTTGCACCTGGATGACTGTCATGAGCGTGATGAGCTGGGAAAGCGACACTGATCGCAAAGAGCTTTCGCCATTGGTAAAGATACCCGGAGAAAGCGACATCCACGAAGAGTGGGAGAGAGCTCTGTCTGATCACCGTTGAAATGGATAGAAATGTGTTCCAACATGACATCTAAATGTGACGGCATCGCGAATGAAGAGACGTCCAAGCAAATGTGAAGTGGCGAACGTCCCGAGAGGGAGAGTAGACTGTGAAGTAACCGACTTTTGCCCGGTAGCCGGTTGAAGGGGGGCTGAGCCGAAATGATTCTCTAAGTCCACAAAGAGAGAGCCATCCAATAATGTCAGGTGTAGGCCAAGGGGTAGCTTTCATGTCAAGCATGGACACAGCGATCCGATATCTGATTCGTAGCAAGACATAATTCGGAAGATGTCGAACAGGCGCAAACCATGATTATCGCGGCAGGAAAATGATCTTGTTTGTTGACGCGTTGATGTCCAAACAATGATGATCGCGCTGGACCGATACTACGAGCTCGAGCAACAAACGCGATGTCAAGAATGTCCATAGGAAAATCGCCGGTGACCGCTGACTTAGTTGTTGATGACCAGAGACTCGTGACGATCATGGCTCGCCTAGAACAAGCTCAAGGCCCATGCCTCCGATAAACTCAAACGCCTCTCCTCTTCGTAACGAACGAACGTAGTGTATGCACTGCGCTTTTCGTATGCACGGACGACGAAAATCCGTGTTTTCACTACGGTTCGCTGTTATGTATTCTGCTGACACAGTAAGTCGTCTACAAAAATTACATCGTCGGTTTCTGATATAGTTCTCATTGCAAGTTCACTACACCTTTGCTGTCACGAGAGAGCAAATATCAAAAAGAGACCACGTCTCATTTATAAGAAGGAGCTGCGGATGTTAGAGCTCAGGCACCGACCTCTACAAAGGTGGAGGACAACGATCTAGACAAAGGATGACCAGCGAGGCGGAGTGCCTCCCAGTTCTACTTGTGGTATCTGTGGGTTTTACAGTGCATGTGATGCCCAAGGTGGAGAACACCACCTCGAACAACGAAGCACAAGGAGGAGGTCGGCGAGACCTCACCGACACAGGCTCGTTCCTCCTTAGTCAAACAAGTTACCTTCCTCATCTTCGTCGGATTCCTGACCTACACTGCGCGCCAGAGACACTTGGCGAGGAAGAGCAAGGTCGTGTATGTTACCAGGTCTGCGCGGGACGAAGCTTAGAACGAGGTTTAGAAGGCCAAACCCCACGGCTACTGCGAAGACTAAGCCGACGCTGGAGAAGAAGAGAAAAGGAATAAGGCGGAAGCTGCGAAGACGTAGCCATGGAGGGTACGTATGCTCTTTCCTGCTCGTTTTATGTTGCTCATCCTTTCCTCCTTGCAGATTTATTCCGCAGTTGATATCGGCTTGTCAATTTGCTATCCTTTCAAATAATATGGACATCTACGGTCACGGCCGCGTCGACCAATTCTTCCCGTGCTCCATCAATCACCACGTATGATACTCGAGTCTTCGAGACTACCGTCGTTGCGAGACTCGCTCAACGAATTTCTAGTGGAAGACGGAACAATGCATCTGGATCAGCTACGGATGTCTTTAGATTCGCCGGTATACGGTACGGCCCCGTCTCTCATCTTCCTTTTTCATCCTAACATTCACTGCAGATTCACGCAGGTGGCTGAAGGTTTTCACTTATCAAGGCAAAGAGTGCCAGAACGTTGTCCGCAACATTGATAGCCGTACACCAGGTCAGTCTTCTGTTGTACTTGCTTAAATGCCTGTCTCACCTATAGCTGCCCCAGGTCTATCCTCGTCGTCAAGTTCTTTATCCGCCATCCTCTACGACCAGCTTGGAACGACATACGACAGACCGCCCGTTGAAGCCATTCTCATTCTGGTCTAGTGATTCCTACTGGCCAACCTCCTAGAGCATTTCCCAGGGGACGTAAGCGCTTAGCTACTTGACCAATTCGGTAGCGGATATGAGGATCTGGAATGCGTCAACCAGGGAACTGAGTACCTTTATGGAGATGTCAGTAGCTATTTCATTCTCGTTCTTGGTGCATGCTGACAGACCCTGTAGTTCACGGGAGAGCTCAGTACGTGGATCATCTTGACCGCGTTCGTTTTCCGACTCTTGCGATCAACGGGCGCGCGTATATGGTTAGGACTGCGCCGTCTAGTCTACAAATTCTATAGGCATGGCGGCACAACTCAAATTTATACATGTGACTAGTTATAAACATTGCTACTATCCAGCAATATGATTTTCTTGATCTATTTTATACATCTAACAAACAAAAGCATGACCAAAACGCTCTGATTCATAATTTTTTTCCTGGTCCGAGGCGCAGCCAAGAAAACCAAGGCCGCTCTGTTTGAATAAAACGTGAGCATACGATTAACTTGAGAGAGGAAGTGTTGCTAACGAAATCATTCTCCACGACGAAGGACTGGGGAGATGATTGGGGAGATGGTGACAACCTGCCTGCCTGCAAGAGGAATGACTGGAATAGCGGGTGGAGCAGGCGGAGCAGGGAAGGCGGGTGGAGCTGGAAGGGCGGGTGGAGCTGGAATGGTGATCTGTCTGCCTGCGAGAACGGGAAGAGCAGGTGGAGCAGGAATGGCGGGAGGAGCGGGAAAAGCGGGTGGTGCTGGTGGTGCTGGAAGGGCGGGAGGAGCAGGAATGGCGGGTGGTGCTGGAATGGTGATCTGTCTGCCTGTAAGAACAGGAAGAGCGGGAATAGCGGGAATAGCGGGGAGGGCAGGAGGAGCAGGTAGAGCTGGGATCGTAATCTGCCTGCCTGTAATAACCAAACTATCGTCATGGGCAATGACTGGGATGGGTGGAGCGTTAGGACAGACGACAGGGTAGAGCGTAGAACCCTGCCCGCCCGTAATATCATCACGGGTAAGGACGACGGGGATAACCCCGGCGCTGGCAAGGAGAGGTAGAGCCAGGAGAGAGATATGAGTGAGCATTGTGAAGTGAGATTAATAAGCTCTACAGTTGTGAGGGCTTGAGAATAATACCTGCTGGTATACTCCCCCTCTCTTATAGGTTTCTGAGTCGTCTTCTCTGGGCGACGAAGGTCATCAGCCATGGAGTAGAAAGGAAGATACAGGCGGATCAGTGCCCAGGTCGAGCGGAAGGGAGCGAGTGACGCGCATGATGATCAGAAAGCCCGAAGCCTCCTTCAATGCCGAACGGTATGTTTTCATGATGTGCGGGACTGAGCAAGGGAAAATCAGTCAAAAATGGCCCCTCAGCCTTCTCTGACCATCCCGCCTGTTATTCACTAGATGGCGGTAATATTCGGAAGAGTCCAATTCCGCGCAATGTAGTGTCGACAGAAAACGGATACAGTAATCTGGCGCTTCGGTACCAGAATGGGCCTAGGCATATGCCATGGGTGCGTCCGGGCTCGGTCACACAGAGTGTGTTGGACTCAAGTGCATTTGTAGCGATGCCGCGCAAGCGGTGGTAGTTGGACGTGCGGCCAATGGCTCGTTACGGATAGCTGACACCGTATTTCGGCATCTGGCGACTTAGAACGAGGTCAATCATGAACGAACACTGTATTTGGGTCTTTATCACGAATCAATTTCCAGAGAAAAACTGACGCAAAGAATGGTGCCATACCTAGCTTAGATACGGGAGCGAACTCTCTCTCTCGTCCAACGGTGGGGTGGTTGTACCGTCACGCCTACCAGAAATATAGACCCTACGACAAAAGCCCTAAGGGCTCTCTGCGTGTCCATTGACCATGGCGGTCTGGACACAGATGTGGTATACTCAGCTCTCCAAACCTACAAGGTCTGTCAGCAAGCATCAAAAACAGAATGAATGGCCACTCACAACCACACTTGCGCCCACTGCACGGAGATATCCGCACTAACTGATTATTAGTCCTGTGAATATCAATGTTTTAAGCATCCTTCGCACGCTTCCTGGTGTGATACAGGAGAGAGGGAGACTTGGGAACAGCGGGATCAGATCAATAAAGGAAGTTGATCTCGCTGAGACCACCTCATCGCTATCCATACGGAAAAACCTTGCGTGCCGACCAAGTTGTTCAACCGCTAAACAATGATCCAACAAGATCGGACCATCAGACGTTTTGTCGTGGTCACATGTAGGTGGTGGAGGAAGAACAGTACGCAATAAGCATGTGCCGGTGCCTCCAGCGGCTCCTGGCGATCATGCAGGAGGTAGCGTCTGGGCGATGCGTCAATTTACTATTGCAGGTGCAATCTATTGACATTTTCATCAACAAGCTGACCAACCTTCCGGGGTAGAGCCGCATCCAGGACGGGTTCGATTTGCTTGGCCTTCATGGAGTAGGACACTCGGTCTAGAGCGCCACTTCTTGAGAAAACTGATCTCTCTCCCTCCTTCTTCTCTCGCTCACACTGCCCTCATGGCATCCGCCAGACTGGCTGATGCCGGTCATCTGGCTGGGTCGCGGATCTCGCTATCGTTCTCACACTCTGCCTCCCGTGGCATCCATCTCCCAGCACGGCGTCGACGCTGCATCCTGTCTGTTCAAAGCATAGAACGACGGCTTCAATGGGCAATGTGTCGAATCTGAGTTTCTACAAGTTGGTCGTAGAAGATGACCAGGATAGAGAATCAACGGCGAGGTTAGGGGATGCAGGTAGCCGTGGGATGGACCTGGAGTAGTTAGTCGTCAGACAAGCGCTTTTGAAGGTACTACTGAACAAGACTTACCTGGCTCGTCGTGTGCCATGACCGAATGAGTACATGTACGACTATCGAGGCCGTCGGCAACCTCTGGTAGTCTTTGCCTTCATAATTGAAAGGGATAAATCCTTCAGCCATCGACACGAATCTTCATCGAATGTTAGAGCAAGAAGAAAGAAGAGACAGGGGACGCACGGAAATAATGGAAGGTCCCAATCACGGAAACACGGTCGACCTGAGAGTAGATCGGTACATAGTAATCGACCGACCTCACCACAAACGCCGCTTGCCGGTACTCAAAAATCTACAAAGCCGAAGATGCCCATGGAACGAAAAATTCGGACCTTTGACCGACCAGTCAGCTTTGCAGAGATGATTGGGCTATACCATCGAGTAATGTGTTATATTGATAAAAGTAGCTGGAATGAAAATGTACCTTATCGAAGTATGCTAACACTCCCTTCGCAGCCACGAGAGGTATCATTTTGGCCTCCAAAGGATCATCCCTCTTCAAGAATTGATAGTTTCCGTCGCAGGAAAAGAGACGCCAAAAGTTCGAGAGGATGCATCGGTATCTGGCCAGGACGTTGCTGAAGAACGATTGTCGACGCTCTTGACGCAATTCACTCGAAAAGAAGTTAGCATCGAGAAAAAGTCACGGTGAGAGATAGCTCACCAAGTTGAGACAATTTGGTATTACTCCATCCAAGAATCCTCTGTTGCTCCTGGTGGTACTGACAATAATGAAATGGAACAATATCAAGATGAGCGTTGACACTGAACGCAGCGTCGGTTTCGGGAGATATGATGATGGAAAGAGTAAAGGAAAGATCTTGTTTGTTGACGTCCAAACAACACTTCGTCATCGACCACGATCACGACCTCGGTTCTTTTCGCGTATCTTTGATGGCGGGGCATCTCACATTATGCTATGTTCGTCATTCCTAAGATTATCGACATGAAGCGCAAGCTTGGTGGCTCAAGTGCTCCCTAGTCTGAATGCGACTATCAATTATAATTTATCGGACACAAGGTACAGCTTTTGTGTAGCGGCATTGCTATGCGCACGAGCTCCGTATGTGCTCCGAAGCACAATTCAGACATCTCATCATGGTGAAGAGACACATAACGAGCGAAGGTTGGGATGTCCAGTCTTCCTACTGCTTACTCGCTCATTTTCCAAGATTCCCTTTCCGTATATTCCGATATCATCTTCTAGCAAGGGTGTAATGCTTAGACGGTCAATGATTAGAACGTACCACAGGATATTCGCTAATCTGTAGTCATCGCCTCTTCTTCCATGGTCAGCTAACCTACGGGGATTTTCCTCAAGTTTTGGATGAAGAGATTCGATGATTGTCATAGAAGTGGCACGACAGGATAGGTGGGCAGGAGTGCCACGCTATTTCGAAATTCGCGTCGAGCCCACGTGATCCCGTGCTGACTTCGCTTCTTACACCCATTATCGTCGCTTCGTCTGAGAGTCGTCTCCGTCGTCTAGCCGCCCACGCCCAGCCGGCGTCCTTTCTTTTATTCTTCTGTTGATACCCTCAAACTCTCACGACGAACGATGACCAAGCGAACGACCAAGCGAACCGTAGCAACATCTTCATGTGTCCTACGGACCAGGACATTCACGCCAGCAGTAGTCGATGACTTACAGACCAATAGCACGATTCCGGCGTCCACGCCCGGACACGAGGCAGCTGATGTAGAGACAGCTGATATAGAGCTAGACGGCGAGGACAGTGTTACGTTGTTCACAGCAGCCGCTGAAGACCTGTTGCGCAACGTCTCGCCTCTGACCCGTGCATCTGTCCCCTCCCCCGTGTACTCTGTCGACGATATCTTGATATCCCAGATGATGCGCGACCCTCGCCGGCGACCACCTCGGTGCTCTTGCGCCCCAGGCACAGCTAGACGTCCCAATCTATGTATTGCCATTGTATTCTAATACAAGATTTGTTACACGCCTCTCTCACGGGATCTAGTCCCCTTGATGCAAGACTTCGAAGTCGCTGCAGACCGTGACGTGCATAACATAACAACATGAAGGTGTTAGCCATGATACCAGTCGAATGAGCACATTACTGAATCCTATTCAGATCCTGTTGAAGGTGATTCTTGTTGATTGTGCGACCAGAAACAAAAGATATGTAGGTGACCATGACAATGATGGTCGCAGAGTAAGTAAACGGCGAACTGTCGGGTCAGTATAACCGGCTGTTTACCCTCGACTACTGAGATCTCTGAAAGCTAGACAAACAATGTAATACAGCTGATAGATTGTAATTTTCGGCAACGAGAGAATCATTATCTGTCTTGAGGTAAATCGATTCCGAATAATGAAGGCGGGTATGAGGTATGAAAGGGGTGAGTTTCTGAGTCTAGTCTTCGTCCTACTAAGAGAACATACGCCTCGCAGCTCTTGAAGGTGATGGCCGACAGGAAAGAATAGAAATCAGAAAGTTAAAACATGGTAATCATTAACGCATTTGCTCCTGCCCAGCAATGTTGTTTTCCCTATTTAATCAACAAACGAATGCACCTTTAAAACAATTGCCAAAACACTTCGATTCCCCCAGTCCCTTAGCCCGGTACGGTGGGCATCCCTACTTCAGGCCGAGGCCGAGAGGGGTGCAGCCGAGAGAAACGAGGCCGTTCTAAGGAAATATGAGCATAGAGTCAATCAGTATAACACTGTTACTGACGAATTTGTTGTCATTACAGCAGTCAACTTGGTTGCTGCACTGGGTTCCACCAACACCAATGACGGTGATCGGGACGCAGGACACGCCGCTATAGAACGAAGGAATCGGCCATCCGAACCGCTATCTATTGAAAATACGGAAAGACATACACATTGCCAGTGAGTTGACTGATGACGACTCCGAGGCTGCCCAAAAGGCTCGAAACGGGGGCAGTCAAGTCGGTGGGCTAATAACTCTGGTCAGCTTTCGCATCTATCAGCAGCGGGAAAATGGCATTCACGCTCTGAGTGTCATCACAGCACTGCACGGTACCAGTCGCGCAAGCGACGCCTTCGCCACCGCCACGGGGAAGGATAATGGCGGTCGCAAGAAGAGGTAGAGCCAGGAATGCAGTGAGAGAGATACGAGCAAACATTGTGAAGTGAGATTAAGCTGCTACAGTTGTGAGAGCTTGAGAGTACCTAGTGCTTTGATCCCTCTTTTATAGCCTTCCTTCGTCTGGGGACTGACTCGGTCATGGAGTGCAGCTGTCTTGAGTGCCTATAATAAGTGAAGAGACTGAGTGACGCGAATGACGCGAATGACGCTGTCAAGGATCATGAAGTCTTGCCTATAAGATACATTTTCATGGTGGTGTGAGAAACCGAAGCGAATATCAGAATAGTCTCTTGTCACGGCATCAACATTTTCCAACCATCATGTTCAGTGAATGGGTTCCTTCGCTCATTCGCGCGATGCATAACTATGGGAGAAGTGGGAAGATGTTTTACGGAGATCTAGTATCTCGGGAGATGATTGATGCTCCCCGCCGCCGTCGTCCCGAGACATATTGACCACGGTGCTCCTCGGAAAATATTAATTTAATTCAACACAGTATGGAGAGAATCCTGTGCAAACCTTTCTGCTATCCTCTTTTCGTAATGTCGGGTTCATCGGTGTTAGGGACAGGGCATCCGGAGCCGACTTCTGGATTTTTCAAATTTAGCACTAATGCCGACGGCGATCTAGGCATAAGTTGCGAAGATGTTTGTACCATCTGGCTCTAAAGCTTGATCCCTTCATAATAGCGAAGCATTTCCGTGTTGGTTGAACATACAACCTATGACTCGTCGCGAATGGGCGAACCGGCCATGAGAGTAAGGGCGCACCTTCATAGAAGTCAGAGCATGAGATCTAAACAGTTAATACTTGTTGTATTAGGGCACGACTTGGAAAGCGTTTATTTTCTGGATGGACGTGGACACCAACTATCGTTGTATACCTACCCGGATACGAACCGTGTCTGACCCGACAAGAGCGAGCTCTCTCAAGAATCCAATTGAAGCGTCACTGTCCAATGATGCCCATGCGGGACATGCATCGCTGGTCGGAGTTCCAAAGACATCACAGATGTTGGAGAGTGGGTGATAACGGGAAGACACTCGCCCCGTCCCCGAATATTCTTGGAGAGAACGTTCGTAAGTTCGATATCAATGACAGATCCAAACACGTACTAAGATAGGCCACGGGAAAGATTGTGAGAAGCCGCACTGTAGGGTGAACATTGAATCGCTGGTCACCGTGTAATAGAATGCACGGGAAGCATAGCTGAGAACTAGTAGTTCCATCTATCAAGGTCCTGCGACAATAATAGTCTCTTCCTAAGAAGCAAAGTATAAAGTTTATGTGGAAGGGGCAGAAAACATGTTGTGGTCTAACTGGCTTCTGTGAGGTTTTGTGTGGGAGCCGAAAGAGATAGACGCACAGCCTTCATTTCACGCAATCATCTCATCTGGGCGATGATATCCTCGGTAAGGACATCCTTATCGTCCATTTTGGTCTTTACCATAAGCTTCGTGAAACCTCCGGGACATCGAGTACGCCTGGAGGATGCTATTTTGAGAAGGCTATTATCCTGAAAGGTACAAATCCTTCAGGTGTGCGGCACCTCGAATACTGGAGCTATGGGAGGATACTAGGTTTGCCTTCCTTGAACGTAGCTCTCGAACAACATGTCCATCCGCTCGAGTCGCTGAAGTAACGGTAATGAGTTCCGTCGATGGCGTTGACCGATGCTTCCGAATGCCTTTGGACGTCGAAAGAGATTTCTGAAATAGTAGGACACATTACACTCTGAGCGCCACACAAAACGAAGAAGGGGCTCGATATCAGCGCGATCGACTTCTGGTCCCACCACATAGCACTCGCTGTAAAGGAATAAATCCTTCCAGTTCAGCATGGAGTACCGGTCCAGCGTAGACGGAATCTTGCCGTTCAACGTCATCGTCTGGATATTGTTATTTATCAAGACGGGAAGGAGCTGGGCATCGGATGGCGTGGAGGATCGACGTCGAAATGGAGGTTCCACGAGACACCAACCTCCTTCACACGGGCGGAGAAATGCGCATTTGCACTTTGATGATTGGCATGGGCGTGATGAGCTGAGAAAGCGACACTGATCGCAAGAGCTCTCGCCAATGGTCGAGAAATCCGGAGACAGCGACATTTTGGAGAAAGGGCGCTGAGGAGAACATGCGGAAGCTCTCAGCGTGAGCTGGGCCAGGGGAGTATATAACCACAGAGAGAGCGCGTAAGAGCGGAAAATGGCCCGAAGGGCAGAGACGGGTCCGTGCATGCTGAAGTATTTGTCTGACCACCATTGAAATGGGTAGCAATGTGTTCCAACATGACATCTAAATGTGACGGCGAGGCGAATGAAGGGATGTGTGAATGTGAAGTGGCGAACGTCCTGAGAGAGAAAGTAGACTGAAGTAGCCGATATTTTCCCGGTGGTCAGCTGAAGGGGCATTGAGTCGAAAGAATTTTTAGTCCACGCGGAGCGGGAGAGAGCTCTCCAATGATGTCAGATGTGACCGGTAGGCCAAGAGGTAGCTTTCACGTCAAGCATAGACGCGCAGCGATCCTCCCAGAGGGCTGATTCGTCGCAGGACGTCGTTCGGAAGGCATCAAACGGGCATGAACATAGATTTGTAATTATTACTATCACGCGCGGTAGAACCCGTTCGTGCTAGAGATGAGCCCCAAACGATGCGGCCGCTGCTGAGTCTCTTTGATCTCTTTATCACGGGCAAGGAGCTCAGATTTGAGGTGACAAATGTGGTCCTTCACTGTTGCCAACGTCTCCAAGTCCTGAATGCCCCACACGAAGGAGCCCCTTATAGCCGGGATGCAGTGGTGATGGAAATCATGAATGTCCTGTGGAAATTGTATGAGATGACCTAGCATGGACTATAGAAGAGATAGGACGAACAGTAGGGCACTTTGATTCTATCGGTAACGGTCTATTCGACGGTAAGCTCGTCAGTCCGACGTCTGTGAACCAGTACGGGCGAGTCTGATTAATAAGATATCTCCTCATAGGAAGCGAGTCCGTGCCGTCGTGAAGATGACAGTGATGGCTAAGGACGAGCAAGAATGACAATGCACGTGGTAGCGTATTCTGTGTCTGTGTCTGTTGAGACATCACGCAAATGAATAGCCGTTCTGATCTGCGAGTTTTTAGAGGTAGACCATTACTGGGAGAGGTAAACCTACCTCATCAAATCGCATTGGTATACCCACGCGAGGGTACCGCTTATAGCTGGTGCGTGTATCGCAAGAGATGCATTTAGGACATAGAATACCGCTTCGACCTGTAACCTGTCATCTAGTCATACTAGTTAGCCAAAAGCGCACCAATATGAGTGTATCACTCACTGCGCAATGCTCTTCGAGTACTGTTGGTATTGTCCAGAAGGTATGGATTCTTGCAGAATAAAATCGTTCGTTTCAATGTGTTGCGATAAAGGCTGTTCCAGAACCTGGGTGCACATCACTTCTTTCAGAATGTCGATGGCAGATTCACGATGGCCAACGTTTATAGCCAACAGACTGCGGCGACCGGCTTGGTCCAGTAGATTGCGGTTGGAACAGTAGTGAAGGGATGATGCGCGTCCGAGTCGTCGCGACAGACGCTATGTTGTAGCTTGTTTATCTGCCGCGTTCCGGACCGCTCCAAGCCGGAGTCCATCATCACTGCGAAGTCACTTTGATACAAACCAGAGTCTTGCCACGGTCCACTGAGCCGACAAACTGACGCGCCGATGATGCTTGCTTCGCAATGGGATTCGGATACATTTCTAGTCACAATCGCTGATTTTCTCGCTAGAACATGTCTTTTACTCTTTTGGATCGGACGTTTGGGTATATGCACCATCTTGATTCTTCAGTACATCCTCCTAGTGGACCGCCAGCGTATGCTGAATACTTTCCTCTTATTCTCTGCAACTATCCTCTGTCATCCTGCTGAGGAGCACCATTCCCCACTGGAGGAACTGAATCTGAACTGGTTTTGAAAGTTAGAACACCGTGGCCCGGTACCTCGTACTAGTTTGATATGGTTGTCTTCCCTCAGTTGACTGAACAATGCTCATGGGTTAAAGTTAAAGGATATCTTGAATTGCTAGGGAATTGGATTCCATCGGTCTTTTTCGAATCTATTCGACTATCCATTTGCTTCTGTGGAGCTAGAAACGGCGTCAAATCACTGGAAATAATGAATATCAATCTGCTCAGCCTTGCGAAAGAATGCATATTATCTACTAATCAGACTCTCACGGACCGTCCACCATCCTCAGTTACTCTTGTTCAACCGCATCGCCAAGTATGGTCGGGCAATTCGCTTCCAGAGCACCAAATTCAAACCAGTCGCTCGCCAGATCACCGTGATCTGGTCAGCAATATTCCGCGGGTCGACATGTTTTATATACCCTATGTTTACTTCTTTCGTAGACAAGTGACCTGCTAGATTTCAGGAATTCTCTATTCTTAGTATCCGATGCCCAGCATACGAAACCGATGAAGGATCAGTCTTCGCTCTTTGTGACATCCTTCCGCATATGCGAATGCCAGTGGTCGTCGAGTTTGTCTGCTCAAAAGAAAATTCGAGTCGTACTCAAAGGCAACAGCCGCCGGGAAAGGATAGAAATCAGAGATACGATAGTCATTAGCACATTTGCTACTATCCAGCAATATTTTTTTCTCTATCTAATTGCCCAACAAACGAATGGACTTTCTATAAATCGCCAAAATCCTTCGATCCGTTCGCCTTAGAGGCCGACGCCGAGGGGGGTACAGCCAAGAGAAACAAGGCCGTTCTAAGGAGATGTGAGCGTAGAATCAATCTGGATAACACTGTTACTGACGTAGTTGTTGCTATCACAGCAGACGACTTGGTTGCTGCACGGGGTCGAGCCTAGACCAACGACGGTGATCGGGGTGCAGGAAACACCACTGTAGAACAAAGGAATCAGCCATGAGCTGCCGTCTATTGAGGTAATAGAAAACCTACACATTGCCGGTGAGTTGACCGGCGACGACTCCAAGGAGGCCCAAGAGGCTCGAAACGGGGGCACTCAAATCGGTGGACTGGTAATTCTGGTCAGCTTTCGCATCAATCAGCGGCGAAGTACAGACTCACGCTCTCAGTAGAATCACAACACTGTGCGGAACCAGTCGCACAAGCGACACCTTCACCACCGCCACTGGGAATGACACCAGTTGGAATGATGCCAGTCGGGATGATACCAGTCGGAAGAGTGGGAAGGCTACCAGTCGGAAGAGTGGGGATGATACCAGTCGGAAGAGCGGGAATGATACCAGTCGGAAGAGCAGGGATGATACCAGTCGGAATGATTCCAGTCGGAATGACGCCAGCAGGAACGGCACCAGCAGGGATGGCGCCAGCGGGAAGGATGCCACTGGGGATGAGACCACTGGGAATGAGACCACTGGGAATGAGACCGGCGGTCGCAAGGAGAGGTAGAGCCAGGAGAGAAGTGAAAGAGATTTGAGCAAACATTGTCAAGTGAGAATAAGCTGTTACGGTTGTGAGAGCTTGATAATACCTGCTGCTTTAATCCCTCTTTTATAGCCTTCGTCTGGGGATGGAGGTCATCGGTCGACGGTCATGGAGCGTAGCTGTGTGAGCACCCACGACGACTGGAGGGAAAGGGTGACGCTAATAACACCGCCAACGATCATGAAGCCTCCCCCACGGTACATTACATGACGTCGGAAACCGAGGAACCGAGTATCAGTCAAGAATAGTCTCGTGTCACGGCGTGAACATATTTTCCGACCATCATTTTCAGTGCACGGGCTCTTTCGCTCATTCGTGCAAGACATAGCTATGGGGGATGTGGGAAGGTGTTTTCGAGAGATTCAGTATCTCGTGTGATTATGGACGGTCCCTGCTGCCGTCCCGACCCTTGCATCATCGAGACATATTGACCGCAGTACTGTTTGGAAAATACCAATTTAATGCAAGGTAGTATCGAGAGAACCAGGTACAAACCTTTCTGCTATCCTCTTTTCATGATGTCATGTTGATTGGTGCTACACAGGGCGTCTGGAGGCGCCTTTTCCTGAAGACTTTTGTATTTTGGCACTGGTGCCGATCTAGGCATAAGGTCCCGAATACGTCCACGCTTTCTGACTCCAAAGCTTTATTCCTTCGTAGCAGTGCCAGTGTTGGTTGAACATAGAACCTACGACTCGTCGCGAATGGCCGAACCGGCCATGAAATTAAGGGCGCAATCTCGTAGAAGTCAAAGCACGAGGTCTGTCATGCGACAAACGTCCGTGATCGACAATCTACCGTTGTATTAGGGCAGAACTTGAAAGTGTTTATTTTTGGTTGACACTAACAATTGTTCTATACCTACCTGAACACAAGCCCTGTCGGACCCAACAAGAGCGAGCTCCTCCAACAGTCCAACAGAAGGGATGCTATACAATAACGCCTATGCGGGACATATCGCTTGTTGGAGCTCCAGAGACGTCACAGATGTTGGAGAGTGGGTACCGGAAGACACATTCCTTGTCCCTGAATATTCTTGGAGAGAATGTTCGCAAGTTTGATATCATTAGCAGATCCAAATACGTACTAGGAATCGGCCACGAGAAAGATTGTGAGAAAGATTGGATCGCTGGTCGCCGTGTAAGACAGGGCTCACAGCCAAATAGGCGGGAAATATGGCTGAGAACAGTAGTTCTATCCGATGTCGAGGTACCGAGACTATAATAGTCTCTTCCGAAAAAACATAGTGCAAAGTTCATGCGGAAGGAACAGAAATCCTGTTCCTGATCGAATTAGCTTCTGTGAGTCTTGCGAGGGAGCCGCTTGAGTCGTTGAAGTAATGGTGATGGTGACTTTTGTCCGACGACGGGGACAACTGTTCCCAAATGACTTTGAACGTCGAAAGTGGCACTGGTAAGGTAGGAAAATGCTCGCAGTTGCACTCTGGGCGCCGTACAAAACGAAGAAGGGACTCGAATCAGTAGGTTTGACTTCTGGTCCCACCACATAGCACGCGTGCTCGCTGTAAAGGGACAACTCCTTCAAGTCAGGCATGGAGCACCGGCACAGAGCAGACGGAAACTCGTCGTTCAGTGTCCGTGTTTGGATATAGTTATGTGAAGACATGATAGAGCTGTACGTCTGATGGCGCAGAAGATTGCATGATGCGCCCCGTATACAGGTTGGTCGATACACCAGCCCTTCACGCAGGTGTAGAAATCTGGATTTGCGTCTTCTAGGATGATGAGCTGGGAAAACGGCACTGACATGAGAGCTCGGCACTGGTCGTTATACCCGGAGAAAGCGACGTCCTGGAGAAGGAGATCCGAGGAAATCTTGCGGAAGATGTAGGCGTGGGTTTGGCTACGAGAGCATATAACCACAGAGGGCGTGCGGGAGCGGAAAATGGTCGGAGAAGGCTTGAAGGCCAAGGCGGGTCCGTGTATGTTGAAGTATATCTCGGGCCAGAATAACTGCGAAGTAGCCAATATTTTTCCGGTGGCCGGCTGAAGGGGCATTGGGTCGAAAGGATTCTGAATCCATGAGGAGCGAGAGAGCTCTCTGATGAGGACAGGTGTACCCAGTAGGCCAAGAGGTAGCTTTCACGTCAAGCATAGACGCACAGCGATCCTCCCAGAGGCTGGTTCGTAGCACGACGTCATTCGGAGGGCGTCAAACGGGCATGAACATGTATTTATGATTATCGATATCCTGCGTGGCCGAACCCATTCATGCCGGAGATGAGTCCCGAACGATGTGGCCGCTGCTGAGTTTCTTTGATATCTTCATCACAAGCAAGCGCAATGTGGCCGCACAGCTGGATTGTCCGGAATGCAGTGGTGATGGCAATCATAAATGTCCTATGGAAATTGTATGAGATGACCTGACATGGACGATAGAAGAGATAGGACGGACAGTAAGGCACTTTGATTCTATCGATAACGGACTATTCGAGGATAGCTCGTCAGTACAACGCCTGTGAACCAGTACGGGCGAGTCTGATTAATAAGATATCTCCTCACAGGAAGAGACTCCGTGCCGTCGTGAAGATTGAGGGAGTTTTGATGATAGTGATGGCTGAGGACGAGCAAGAATGACAATGCACGTGGTAGCGTATTCTGTCTCTGTCTCTGTTAAGACATCGCGCTAATGTTTGAATAGCCGTATTGATCTGCGAACTGTTAGAGACAGACTATCCCTGGGAGAGGACAGACGCACCTCATCGAATTGCATTGGTATACCCACGCTACAGGATACCGCTTATAGCTGACGCGTGTATCGCAAGAAATGCATTTGGTATATAGAATACTGCTTTGACCTGTAGCCTGTCACCTCATCATGCCACTTAGCCAAAGCGCACTGATATAAGAGCATTACTCACTGCGCAACGCTCTTGAAGGACCATTGATATTGCCCAGAAGGTATAGATTCTTGCAAAAGAAAAACCATCGCTTCATGTTGGTGATAAAGGGCTCCGGACCTGTTCCAGAACCTAAGCGCACACCACTTCTTTCAGAACGTCGGTAGCAGGTTCATGGCGGCCAACATTTATAGCCAACGGGCTGTGGTCACCGATTTGGCTCAGTAGATTGCGGTTGGAATGATGACGCGCCGCATCGTCTCGTATGGTGGGTCACAGCTACTCCAGTCACAATGACAACGTAGCCACAAAGGTCCAGGAAGCCATTTGGTAGAATGTATTGATCTGGCAAATGGACATGCATGGGCTCAGGTCCGAAATCTTGCGCATCCATCGAGAGAATCAACAGCTCCAAGCGAAGGGTAACTTCAGTATGAAAGGAACGGCGCCTCGGTTTCTGAAGGCCGCTGCCTAAACACTGACAGCTATTTTAGGAAGGACAAATATGAATATTGTGTAAATGTTCGTCCCCAGATTGCCAGCAAATTCCTAGTGCTTCCCCATCTTGCTCTGGAGACTTTGAGAGGTCCCTCAAGTGAGAACTGTCATTTCTAACAGAGAGACGATGAACAAGCAAGTAGAAAGACGAAAGCACTTCGACGGAGGTCGTCGTCGAGTCGACTGTCGCGACGTCGCAGTTCAAATTCGAAGCTATGTTGTAATTTGTTTGTCCGCCGCGTTACGGACCGCTCCAAGCCGGAGTTCGTCATCGCGTCACTGATTCAAACCAGAGTTTTGCTACAGTCCACTGAGCTGACAAACTGACGCGTCAATGATACTTGCTTATAGTACGCTCTGGCTGAGATTCGGATATGTCTGTAATTGCAATCGCTCATTTTTTCGCTAGAACATGTCGTTTACTCTTTCGGATCGGACGTTTGCGTACATGCACCATCAATCTTCCTAACTGTGGACCGCCAGTGGATGCTGAATACTTCCCCTTTGTTCTCTACAGCTACCCTCTGTCCTTCCGCTGAGCAGCACCATTCCCCGCTCGAAGAACTGCCTCCGAACTGGTTTTGAAAAGTTGGAACACTGTGGCCCGGTACCGCGTAATTACTTTGATATGTTTGTCTTCCCTCAGTGGACTGAACAATGCTCATGGACTAAAGTCAAAGGATGCCTTGACTTTCTAGGGAATTGGATTCCGTCGGTCTTTTTCGAATCTCTTCGGCTGTCCATTTGCTTCTGTAGATGCTAGAAACGGCATCAAATAGCTGGAAATGATGAAAGTCAACCCCCTTAGCCTTGCGGAAGAATACTTATCTTCGACTAATCAAATTCTCACGAACCGTCCATCATCCTCACTTACTCTTGTTCACCGTGTCGCCATGTACTGTTGGGCAATTCACTTTCAGTGCACCGAATTCAAAAAATCGACCGGTAGTTAGCCAGATCACCGTGATCTGATCAGCAATATTCCGCGCATGGACATGATGTTAACGTGTTTTACATACCTGGTGTTTACTCCTTCGGTTTAGCGATTACAAATAACGTGCTCTACACTCTGTTGAGTGGCCATTCAACTATGATACCGCGAATGATTGTACGACCAAGGATTCCGGCTAAGCGGTGATGGGTATTACTTCAAGCGAGTATGCATGTCAATAGCTGACGCTACGATGGTTTTTTCTTAGCTGTAAATTGGTGAGGATTGGCGAGCTAGCGTCGGTAATCCTTCGATGTGCATGATAGATAAGTGACCTGCTGGATTTCTGGAGTTCCCTATTCTTAGTAGTATTCGATGCCCAATATACAACACCGATGTGGGATCAGTCTTCACTCTTTGTGACACCCTTCCGCATATGTGAATGTCGGTGGTCGTCTAGTGTGTCTGCTCAAAAGAAAATTCGAGTCGCACTCAAAGGCAACAGCCGCCGGGAAAGGATAGAAATCAGAAATACGATAGTCATTGGGACATTTGCTACTATCCAGCAATACTGTTTTCTCTATTTAAATGCCCAACGGGCGAATGAACTTTCTAAAAATCACCAGAACCCTTCGATCTGTTCGCCCCGGTCCCTTAGAGGCCGACGCTGAGGGGGGTACAGCCAAGAGAAACAAGGCCATTCTAAGGAAATGTGAGCATAAAATCAAGCTGGATAACACTGTTACTGACGAAGTTGTTGCTATCACAACAGACGACTTGGTTGCTGCACGGGGTCGAGCCTAGACCAACGACGGTGATCGGGGTGCAGGAAACACCACTATTGAACGAAGTAATCAGCCATGAGCTGCCGTCTATTGAGGGTATAGGAAACCTACACATTTCCAGTGAGTTGACCGGCGACGACTCCGAGGAGGCCCAAGAGGGTCGAAACGGGGGCACTCAAGTCGGTGGACTGGTAGTTCTGATCAGCTTTCGCATCAATGAGCGGCGGGAGGACAGACTCACGCTCTGAGTAGAATCACAGCACTGTGCGGAACCAGTCGCGCAAGCGGCACCTTCACCACCGCCACTGGGAATGACACCAGTTGGAATGATACCAGGCGGAATGATACCAGTCGGAAGAGTGGGAATGATACCAGTCGGAATGATGCCAGTGGGAACGGCACCATCGGGAATGAGGCCAGCGGGAATGAGGCCAGTGGGAAGGATACCACTGGGAATGAGACCACTGGGAATGAGACCGGCGGTCGCAAGGAGAGGTAGAGCCAGGAAAGCAGAGAAAGAGATTTGAGCAAACATTGTCAAGTGAGAATAAGCTGTTACGGTTGTGAGAGCTTGATAATACCTGCTGCTTTAATCCCTCTTTTATAGCCTTCGTCTGGGGATGGAGGTCATCGGTCGACGGTCATGGAGTGTAGCTGTGTGAGCACCCACGACGACTGGAGGGAAAGGGTGACGCTAATAACACCGTCAACGATCATGAAACCTCCCCCACAGTACATTACATGACGTCGGGAACCGAGGAAGCGAGTATCAGTCAAGAATAGTCTTTTGTCACGGCATGAACATATTTTCCGACCATCATTTTCAGTGCATGGGCTCTTTCGCTCATTCGTGCAAGACATAGCTATGGGGGATGTGGGAAGATGTTTTCGAGAGATTCAGTATCTCGTGTAATGATTGATGGTCCCCGCTGCCGTCCCGACCCCTGCCGATCATCGAGACATGTTGACCGCAGTGCTGTTTGGGAAATACCAATTTAAGGCAAGGTAGTATCGAGAGAACCAGGTACAAACTGTTCTGCTATCCTTTTTTTTATAATGTCATGTTCATTGGTGCTAGCGACAGGGCGTCTGGAGGCGACTTTTTCTGAAATCTTTTGTATTTTGGCACTGGTGCCGATCTAGGCGTAAGGTCGCGAATACGTCCATATTTTGTGGCTCCAAAGCTTGATTAATTCGTAGCAGTGCCGGTGTTGGTTGAACATAGAACCTACGACTCGTCGCGGAATGGCCGAACCGGCCATGAGATTAAGGGCGCAACCTCGTAGAAGTCAAAGCACGAGGTCTGTCATGCGACAAACGTCCATGATCGACAATCTACCGCTGTATTAGGGCAGAAATTGAAAGTGTTTATTTTTGGTTGACACTAACAATTGTTCTATACCTACCTGAACACAAGCCATGTCTGACCCAACAAGAGCTCGCTCCTCCAACAGTCCAACAGAAGGGTTGTTATACAATGACGCCTATGCGGGACATATCGCTTGTTGGAGCTCTGAAGACGTCACGGATGTTGGAGAGTGGGTACCGGAAGACGCTTTCCCTGTCCCTGAATATTCTTGGAGAGAATGTTCGCAAGTTTGATATCATTAGCAGATCCAAATACGTACTAGGAATCGGCCACAGGAAACATTGTGAGAAAGCTCCCTGAAGGAGGGGGAGCATTGGGTCGCTGGTCGCCGTGTAAGAAAGTGTTCACACCCAAATGTACAGGAAGTATGAGTGAGAACAGTAGTTCCATCCGATGTCGAGGTAGCGAGGCTATAATAGTCTCTTCCGAAGAAGCAGAGTACGAAAGTCATGTAGAAGGAACAGAAACCCTGTTCCTGACCGAATTAGCTTCTGTAAGTCTTGCGTGGGAGCCGCTCGAATTGCTGAAGTAATGGTAATGGTGGCTTTTGTCCGACGACTGGGACGACTGTTACCAAATGACTTTGCGCGTCGAAAGTGGTATTGGTAAGGTAGGAAAATGCTCGCAGTTGCACTCTGGGCGCCGTACAAAACGAAGAAGGGACTCGAGATCAGCAGGTTTGACTTCTGGTCCCACCACATAGCGCGCGTGCTCGCTGTAAAGGAACAACTCCTTCAAGTCAGGCATGGAGCACCAGCCCAGAGCAGACGGAATCTCTTCGTTCAATGTCAGCGTCCGGATATTGTTATGCGCGAAGACGTGAAAGAGCCATGCGTCGGATGGCGCGGAAGATTGCACGACGCGCCCCGTATGCAGGTTGGTCTGAGTCGGTCAATACACCAGCCCTTCACGCAAGTGTAGAAATCTGGATTTGCGTCTTCTAGGATGATGAGCTGGGAAAACGGCACTGACGCGAGAGCTCGGCACTGGTTGTTATACCCGAAGAAAGTGACGTCCTGGAGAAGGAGATCCGAGGAAATCTTGCGGAAGATGTAGGCGTGGGCTTGGCCTACGAGAGCATATATCCGCAGAGGGCGCGCGGGAGCGGAAAATGGATGGAGAAGGCTTGAAGGTCGAGGCGGGTCCGTGCATGTTGGAGTATATCTCGGGCCACCGCTGATAAAGAGTAGTGGTATCTTCCAATAAGAAGTAGCGAACACCCTGGGAGGGAGAGTAGACGTTGAAGTAGTTAAAAGGGAATTGAGTCGAAGGATTATTGTAGTCCACAGGTAAGTGGAGGAACGGGAGAGCTCTTCAATGATACCAGATGTACAGAGAAGCCAAGGGGACGTCAAACATTGACACGCAGTGATCCTCGCAGAACTATATGAAATATGAAAGATTCGGAGCAAGACGTCATTCGGAAGACGTTGAACGGGTGCGAACATGAATTTATAAATTTTCGAAATCCTGCGCGGCAAAACCTCGTTCGTGCTGGAGATGAGCCCCGAACGATGTGACCTGTTGCGGGAGCAAAGATCAGATTCGAGGCGAAATATGATGCCGACGATGATCGCCCCATACGAAGGAGCACCAGTATATTGCTGCACATGATATGTGGCCCCACAGTTGGATCTACCGGGATATAGCGGTGATGATAATCAAGGATTTCCTGGAAAAAATATGAGATGACCTAACCTGAACAATAGAATAGATAGAACCAACAGTTGACCAATAGTAGGGCGCTCTGATTCCAACCATAACAGACTGTTCGAGGGGAGCTGGCCCGTCGGACGGCTGCGAACCAGTACGGGCGATTCAGACTAAGAAAACATCTCCTCATAGGAAAAGACTCCGTTGCCGTCGTGAAGATTGGGGGTGTTGCGAGGATGACAATGATGGCTGAGGACGAGTAAGAATGGCAACGCGCGCGGTAGCGTATTCTATCTCATTTTCTGTTAAGACATCGCGCAAATCAGCCATATACTTGAATAGCCGTATTAAACCACGAAGTGTCAGAAGTAGACCATCCTTGGAGGAGAGGACAAACGGACCTTATCGAACTATATTGGCATGCCCACGCTACAGTGCGCGTTTATAGCTGATGCGTATATCGCAAGAAATGCTTTTAGTATATCGAACACCGCTTCGAACTGTAAGCTGTCGTCACGTCCTGCCAGTTCGCCGGAAGCGCACACCAAGATAAGAGTGTCTCTTCGCCATATTGGGGCCGTCGACCTTGGCCATAAAAGGGATTCTCGCAATAGAAAAAACATCGTCACTTCGTGTTAGGCTTCCAACCTGTTCCAGAAAATCAGTTCTTTCAGCGTCGATGGCAGAATCCACGATGACCTACAAGCATATAGCCAAGAGGTTACAGCTTCCGGTTTGGCTCAGTAGATTGCGGTTGGAATGATATTGAGGAGATGATACGCACTCGTATGGCACATCAGAGCTCCTCCCTTTCAAACGTCAACGTGGCCGCAGAGAAATCCCTTTGGAAACCAGTGCATGGCCGCCGGCGAAAAATTGCGCATCCATCGAGAGAATCAAGCAAGGATACCTCCGAGCGAAGGGTAATTTGTGTCTGAAGGGAACCGCGCGTTATTTTCTGAAGACCATTGTCTATATATCAAAAATTTCCAGGACGGACAAACATAAATATTGCATAAATGTACGCACCATAATTACCTAGCAAACCTTTACCCATCTTGCCCTCGGGAGTTTCATGGGGATAGAGACGCCTCCACCCCTAGCACAGGATACGAGGAGCAGGTGTGAAAAGACGAAAGTGCCCCGACGAAGGTCATCGTCGCGGTCGTCGAGGTTTAGTCGCGCCGCGCGCTCAGATTCGAAGCGATGTTGTCCAGCCCACCCGGGCCGCTCTAAGCCGGAGTCATTCACTGCTGATTCAAATTTCCAACTTGTTTCACACCAAGTCGACAAACAGACCTTGCAAAGGCCAGTACTTACTTCGCATCCGTTCGGGTTGTGAGTCGTACATGTTTCTAGTTGTTGAAGTCGCTGATTTTTTCTAGAACACGCCTTTGACTCTTTGGGAGTTTTTCACCATCGCCAGTGGCACCAATGCCTTTGGTACATTCATGGCGTCTCCAGTACATCTTCAGTGGACCGCCGATGTATGCTTACTGCATTCTCCCATGTTCTCTGCAACGGTCTTTTGTTTTCCCGGTGATAGGCCCCATACGGACTATGATCCGATTACCTCGATATGTTTGTACAAGAAAACTATCTTGGACTGAACGATGCTCATGGACTAAAGTTAAAGTATACCTTGACTAGCTAGGAACCCGAGTCTGGCGCTTTCTGTAGGAACTCTTGCGCTATACTCTTGCTTCTGGGGATACTCGAAACGGCGTCGAATATCTAGAAATTATAAAAGTCAATCGGTTTATCCCGGTGGAAGAGTACACTGCTAATTCACTCTTATTCAACCACGCCGTCAATTCCAAGTCAATGCACTGAGAGAGTTTAGTCAGGCAATTCGCCGGGACATCTCTAATTAGAAAGATCGACTAGTAGCTTCTCCAACTAGACTGATTGAACAATATTCTGTAGGTCAATGTGATTTTCTAACGCCGCAAGTGCTTGTACAACCAAGGACTTTGGCTACGCAATGATGCGCAGCACTTCAAGTAAGTAGGCACCATCAGGTGTGTAGCCGAGGCTTACTGTGGTTCTTTAGTAGCTATAAATTGCTGAGGAAGGCGAGTTTCCGGGTTGCTGAAACCAAATAACGTCGGCAGATCCTTCGATGTACAACTTGGTAGACGAATCACCTGCTGGATTTCTGGATTTCTCTGTGCTTAGTGTTGGATGTCCAATATACGATACTGATGAGGGATCGTGACAGCCCTCATTATGTGTGAATTGTCGTCGAGTTTGTTTAACTCAAAGAAAAATCAACTTGCAGCTCTCAAAGGTAACGTAAAGAATAGAAATCAGAAACATGATAGTTATTAGCACATTTGCTACTATCCAGCAATGTCTTTTTCTCTATTTAATTGCCCAACAAACGAATGAACTTTTTTAAAATCGCCAAAACTCTTCGATCGGTTCGCCCCGGTCCCTTAGAGGCCGACGTTGAGGGGGGTGCAGCCAAGAGAAACGAGGCCGTTCTAAGGAAATGTGAGTATAGAACCAATCTAGATAACACTGTACTGACGAAGTTGTTGCTATCACAACAGACGACTTGGTTGCTGCATTGGTTTGAGCCTAGACCAACGACGGTGATCGGGCTGCAGGAAACACCACTATAGAACGAAGTGATCAGCCATGAGCTGCCGTCTATTGAGGGTATAGGAAACCTACACATTTCCAGTGAGTTGACCGGCGACGACTCCGAGGAGGCCCAAGAGGGTCGAAACGGGGGCAGTCAAGTCGGTGGGCTAATACTTCCAGTCAACTTTTGTATCAATGAGCATCGGTAAGACAGACTCACGCTCTGAGTAGATCCACAGCACTGTGCGGAACCAGTCGCGCAAGCGGCGCCTTCACCACCGCCACTGGGAATGATGCCAGCGGGAATGATTCCGGCGGGAATGAGGCCAGTGGGAAGGATACCACTGGGAATGAGACCACTGGGAATGAGACCGGCGGTCGCAAGGAGAGGTAGAGCCAGGAAAGCAGAGAAAGAGATTTGAGCAAACATTGTCAAGTGAGAATAAGCTGTTACGGTTGTGAGAGCTTGATAATACCTGCTGCTTTAATCCCTCTTTTATAGCCTTCGTCTGGGGATGGAGGTCATCGGTCGACGGTCATGGAGTGTAGCTGTGTGAGCACCCACGACGACTGGAGGAAAGACTGGCGGTAATAACGCCGTCAAGGATCATGAAGCCTCCCCCACGGCACATTTCCATGACGTCGGGAACCGAGGAAGGGAGTACCAGTCAGGAATAGTCTCATGTCACGGCATCAACATATTTTCCGACCATCATTTTCAGTGCATGGGCTCATTCGCTCATTCGTGCAAGACATAGCTATGGGGGATGTGGGAATATGTTTTGGATTTTCAGTATCTCAGGTGATGATTATTGCTCCCGCCGCTGTCCCGACCCTGCGGATCATTGTGATATATTGACCGTGGCACTGTTCGGAAAACACCGATTTAATGCGACGTAGAATCGAGAGAACCTAGACCTGTGACCAGTCACCTACAATGAACAAGCGGTCGACGTCTAGAGAGAACCAGGTACAAACCTTTCTGCCATGCTATTTCCATAATGTTGCATTCATCGGCACTGGGAGCAGGGCGTCCAGAACCGATTTCTTCTGAAGATTTTATTATTTTGGTACTGGTGTCGATCTAGGCGTAAATCGCAAACACGTCCTCTGTTTGGCTCCTAAGATCGTATGCGTCGTTGCTTGAACATATGTACAGCCAATGACTCGTCGCGAATGGCTCCACCGGCCACGAGATTAAGGGCGCACCCTCATAGAAGTCGAAGCACAATGTCGAAATGTTTCATGATTGTTTTATTAGGGCACGACTTGGAAGTATTTATTTTCTGGATGGACGAGCCACGTCCGACCCAGCAAGATACCCGGAGAAAGCAATATCTTGGAGAAGGGGAGCTGAGGAAAACATGCGGAAGATGTGGGCGTCGGCTGGGCCAGGGGAGTATATAACCGCAGAGAGGGCACGTAAGAGCAGAGAATAGCTAGAGAAGGCTTGAAGGGTCGATATAGGACTGTCTATAATAAAGTATTTCTCGGTCGACCGTTGACAATGAGTAACAATGTCTGACAACTCTGGCATCTCCTGCACACATGTGACGGCGTGGCAAAAGACGGGGTATCATGTCCAAGCCAATGCAACGTAGTGAACGTTCTGAGAGGAGGGCAGACTTTAAAAAGTAGAAATGCTTGCCAATTGGAAGGCCAATGAGTCGAAATGATCATCGTCGTTCACAGGAAAGAGGAGAAATGGGAGAGCTCTTCAACGCAACGGAAAAGTCGAGGGGCAGCTTTCACGTCAAGCATGGGCGCCCTGTGATCATCGCAGGGGGATATCTGGAAGATTCGTAGCAAGGCGTCCTTCGGAAGATGTCGAACGGGCGCAAATACGTATTCATGATTATCGAGATCCTGCGCGGCAGAACCCGTTCGTGCTGGAGATGATTGGGAGATGAGACGTTGGCATAGTAAAGGACCGCATTCTTCACTATTCCAACGTCTCCGGGTCCAGCTACCCTATACGAGGAGCACTATTATATTGCTACAAATGATATGTGCCAGTGACCGCGCAGCTGGATTCTCCGGGATGCAGTGGTGATGGCAATCGGGGATTTCCTACGAAATTCATTAGATGACTTGACTTGAACGATAACAGATATAGGACCAACGGCGGGACACCTCTGATTCCATCTATAACAGACTGTTCGAGGGTAGCTCGTCCGTCCAACTTCTGTGAACCAGTATGGGCGAGTCAGACTGAAAGGCATCTTCCCATGAAAGAGACTCCGTGCCGAAGATTAGGGACGTTGCGAGGATGGTGGTGGCGGCTGAGAACGAGCAAGAATGACAATGCACGTGGTACCGTATTCTGTCTGTGCGACTGTCTATTAGTACATTGCGCATGTCAGTCATTTCTTTGATTAGCCTTATCGGAACTGCGAGTCGGCAGAGATAGACCATCTTCGGAGGAGAAGAAAAACGTACTTCATCGAATTGTATTGGTATGTCCACGCTAATGCATAACTAGCAAAGAATGTATACAGCATATAGAATACCGCTTTGATATGTAACCTGTCATCTCCGCATATCAGTTAACCAAATCACACCAAAGATAAGTAAGAGTGTTACTTATTGCGCAATGTTCTTGACAACCTGAGAGATATCAATGTTTTCCGGAATGTATGGATTCTCGCAGGAGGAAAAATGTCGTCACTTTGTGTTGAGCTCCGAAAAGCATGGCCAAGGTTGCGGTTAGAAAGTTAGAATGATACTGAGAAGTTGCACGGCATCATCTCGTAAGGCTGGTCAAAGCTACACCTTTTCCAGCGTCAACGTAGCTGCAGAGGAATCCCGTTAAAACTTGCAGAGCGTATTAATCTGTGCCGGATGGCCTCAAACAGAGTCTTGTACATCAATCGAGAGAATCAAGTAAAAATACTTCCAACCGAAGCGTATTTTCTGTCTAATAGTAGCAAACAGAGCTGCATCCTATTTTATAAAGAACACTTCCTACATTCTAACCGTTGTCAGGGCAGGCAAACACAAATATTGAGCAAATGTACGCACCGGGAATGATGGCCTCAAATTCCTAGTGCTTCACCGTCTTTCCCTTGGGATTTGAGTACATGAGTGTTTCAATAAGGTGTTCCCATCTCAACGGAGATATAGGCAGGTCAGTAAAAAGACAATCGAGCCCGTCGTAGTAGCGAGCTGCGAGCGTCGCAAAGCTGTTTCAACTTGTCTCCCACGTTCCGGACCTCGGACCGCTCTAAGCCGAAGTTGATCGAACACGGAACTTGCACGGAACACTCGTTGAACATTGAGATTTGCTAGAATGAAGCCAGAATACTTACGCCCTACACTCAGACTTCATTATCGCCTGACACTTACTGCCCAGACACGTGTTCAGTATATACTCGTCTCCAGCCTCCAGGGCATACATGCTTATGTCGTGGGCGGCACCCATCTCTGATATCACAAATGCTTCTATCATCAAAGATTTTGGCCAAAAGCTGATGCGTCTAATAAGGCATGCAGCCATAGAATTGACGAGCTTCCGAGTTTCCAGAACCAAATGCCGTCGGCGGATTCCTTAGTAGACAAGTGACCTGTTGGATTTCCGGGGTTCTTGGCAAGTGTGTTCGACGCTCATTTCAAGCCCTTAAGAACACGAGAAATTTTTACAAAATCAGGCCCGCGCAGCGCAGAGAAATAACATGAAATGGCTATATCTACAAAACAGTAATAGCTTCAATGCACTGATGAAAGGGTTATAGCTTTCCGACTTTCTTCTGTCTTCTAAATTCGGGTAAAGACACCCAGTGCAATGGTCGGAGAACCTTCTTAGCTCGTGAACCAGCTGCTCTTAGTATTTAATGCCACGGTGATGTGAGATCAGTCATGGCTCCTTCTCACACCCTTCCCTGTAGGTGAATGGCCATCAACATTGCCCTGAAAGAACTTTCGATTTGCAGTTCTCAAAAGCAAGTGCCGCCGGGAAAGAATATAATCAAAAACATGATAGTCATTAGCACATTTGCTACTACCCAGCAATATTGTTTTCCCTATTTAATTGTATAACAAACGAATGCACTTTCAAAACAATCGCCGAAACGCTTCGGTTCTCCCCAGTCCCTTAGAGGCCGATGTTAAGGGGGGTGCAGCCGAGAGAAACAACGCCGTTCTAGGGAAATATGAGCGTAGAATCAATCTAGATAACACTGTACTGACGAAGTTGTTATCATTACAACACACGACTTGGTTGCTGCACTGGGTTCCGCCAACACCAATGACGGTGATCGGGGTGCAGGACAGACCGCTATGGAAGGAAGTAATTAGCCATGAACCATTGTCTACTGAGGAGATGGAAAACCTACACATTGCCAACGAGTTGACTGATGACGACTCCGAGGCTACCCAAAAGGGACACAACGGGGGCAGTCAAGTCGGTGGGCTGATAATTCCAGTCAGATTTCGCGTCGATCAGTAGCAGGAAGATGGCAGACTCACGCTCTGAGTAGAATCACAGCACTGTGCAGTACCAGTCGCGGTGCAAGCGGCACCATCGCCACCGCCACTGGGAATGACAGTAGTGGCGGTCGCAAGGAGAGGTAGAGCCAGGAGAGCAGTGAAAGAGATATGAGCAAACATTGTAAAGTGAGAATAAGCTGTTACGGTTGTGAGAGCTTGATAATACCTGCTGCTTTAATCCCTCCTTTATAGTCTTCGTCTGGGAACCGAAGGTCATCGGGCGACTGTCATGGAGTGTAGCTGTGTGAGCGCCCACGACGAGTGGAGGGAGAGGCTGACGCTAATGACGCAGTCAAGGATCATGAAGCCTCGCCCACGGCACATTTTCATGACGTAGGGAACCGAGGAAGCGAGTATCAAGAATAGTCTCTTGTCACGGCATCAGAATTCTCCGACTGTTA
Source organism: Armillaria cepistipes (assembly GCA_900157415.1). Taxonomy (NCBI): domain Eukaryota; kingdom Fungi; phylum Basidiomycota; class Agaricomycetes; order Agaricales; family Physalacriaceae; genus Armillaria; species Armillaria cepistipes. The sequence goes on from FTRY01000008.1 coordinate 2,105,470, forward strand.
TTTTCAGTGAATGGGCTCTTTCGCGCGAGACATAGCCATGGGGAATGTGGGAGTATGTGTTACGGAATTCTAGTATCTCGGGAGATGATTGATGCTCCTAACCGCCGTCCCGTCCCAGCTGATCATTGAGACATATCGCCCGCAGTACTGTTCGGAAAATACTAATTCAATGCAAGGTTGTATCAAGGGACCAGATACAAACGTTTTTGCTATCCTCCATAATGTGGTGTTCATCGGTACTGGAGGCAGTGTGTCCGAAGCCGACGACTTCTTGAAGTTTTTTAACTTTGGCCTGGTGCTGATCTAGGTGTCAGTCGCGAATATGACCATGCTGTCTGGCTCCAAAGCTTGATTCCTTCGTAGTAGTGACTCATATTCGGTGTTGGTTGAACATAAAATCTGTGAACTCGTCGCGAATGACCGAACCGGTCGTGAGATTAAGGACGCACCCTCATAGAAGTCAAAGCACGAGGACTGTCATAAGACAGATGTTTAATGATTTTCGCATTAGAACACAAAGCGATTATTTTCTGGATGGATATCGACACAAATAAAGGTTCTATACCTACCTGTATACGAACCGTGTCTGACTCAACAACAACGAGCGCTTTCAAAGCTCAACTGAAGGGTCGCGCTGTACAATGATGCCTATTCGGGGCATACATTACTGGTCGGAGTTCCAGCGACGTCACGACTGTTGGAGAGTGACATATGGTGCTAACGAGAAGATACTCGCCCTGTCCCTGGATATTCTTGGAGAGAATGCTCGTAAGTAAGTTCGAGATCATTGACAGATCAACATACGTACTAAGATAGATGTCACAGGAAAGATTGTAAGAATGCTCATTAAATGAGAGTGAACGTTAAATCGCTGGTTGCTGAGTAAGAAAGGGCTCACAGCGAAATGGACGGAAAGCACGGCTGAGAACAATAGCTCCATCTGTAATGAGACTAATATCCTCTTCTTAAGAACAGAGGTCAAAGCTCAATCCGTGCCTGGTCGAATGCACTGCTGTGGCGCTTTGGCGTGGGGAGCTGAACGAAATCAATTCATTCGGATGCCGTGAATACAGCAATAGTTTAAAGCTCCTCTACTGCTTCGAGTCTCTTCATTTTTATTTTTGAGAGATGCACCGAACGTATGATAGCGAATAGGACGGCTGATCGGGCTTGGAGCTCCCAGTCGTAACAGCATGACAGCTAGCGCTGCGTCAGGACCAGTAAGAATGCAGGTCTAGATAAGTGAAAGAAGCTCTTACGCACACACGGCCCCTTGGAGTTTGCCGTGCACAGTCGTTGCGAGAAAGCATTTACAGCTGAAAACAGATAGTCGAGATACCGATAGACAGTAACATCCATAACAAAAAGCAGTTCACGTACGGGAAAAACCAACCCGAACAGCAATTTAAAAAAAAACAGTTTTCAAAAACACTTCCAGGCACCGAGCGCAACCTTTGCTAGCTGCAAGAAAGTTTCTGGATGCGCACGTATCCGGCGGAAAGATCAACAAAATGTCGTAGACATGGAGGGAAGAAGATGAACCTGCTACAGAACCCCTTGCTAGCTCATACACCGGGGCTATCCTCAGTAACGAGAAGGATGCTCGCATATTGACAATACAGTCGAGCGTTTTCTAAAGAATAACTCTGGTATTATTCGGAATATAGAGACAACTAAGGGACCAAATATGCGCACCCTGGATGAGTTTTTGAACCGGAAAGACGAAGTTCTGTTCTTTGTATTCACTCGTAGGATTCCGTTTGGATTATTGCGTCGTCGTCTGTAGCTAACTGGAAGACTCGGATGGATGGTCGAGCGCATGGAATCCACTCATACTGGAGTAAAATTTCATGCTGTGGGTCGATTCAAAGCATCAGCAAATTTGCTCTGTACAAAAAGTAGAGGGTGACGTACCTGGCGGCGTATGACAAAAGCCCGCTCACTGCTGATATGTAGCGCTTTCTCGGTCTCGTCACCGTCTCCGCAATTCTTGCCTTGCTACTGGAAAGATTCGTGGTCACTAGTAGAAGAACTGGCATCGTCTGCTTCGTCGGCCTGGGTACTTGATATCACAGACACGGCTCCGAGTTGTGAATACCCTGACTGTCGTCGAGGTCTTCAGCGCGGTGGGTGCCACGTGCTTACGCCGGCCCGTTCTTCGTGCCTCGGACCGGCCACAAAGTTTGCAGGAAGGCGTTCAGTTTAGCCAGATTTGATGGGAGCTCTTTGATTTTTTTGTATCAAATTTCTGTACGGTATGTACCTAGCACTTTGATCAATACCATGTCTCATAGCATTGCCTGAACCATACATATATACGCATCATTCTGAGCAGGCTGCGAAATCAGACATGTAATACCTCTAATCTGATTCGTTACGCAATGGGTACATCGGGCGTACCACACCTTCAGTTTCAGCATTCGCACCGTGGGGAAAATCAAAGGGATCGAAGCATTTTTCCTGCCATCTTCCTCTTGAGTCTTGGCGCTCTGAAGAAACAGTTGAAGAAAACGATTTCGTTCAGGAACTGACTGATGTAACTGCTATGACAGCTTCTTTGAACTGGTGACGATCTGTCAAAAAGTAGACAGTTATTTATTCCATTGTTGATTCAAGGTACGAAACCAGGAAATAAGACTTACGATAAACTTATTATTCGCGCGTACGTCTCATCAAGCTGAACAAATAGTGCAGGACCTTTACCAGGGCTATCCGCTTTGTGCTCTTCTTCATAAAGCACTTCTGGCGCATGCAACTCCACTTCTGCAGGCCCACAGTATTAAGTTAACAGCGGTGGTCGCAACTTCGGTAGAACCAAGAGAGCAGTAAAAGAGATAAAAAAACATTGTGATTGAGTTGTACAATTGAGGGATTGAGAACCCCTCTTATATAGGCTTCGTTCGGGAACAGACTCGGAGAGACGTGACCTATTTACTTGTCCGACTAATGAATGAACTTCCCAAGGTTACCAAACTCCCCGGTAGCTCAGAGGCCGATGTTGAGGGGGGTGCATCCGAGCGCAATAAGACCGTTCTAAGTAAATGTGTGAGCAGCGTCCCTCTGCATGATATTGTCACTTACGAAGTTATTATCATCACAGCAAACAACTTGGTTGTTGCACTGGGTTCCGCCAACACCAATAACGCTGATGGGGCTGCAGGTCACGCCGCTGTAGAGATGTTGTGAACCTCGGCATCTAGTTAGTATGTGACAGAACCTACACATTAGCAGTGAGATCGCCGATAACGACTCCGAGGAGACCCAAGAGGGTCGTGACGCTGGGACTCAAGTCGCTGGGCTATCAAGAATTCTGCTCAGGTTTCGCGTCGACCGGTAACGGCGAAGATAGACTCACGCTCTGGGTAGACTCGCAACACTGCGCGGTACCAGTAGCGCTGCAAGCGGCACCTTGGCCACCATTACGGGGAAGGACAGTGGCTGTCGCAAGGGTGAGGAGAACAGCGAAAGATGAGATACGAGCAAACATTGTGAACTGGGATTAATCAAGAGAGCTTGAGGATACCCAGTACTTCGACACCTCTTTTATAGTCTTCATCTCTGGGAACACAGAGAAGTCATTTGGCCGTGGAGTAGAAACAAAAATACAGCGGTGTGAGTGTCCAGGACAAGTGGAGTGAAAGAGTTACGCGAATGACACGGTCAAGCCTCGGTTATCGGATATCTTCATGATGTACGGAAGCGAGCAAGCGACCCCGAGACAAAAATACTCCCTTGTCACGTCGTCGACATTCTCCGCTCATCATTTTCCGCACCAGACGTAGCCTATAGTCATAGAAAAGTGGTCTGCAAAGATCTGGTAGATATTCCCCCCGCCAATTCACTGAGACACATCGATGGCGGTACTCGTCGGAAAACTCCAATGTAATGCAACGTTGCATCGGAAGAACCAGACAAAACCATAACTAAGTCTCTGCTGTCATATTTTTATAAAGTCGGGTTCCTCGGTGTCGAAGGGGGAGCATCCAGGGTAGATTTCCTTATGAAGCTTGTTTTTTTTGGCACTGGTAAGGGTCTAGGCGTCCATCATGCACACGTTCGACTCCAAAGATCCATGCGGTGGTGATTGAACGTATAACCTATGGATTGTTCATGAACAGCCGGGCCGGCCAGGAGGCAAAGAACGCACGTACGACATTCAGACACAGAAGTTAGAGCACGAGTTCTGTCATGAGATGGGTGCTTCATGTCTTATTGTTTTAAGGTCCTGGGTACAGAATATCATGTTTTGGAAGAGTATAGTGACCTTGATACAATCTGTCGAGTCTGAATCCAACAAAGAGTCGGTCGGATGGGTCGCTGTACCATGTCGCCTAAGTGCTATGCTTGACAGAACACTCAGTTGCTGGGCGGAGTCCCAGAGCCGTCATGCTGGACATATGATGTTAACGTGAAGATACTTGCCCTGTACCTGAATATTCTTGGGAGAGAATTCCCGCAAGTTCCTTCGATTCGTATATTGGGTAAAGCCTGGACATTGGGATGTCGACAGAATCACTGCTGGAGGGTGAACACTAAATGACATGTGAAGAAGGGCTCATAGTCAAATGGACCGAAAGCACGGCAAATTACGAGTAACGCCATCTATCGAGAGTCTCTTCCTCAAGAACACACATGAAGTTCACGTGGAAGACTAAATGACCCGTTCCTGCTCGATGGGCTTCTGCGATGTTGGGAGCTGGATGAAATCAATTCATACCGAATCAGTCGCTCACGGATAGGGCGACAGCTTGAAGCTCCACTATATGAATTATCTCTCCAAGAGATGTACCGAACGTATGACAAGGACAGACGGCGGTAGAAGCAGAGCTACAACTCAGACTGATCGGGAGTTTTCAATCGAAAAGGCATGGCAGACCACACTGGATGATAACCAATAAGAATAGGGACCAGAGAGATGAAGGAAGCTTGTATATACACTCACGTCGGCCCTTGAAGCCCGTCATGCACAATTGTTTCGAAAGACATGTTTAATTAAGGAGTACCAATAGATGGCGATGCGCATAACAGAAAGTTGCTCGTATACATACGAATTAGCCTCTGAGTAGCCTTCCTTGTGTAAAGACCCTGGCAGCGGAGGAGTCCGAGGTCGAGGGTGCCGAGTCTGTTCGAAGGTCAGAAAATGCACATTACGTACCATATAGTCCATTGCTTTGACGACCGGTAGCCAGACCTATTAGTTTGACTCAGCACAGCATCGAGTTGTGATGAATGTCGGTATTAGAACGGTGAGCAAGCATCTAATGCGCCAGATCGCCCAGCTAGTCATTGATAGTGTTTCATAACCCTCGGCTTAGGAAGTTTGGAGGAACTTGAATTATGTGCCGTTATTTCAACTGTGAGGAAGGATTTCGAGAAAGGAGCGCGAACCAAACACGAGGTGCGGTGAGGTGATGGCAGTTGCAATTCAAGCCTTAGTCCAGTGTTTATTTGCATGTTCCCTTTCGGACCGTTGGGCCGAATCTGCTCAATCTTCAAGCTAAAGAAGGTTCGACTCACAACTCTCAATTGTAACCGCCAGTAAAGTTAAACTTGATAGTCATTAGCATAACCGCTACTATCCAGCGTTATTGAATTCCTAACCTAAGGTATTTGTCTACCTCTGCCATCTGGACTTATTATTTTCCGATATCACCAAAATGTTCTTAGTCGTGAATTCTTTTAGAGGCCGACATTGACAGGGTTGCAGCCGAGGGCAACAACACCGTTCTGTTTGCGAGAAGGAAACGTAAGCTGATAAGTCAACTACATAGAAATGTTACTAACGAAGGTGTTATCATTGCAGCAGACAACTTGGCTGTCGCATTGGGTTATGCTAATAGGACCAACAATAGCGATGGTACTGCAGGTCACACCACTGTAGAGCAAGTAATCAGACATGGACAACGCCCAACTAGCATAATGGAATACATACACATTGCCAATGAGGTCGCTGATGTCGACTCCAAGGGAGCCTAAGAGGCTCGTAACCCTGGGGCTCAAGTCGGTTGACTAAAATTATGTTCAACGTCGCTCGCGCGGATTGATGGAGAGGAGACTTACGCTCTGAGTAGACTCACAACACTGCACATTGCCAGTGGCTGTGCAAGCATCAGCGCCACCACGGGGAAGGAAGGAAGGGGAGCCGACAGGGAAAGGAGTGAAGGAGGGCATGGGGGAGAGTTTAATAGGGGAGACGACAGGGAAAGGAGCGAAGGAGGGCATGGGGGAGAGTTTAATAGGGGAGGCGACAGGGAAAGGAGCGAAGGAAGGGAGAGGGCCGAGTTTAATGATGCTAAGAGTAGACTCGGCGGTCGCGGTCGCGGTCGCAAGGAGAGGTAGTGCAAGGAGAGTAGTGAAAGAAATAAGAGCAAACATAGCGAATGAGATTAAGCTGTATGATTGTGAGGGCTTGAGGTATACCTAGCACTTTAATGCATCTCATATAGCTTTCCAACTCGTCCTCTCTGGGAACGGAGGTCATCAGCCATGGAGCAGAAACGAAGATACAGCGTCTAGGTCCCTCTGGGACGAGTGGAGGGTGTGGGTGACGCAAATGACGCGGTCAAGAATCATTTATCCCTGCTCACCAGGTCCGATCCATGATGTGGGGAAGCAAGCAAGCGAACATCAGTAAAAATAGTTCCATATCACAGCGAGAGCGATCTCCGGTCTTCGTTCCTACTGGATAATGACCTCGCCATGGGAAGACGAAAGCGCTATTATGGAAATCGAAAGTTCGGATGATTGATCAACACGATATTTGAGAGAGAAAGTACAAGAGTCTGCCGTGTTTCTCAGGACGCGACATTGCTTTAGACTCGGCTTCGCCAAAAAGTACAACCAACATTTCGCCGTTCGAAGGCGGTCCTGGCGGGGTCAGTAAGGGAAAAAGTGGATGCAGTGTGGGTGCCGGGGTACGCCGCCACCTTGGAAGCCGATTTAAGCCGATGATTGAGAATTGGCACCAGAGCCGATCCAGGCGTAAGTCGTGAATATGGATATGTCCGGGCTGTTGTACTCCACAATTGCGATCAATTCTTCTGATGCCTTCGTGGTGAAAGTAGTGTTGGCTGAATATACAGCCTACGACTCGTCACAAATGGCCGAACCAAAGATTCAAGATGCGCACACTATGTATGTTCATCCTTACGGTGACCTCCGAACACCTTGAAGTGTTCGGTAACTCGGAAGTCAGAGCTCACATATTCCAGTAAGGCACCATTTTATGTGGACGTGAACAATGATATTACACCAACTTGATGAAAGCCGTGCCCGACAAACAAGAGCGAGCTCTTTCAAGACTCGCGCCTATGCGAACAAGATCCAACTCCGTTTCTGGGGTGTAACGGATGCTGGAGATCAAAATAGTGTTCATTAGGCGTTCTGTTCCTGAGAATTTTTAGAGAGAATACTCAGATGTTTGATGGCTCCGTCCAAGTCCTGACATAGAACACACCAAGGACGGCATGAGGAAGCCCTCTGTGGAGTTTTATCCTTGTGCCAAAGTCCAAGACTGGTAGAGAGTGCTCACAGTCGGATGGAACAGAAGAATCGCCAAGCAAAAGGCGGCAGCTCCCGTCGAAGTACCTAGGTTATTCATAGAGAAGGAATGAAGGAACCGTACCTGACCGAATGCGCTTGTGTGGGGCTTGCCGCAAGGTCCTAAAAAGAAATTTGAAAGTATTCGTGCGACGAGCTATAAGTGTACCTTTGTAGATCCATGCTATGAAAGGAATTTCCTTCTCCTTTTCAGAGGGTGGCTCCAACATCATATACGAGCGAGCCTTGCTAGCGAAAAGAATATAAAACAGGAATGATCAAAGCGGACTCAGAGCCGGAATCAGAATATCAAAATGAATTTGGAATTGCCAGTGTTCACTGTTAACATCATGACAGTCAGCACGGAACGAGGACAAGCATCAACAGTTAGAGCCGACCGGAAGGCTGAGGCGTTTTCTAAATAACACCCCATATCATTGGGTCAATAACTAGGGTAACGGTGTCAACCCAAATTTACAGCCGTTCGCGGACTCGAATGAAACATAAAGCCAGCGAGCTATAATTGTCCCAAGATAATTTCACGGGCATCTTGGTTGTGTGTCTAGTAAAGATATCAGCCATTGTCTTATAACGGCAGGAGGAGGATAACAAGCGCATTATTCGAACGAATCGACGATTCCCCAGTATTAAAATAAAGTCCACTGTAGGGATGTGTCAGTGTTCTCAGCGCTCGGAATTGTTGCGAAGAACATTTAGACCTGCCGTCACTCACCCAGCATAAAACCTTTAGGCGATCAAACACATGGCTAATCTGGGCGTTTGATTCAAGAATTAATGGAGTTGTAATCAAATACTGACAGCATGGGAACGCACTTAGAAGTTAGAAAGATGGTTCCTCTGGTTATTTGGCTGTAATTCCCCAACAAATTGTAATGGCAGCATGGCACTGGCCAGAGTGGTTGAATCGTCAAAACGTGATGGTGCGACCAGTGCCCAAGCTTCCGATGTTGCATCGAGCAGTGCAGTAAGACGGGAAGATGTGAAGTAGCCGGAATAGTGTATAAGAGAGATTGATCGAAAATCGTTGGCACTTGGTGGACGAAGGCGGATCCGAACCCAAGACGCAAGTTCTTGGAGTTGGTAGGAGTTCCAGTGACAGTCATGTGATCAGTGACCTGACGCGCCATCTGACGCGGCCGAGATGCTCTCTCGCGACTTCAATTACACGTCGATGCTGACCCAATTTGAACTACTGCTTGATTTTGTGTTCACTTTATTTTCTGATTAGCTGCCGAGTACAGTCACACAGAGGCTAGACGATTTCACGCTGCTGATCACTGCTGATTAGTACTTAGCCAGCGCTGAACACTGAGTTCCTATTGCAGCGAATAACGTGTTTATGAGTAACTGAGCTCTATAGCTAAGGGATAATCTGCGGAAAATATGCACACGCCAAGGTATTCATGGCTTATTGCCTGACAACGTGATTCATATCTGTAAGCACAAACCTCTATTTCATCAGACATTGGTTCATGTACGTAGGTTCTTCAAAATGCGTTCGTAGTAGGATGCCGCCAAAGGTCTGCGTCAAAAATCTGAGCATTCAGCGACATAAGCATTCATTCGTTGTCCAGTTTATTGATTTCTCGATCCGTCTACTTGTAAAACAGATGAATACAATAAACTCGCTGAGAAGTACGTTGCCATTCCCTAGCACTTGTGGAAGATTCCCTTAGATGCCGATGTTAATTGGGGTGCAGCCCAGAGCAACAATGCCGTTCTGTTTGAGAACAGGTAAGTACACAATTGGTTTCTGCAGCCAAATTACTCACGAAGTTGTTGTTGTTACAGCAGACAGCTTGGTTGTTGCACTGGGTGCCCCCAACACCAAGGACGGTAATGGGGCTGCAGGTAAGACCGCTGTAGATATGTCGTGAATTTCGGCATGTAGTTAGTACGTGACAGAACCTACACATTAGCAGTGAGATCGCTTATAACGACTCCAAGGAGTCCCAAGAGGTTCGTGAGGCTGGGACTCAAGTTGCTGGACTACCGAGAATTCTCTTCAGGTTTCGCATCGACCAGTAGCCGAAGATAGACTCACGCTCTGGGTAGAAGTACAGCACTGCGCGGTACCAGTGGCACTGCAAGCCGCACCGTCGGTACGGGGAAGGACAGCAGTGGCGGTCGCAAGGATAGGCAAAGCCAGGAGAGTAAAAGTTGAGATGCGAGCAAACATTGTGAACTGAGATTAAGCTGTACAACTGTGAGGGCTGTTCGACTTGATTATACCTAAAACTTTTCACCTCTCTTTTATAGCTTTTCGCTCTCTCTACTATCCCCAAGTACGGTGGTCATCTGGTCAAATATTCATGGTTCATCCCCACTACACAAGACTAGTAATGCGTACGCTTGGGGATTTATTTTTTCCCGGGTAGATTAGATGGCGTACGGGTACGGCATTTATGATGTGGCACTGGGCGGAAGCGAGCATCAGCCAGTACCTGTATCTTTTCACGGCGCAACACCTTACTTGGCTACTGCTTTGTGGTTCAAGCATTGATATGAATCGCGTCCTGCCAAAAGATGATATGATCGAATGAACGAGCGCCGTGCCCTCGTTTGGATACGTACAGTTATTTCCCGGCTGCACTGAACACGGAACCCTGCGCGCATTCTCTCGTTTCTTTTCCTTTCGACGGCATGTCTTTACCACACGAAAGGCTGCGTTTCCGTACCTCAGTCCCACAAGACTACCTAGCAAAATTCATATCAGAGTGAAAAAGGGCATCGGTGAACAAACTCATGCACCCTGATCTGCTCGAGCTCCATCTATCCGCTTTAATTGAACCGTGACGTTAGGAAGGCTCGTTCATGTGATTTCCCTAGGCCGTCTAAATTTCCGACTCAGACTTCGGTGCGTTGGTACGGTCCTATGAACATCCGGCTGCGGCCAACAAATGAGATACAACACAAGGCGTAATGCTGCCAAAAAATGTCTGATGGGAACTAATTCCTCTGATGCTTTGGGATTGCTGTCTGCAATGACAGGTAAGTAATAACTTCTCGATGTAGCCGGAAACACAATTACAATTCGGCATTCATGACGAAGCTTTCAACAATAGCTTGAAAAATTGGGGGCATAGAGATCAGCACGAGGCCGAACATGGGGTGAATTATTCACGAATATTCCGGTAGTAGTATCATTTACTGGAGGAGCGCTGACGTACGGGAAAGGTTGTGCTATACCCAACGGGTGCAGACTATGACAAGCTCCTTCAGGAGTCGAGCGGGAGGGGTCATAGTAGCATCACTAGGCTGACAGGATACATCGTCGTGCATTCGGTGAGCATGAGAATATATAATAACCGAGACCGTGAATATTTTTCTCCAGAGTTGTCGGGTGTTTCTCGATTCAAACGCCTACTGAGCTAAACTTCAAGAAGAATGGTATAAGAAAGATCGTCGTGGAGCCGTGATACCTCGCTGGTTCAGTCTCTTTAGGAGGGGAGCCCGATCGAATGGAAGCCAAGAGCAGACGGCTCCACCTGTCGAAGTACCCGAGTTGCAGAAACGCTGCCGTGAAACTTCAAGCTCACGATCTATACAGGAACAAACGCAGATGTTCCTGGACGAATGACCTTTCCACAGGAGCTGCAGAGACATCTTAAAATAACACATATCCGAATGAACTCTGTGTACGTGAAGGATGGAGATGGCGTCACAACTTTCACCCAGTATAGTCAGGTGTAAAATTGACACTTGCTGTGGAGTGAATGATACCCGACCCAGCACTGCATGAAGACAAAAGCACCTGAGGCTAGAAATCGGACCGGAGAGAAAGACGAGCCCTGAATGCTACCCGTCACAAGGCCAAGGAGATTTTGATAACAATGCACAAAGCGTGGACAGTTGCCCGCGAGAAAAGGAGTTCACGAAGAAAGGGAACCATAAAACCGGTGGGCATAGCTTATCATTCTCCGAAAAGACTTGAGGGTATAGTCCGCTCGATTATTAAAAAAATACATCAGCGATACGGTCTCTGAAACGTGGAAGGAAAATGATGAGTTAGGGCCCTTTTGCTTCTCTTTCTGATAGCTCTCATCCGTCGTTGAGGCACTTCCGTACCAGCAGACAAAGGTATGGTCAGTTCTCGCGAGTTCTTTGACGGTTTAGCGCGCAGTCTGCATGGAAAGGCAGCTTATTTCGGCAGCGGTGGTTCAATTCGGCGCATGCACGCGGGTGTTCGTACTACATACCCATTAATAACAAAACCGTTTTCAAACAACGACAAAACGTACCCAGAGCATATAAAACTACGTCCAACAGAAAAACTGAGAGGGGTCCTGGCAATAGCACGTCTGGTCTGGCTGTAGTATACGTAGCCTTTCGGGGTTTCAGAGATGCGAGAGCCGGGATTGTTAAGTCGACGGCTGAGTAGTGGCAATTTCTTTCGTGTTGTTGGGGCTTAAGCCTAGGAAATTTTGGTTAATGCCGATCATCATAGCAGCATAGCGCGTCATACCACAAAGGAGAGGTTGTTCGAGCTCATCATGCTGGAAGTCGCGTCTTGTACTGTCAGGGGAGACTTTGGGCGACCGACTTGTGCGAAGAATCAACGCTGTCGCTCTAAATTGTCATAGTGTGCCATAGGGAGGACGAGAGCTTTCTATTGTGGAAGAAGAAATCAAGCAGAAATTTTATGCAAGGATCATTGCGACACTCCAGCCTTGGTCTCTCGTCCTGTCTAGTAATAGACGAGTAACTGTTTTTAAACTAAAAGAAGGGTCAATGGAGGGCTTTCGAACGAGGTGATAAGATATTTTACATAGTGTCCGACTCCAGAGGTACAGAGTACATTACATGTCCTGCACCGTGCCGTCGTACTGTTTGTAGAGCTGAGATACAAAATAAAACGGACAGCGTGATACTGGCGGACTGAGTACGATTCCCTTCCACTCAGCACAGGTAGCAGACCACCATAATTGAGTATGAAACCAGAAGGTTCGAGAGAAAAAAAAGTCGCCAAGTTGTGTTTCGGCACCCACTTATAGAGTGACCTGCAGATGGCCAGAGGTAGTCCTGATTTTGTGTAAGCCAAATGTACAATCGGTTATTTATTCTAGTCCGTCCATTGCGCGTTGGGACTCCCAAAGTCCTTGAGCTCCGAGTCGAAGACTCAAGAGTAGCTACTAGCCGAGTCCCTTCTGCGTGACGATTTTGCTGCATGAAAGTTGCGGCGTTGTACAGGGGGGTCCACAAATATTGCCCAAGAGATCAGAGCCGCTGAATATCTCAGTAGAGTGAAGCAAGCAAGTCAGGACAACGCAAGTGCAATCGCGGAGAAGTTCGGAAAGTCTGTTGGCCTGAGCCAAACAAAGGCAAATATAGCAGGCCAACTTTTTACTAAACCATCATGCTTCCTGCTGCACTGGCACTCCCTCCCGTCGAAACCACGAATGGCCTTAACGAAAAATCCATTAGTGCATATAATTTTGTCTTGAGTTAACCCCAACCGATAGTGTTGTGCTGATTCACGTAAGGATACTGGGCTACATGATTATCCATTCCCCCTCCAGCGGCGCGCGTCATCAATGCATCAAGTCGTCAAGGTGAGACATACGTGCGCATAGGACCATGCGAAGCTGTCCCAACTCGGACAGACTTTTATCAACTATTTTATCCGTCCCTGTAAGTTCTTCGTCACGATGCAATAAACCTTGCCTTGATACGAAACTGGCCCTCAGTCAAGAAATCCAATCGAACACCCGACTTTCAGATCCTCCATCACCCCAGTCGTCAGATGAACCCGGGCCCGGAATTCAGGAAGCACTGAAAGCCCATAAAGAGGCAAAGGATCTCGTGAGTGGCGATGTACGTGCGACTCTCGTTCAGAACTCACGTCTCCCTGCCTTTTCCAGGCTCTTGTTCGAGATGGGTTTCGGTGTATAGTGACCGGAATCTACGACCGGACCACACTCTCTGAGGTTTCGGCTTCCCCCCGACGAGATCCGGGATGCATCGCGCACAGACCGTGCACACATTGTTCCAGAATCCACGTATTTTCACGTATCCGACCACGAGCAACACGATGGTGCGCTTTTTGTCTGTTTTTTTACACCGTTGATGTCCTTATCCTTACGAGCTCGACTATGCTGCTTCAGTGTTGGAAGTTTTGAAGTGTTTCGGCTACAACATCGTTAAATGTCTTTACAATGTTATGACAATGGAAAAAAATGCCCAAGATTGGTTCGGAAAGAGTGACAGTCATGTGATCCGTGACGAAACGCGTCAGTTTCAACCTCAGCCTGCTTCAATTACACTTCGATGCTGGACCAATTACTGGACCTCGCAGTTTTGTTTTGCATTTATTTTGTGGCATGAGTAGTTGACGAACGTAGTCGTGCAGAGAGTTGATGAAATTTCAATTGCGCTTTGCTGATGAGTAGTATTTACATGCAGGGAAAAACGCGCTCAATTTATGCCAATTAGCCATGCGTTCGTAATACGGTGAGTCCCGAGGTCTGCGTCAGATATTTGAATTCTCAATGACATAGATAGATATTCGTTTCCTTAATACGCAATTGATTTCTCGATCAGTCTACTTGTACAACAAATGGATACAATGTCGCGAATACGCCGTTGCCATTCCCGAGCACTTGTGGAAGATAACATTAGAGGCCGATGTTAATTGGGTTGCAGCCAAGAGCAACAACGCCGTTCTGTCCGTAATAGATAAGTATGCAACCGATCTGCAGCCAAATTACTCACGAAGTTGTTGTTGCTACAGCAGACAACTTGGTTGTCGCACTGGGTTATGCTAATAGGGCCAACGACAGCAATAGTACTACAGGTCACACCGCTGTAAAACAGGGGAAATCAGCCATGGACAGCGCCTAACTTTATGCAATACATACACATTGCCAACGAGGTCGCTAATGGCGACTTCAAGGAGGCCCAAGATGGTCGTAACATCGGGACTCAAGTTGCTGGGCTAAGGGTATGTTCAACATTGCGCGGATTAGTAGAGGCGAGACTTACACTCTGAGTAGAGTTACAGCACTGCACGGTACCAGAAGCACCGCACGCCCCGCCATCAGCTCGGGGAAGGACGGCAGTGGCGGTCGCAAGGATAGGCAAAGCCAGGAGAGTAAAAGTCGAGATGCGGGCAAACATTGTGAGATTAAGCTGTGCAACTGTGAGGGGCCGTTCGACTTGATTATATCTAGTAAATTCACCTCTCTTTTACCACTTTTGCCTTCTCTGCTATCCCCGAGTATGGAGATCATCTGTCAAATATACACGGTTCGTCACCACTACACAAGACTAGTAACGCGTACGCTTGGGGAATTATTTTTCGCCGGGTAGATTAGATGGCATACGGGTATGGCATTCATGATGTGGCGCTGGGGCGGAAGCGAGCATCAGTCAGTACCCGTACCTTTTCACGGCGCAACACCATACTTGGTCTTGTGGCTCAATCATTGATATGAATCGCGTCCCAGGTTTACGAGAAAAATGATGTGATCGAATGAACCAGCGCCGGTCCGTGCCCTCGTTTAGATATGTACAGCCATTTCCCCATTTCCCGGTTACCGTGACGGAACTGCCGGTCACCTTCTTTCGTCCTTTCAACTTGTCTTCACCGCACAGGAGAGGCCGCAAGTTTCTGTATCTCAGTCCTACAAGGCTACCCAGCAAAGTGCATCGGAATAAAGAATGGTGTCAGTGAGCAAACTCACAACGCTGATCTGCTCAAGCCCATCTATCCGCTTGAAATGAAGGTGACGTTAGAAAGGGTCCTTCATGAGATTTTCCCCAGGCAGCCTAAAATTCCGACATAGGGACAATCCTATGACCACCAACAAAGGATAGGTACAACGCAAGTCGTAATACTGCCAAAAAAGTCTGATGGAGACCGATTCTTCTGATATTTTAAGAGCGCTGTTTGCAATGACAGGTGAGTGATAATACTCCAATACAGCCGGAGACACAACCCACAACTCGTCATAAATGATGAAACCACGGCATTTAAGTGTGAGGTACGTCCTTCGAACAATAGCTTGAAGAATTCAGAGGCGTAGGAATTAGGCACTAAACCTAATGGGTGCATAAGATGACGAGCTCCTTCAAGAGCTAAGCGGAGGGGGTTGTAGTAGCATCATTAGGCTGACAGAATGCATCGCCATGGGCTTGGTGTTGATCCTGAAAATGATCGAGAAGTGGTTGAGTCTTTTCTGATGTTTGATGGCTAGATCGAAGCGCCTACTGAGCTAGACTTCGAGGAAGCTCGGCGTGGAGATATAATGACACTTAATTGTCCGGTCTTCGAAGAAAGAGAACACCATTGAATAGAAAGAAACAATCGCCAAGAGCACGCGGCACCACCTATGGAACCGAATTGCAGAAACGCTGCCACGAGACCTTAGGTTCACTGTATACAGGAACAAGAGCAATCATTCCTCATTGAATGGGTATGCGTGGCGTTTAACTGGAGCTGCAAACACATCTTTAGATGACACATGCTAACGAACGTCGTACTTTTGATAAAGTCTGAAGATGCTTCCATAACTTTGGGCCCAGTATAGTCAAATGCCATTTTCCGCGTGATACTCGGCGCTGAGAGGCACCTGAAGGTAGAACTCGGACCAGAGAGGAACAAGAGAATCTGGGATACACGGTTACCCTCAACACGCTGATATGCGTGTTAGGTGAGCACATTTCGGTGACTTGAAGGACGAATAATAAGGGCGAAGAAACTGATTGATAACAAAGAACATCGCATGGAAAGCCGCCCACTGCGAAACGAGGAGATCAGGAGAAACAGACACCCCCGGGGCGGGTATACCCATCTTTCCCCGAAAAGGTTCGTAGGTCCATCGCCGTCAGTCATCCACCTAGAAATGTATGATCTTAGAAACACGATATGTCTGGACTCCTTCGCCTCACTTTTTCAGAGCCTTCCCGCTTATACGTACTTTGGAATCACCATGACCGACGTTTCCCCCCAGGAGCAGCAAAAAACATGATTATCAAGTTCTTGCGAGAACCGTCGAGATGACTCAAAGAGAAGACACTGGCATTACTTATCAGAATAAGGAGACGGTCAAGGTACCAATCATCACTCACCGTAAGGGGGCTTCAACCTGCTTCGACAGATGGAGAATACTTGTCCATAATTAATCGCCAAAAAGCCAGATAACTAGGTCCTTTGCATGATGTCTTCAAACTGGTCACGAAGAGCTTTTGAACGCAACGGTGAAAAGAGAAAGTGTATCCATCCACATCCCACATCCCATCTCATCACATCGCACCGAATAGCTTTAAACTCAGATGGGTGCAAGGCGCCATATGTGAACATTATATTGCGTGATCTTTACCATCATATGGTCAAAGAACGCTTGCAGAGTTAAGGATTATGACGCACCGGAGGCATATAGCCTGCTATAAACTGAGTCCGAATTCCTTCCGATGCAGCACCGGTCGCCGTACACGTCACAAGAATTGAGTACGAATGACCAGAATGTTCGAAATTTAACGAACTCCGGATCCAGCTGTGTTGAACATTTTCTAAGCATTGGCAATTAGCTGAAAGGTCAAGAGGGCGTACGTACCGTACCGTGTATTTTCTGTCCATTGATCTCCCGTCATACACCGGTTATCGACCCTCGAAATATACGACCCCTCCACTGGGCATCGGGCCTCCAGGGTGAGCTTGAAGTGGCAGCCAAATCGATTCTGAAGGTTCTTGCGTTGCCTGAAATGCCGTGACGGTAGGGACGACCCACAGATATTCCCAAAATGACAGAGATGCTGAATCTCCTTGTGGAAGAAAGTAGGCAAAAGACACTATTAAAGAGGAAATCCATCGTCGCCACGGTAAGTGATGAACACATTTGTTTGTTGTTGTCTATGTACGGTACGTACTACGCGTTGCCGCCGGGCTTGGCTTCCGACTCGCGATCACGTTTTGTTCGTTGTTCTCGACCCCGACTCGGACTAGTAAAGCACCAATTCTCTAAAATCCAAAGAAGGCACAAAAAAATCAAGGACGATAACGTTGTTAGCATTATCTAAACTTATACAACGGAAGACCTGCGTGCAAGATGTCATCGCCTGCGATCAAAAAATCTCCAGTTCGTTCGATTTTTCTGCAACCCATCCCTATTCTTTCCTCGGTCAGTTCATACCAACACACAGACATAGCGCACAAAATCAACAACAGGTCCTCGAGCGAAGGAATTTAAGACTCATTTCAGAAGGAGGGGATATCGGCAGCAGGTTAACGCCATGCCGTAATATGAACACCAGCTAACGCCATACTAGCCTGTAGGGCAAGGGTTCAGACATACAAAATGTTCTCATATCGACCTAAAATAACCCTACCGAAAGTCTATTTCTTCTGAACCTCCTACTTCGACGCTACATCAACCATGCAACTTTCCCTCTTTATCCTCACAGCTGCGACGCTCACCATCGCCTCCCCAAATGTGACTCCCATAGTCGAGAAACGTTGTCTCGATTCTTCAGACCTTGTCGAATGTTGTCAAGAAATCGGTCCTACCAACACTACCCTTTTCGCAGCTCAGGGAATCGACGCTCCTGTTGATACCTCCCGTATGGTCGGGTACAATTGCTCCCTTCCGACCATCGAAATTGCTGGCCAAGCATCACAGTGGTATGTCTCTCTTATCATAAGAAGCCGAGCAGGATTGTTGGTAATCAAACAAGCAGCAAGGATCCAAACGTAAACCAGATGTGCTGCAGCCATCAGGTATTTTATGGCAGTGAAGGTAGGTTGATTCGTAACCACGTATTACCGGTTTACTGATATCGAGGATGAATAGAGACATACACAGCAATGAACTGTACAAAGGCTGTTTACTGAGGTATTTTGTTCCTGTACGGCGGTTAGCACTCTGGACTATCCTTTACAATCCCCCAGGAAATATATTTTCTCTAAGTGTCTCGAAATATCGCTCTGTATCAGGAGCTCTCACACTTCAATTATAACCGCGATCAGCACCACGACGAGCATCATGAATGGTCGAACCGCTCATAAATTTGTAAATTGTCAAGATAAGACTTGCAAATTTTAACACGCTGTCCAAAAGGCAATATCATCGAAAAGATCACAGATAACTGTCTTTCTTTCAATTGTCGGTGCCGAAATGCTTTCGAAATTTATAGCCGTGAACACACGGAACGTTTGCTTCAGCGACGTTATAAATTAAACACAGAATCCGTCAGACCTGCTAACAATGCGCTCCATCATGGTCTTCGGGTCTCTCTTTCCTATCTCTGCCTTGCTCGTCGGCACAATAGCCATAACCTCGACGAGCTGCTACTACAAAGGCGACCTCGTTGAATGCTGCCAGAGCGTCGAACTGGCCAATAGCACCCTCATTGCCGAGAAAGGCGTTCAGACGGGGGATCTCGCCAGCGACAAATCAGTTGGGTTTAATTGTACCAATCCCGAAGGCGACGTCGTGGAAGGAGCATCGCAGTGGTATGTGTTCCTGCAATTTCACTGAAAGTAGCTGCCACCATAATCACGTACAGTGAGAATCCTAATTCGAGCAAGTTGTGTTGCGGTCACAAGCTATTCATCGCAAACGACGGTATGTTATGATACAATGCTCATGCCAAAAATGATGCCGATAGACATATTGCAAGGAACGACTACTGCAGTGAATTGCACGAGCATTACCGACTGAGCTTGGCTTTCATTCTTTTGTTCTCGGCAGACGTTCAGCCTCATGCTTACTCCGTCTCCAAATTTCTATGCGTAGCCTATAATATTAATTAGCAAAGTTCCAAATTGGATGGCCCATTCATTATCAGCCCATTCTTTTAATTTTCACCGTTCACATTACGTACCATTTTTCAACTTTAGACACCAGACTTGCTTGGTTTTCACTGTAGTCTGTACTATTTGCGTTAACGGAATCGCGTGTCCGGAAAACCCTGCAGATAGCCACTGGCAGTTTGAACCTGTGCCAAGTTCAGAAGGATAGATGCCTCGTAAGCTAAGCCTAAAAGAGGGCGTCGTGAAAACAGACACAAGCGTGGAAGTAGCTAAAGTTATGGGATGAACGGAGAATTCAAGTAGTTCAGTGAACGCAAGTAGTAACTCAGAAGTGAGCAGCACAGAGCAGCACGCGACACGCGTCCCGTCACGGATCACCTGACATTGTAACTGTTACTGTTGCACGTTTTCAATTTGAAATACGTTCCTTGCTCTTTCGAACCAACAAAGGCGACGTACAAGCAAAATGGACTAATAAAAGCGCAAGAAGAAGCTCTACGTTCACGGATCACAGGTTCACCGCTCGGTATTCTCTTTTCATGTTTGGCAACCGTATTGCTAATATTCTTTCTAGCCGAATAAGTACCCCAATAACATGTCAGTACACCGGATTCTTGGCTACAGGCCCTCGCTTTAATCATTTCCTTTACTTCTGTGATCTTTACTCGGTTAACTTCTCTCATTGCTACCCATTGGTTTTTCTTTGCTTGGCTGGTCCGTTCAAGGCTGGCCATCCTTTCATGCGACACGTACGCGGGTGCGCGTTAAGGATAACCATGAGTGCCCCAGGGGCTAGTTCAGCCTGAGTTTCTACCTGTTTCCACCCTCTGGTATTGACTGTCATTCGTCCTTGAGCATTACCTATGCCATGACGAGCAAATAGTCAAAAACGTGCTCTGACTGACATCGACCGTCTTGTTTTCTCTTATGTTACTCCACCAGAAGGATAGTCATCTGATTGCATACCTCATCCTGGCAGTGTTTTCACGTATTATTGTATGGTAATATGGAGTAACGTCTACAACTCCGTTTGGGAAGCGCTACCTTCTCGTTAGACCAGGAACATTTTATTTTGTTCTTACAGCGCGGAGGTCTCATGAGTTGCTTTTCTGTCTTCAACTGGTATTTCGACAGGTGGAGTGGCTTGTCCTTGCCGGATTTTCTCTTCCTCTCTATTGTAAGCCGTTTCCCCTGGAGCAGGGAAAGATCGAACTGATATTTCCACAGTCGATTTTCTCGTAGCGTCTTTCGATCAAACTTCGGAGAGCACGGAACAAAGTAATGATTCTCAACGCTTTTCACCATTTCGATCTCGTTAACATCTCAGAAACATCGAACAGCGATGCTTTCCGCTCCTCTCTCGAAGGAGCTCATTATTTCTGCACGCGTATGTTGGGGGTATGACTTCATCAAGTAACGTATAGAATTGTGATACGTCGGTAATGTCGACGATTCTCCAGTAAGGAATGTTGTTTGCCCAAAAAATCACGAGCGAATGACTTCATATTGAAATTGTTGTTTGTAGGACTCCACTACTTACGATCGTATAGCACTTGCCTACATGGCTGACTCGGTCATTCAACACAAGCGACAGGTTGGGTTCCAATTATAACGAATTATTATGACTGATCTGTCACCACAGACAGCGCTCTCAAAGTATGAGAGGAATCAGACACCATTGGAATTTTGGTTGACAGTATTACGGCCTGCGTCGCATCGGTCAAACCAGGTCCAACCCAGCCTAGCATCCGGCACCAGGTAAGTCTTGTACATCCTTATATTCTTGCCCCTTGGCTATGCGATGGAGTGGTTATGGGACTATATTAATGCATTGTAGCTTCGAAGTCTCGGAATGATACAACGGTTTCAAGGAGTCGAGATTTTAGGCGACCTGGAGAAATTTGAAAGACCGGCATTTGCAAACATTTTCATAATGTACGTCATTTAATTTAGGTGGATAGATGAGCAGATCAGGGTGTGTCCGTTTGTTCACCGGGTATTGCTTCCAATCAGCTTCAGTGGGTAGGGACGAGCGATAGTCCCAGAAACGGCTAATGCGTCAATGACCGAATTTTGCCACGCGGTAAAGATATAGCACCGAGGAGTTGCATGGATGAATAAGGAACGGTCCCTTCACGGTACTCAGGGCGGTGGGCATCAGTCCCAAATAGAAAGATGTAAGTATAAGATGAGGGCGCAGGCGCTATGATCACATTATTTCTTCACAAAAAAAACTTAGGGGGGAGGGGGTGTACCGTGTGACATTATCCACACAGAAACACAAACCCCAAGACAGTAACCTAGTAGTACGTTTTTGCACCGAGAAAGGCACTATTTTCTGACTGATACTCGCTTCCTCCTAGCGGCGCATCATGGATATCGTACTATTGCGCTCCGTCTCCCGGTCCTGGGAACTCACGCGTTGGCAGCTGTCGGGTAAATCATGATTGCTTGCGCACCATGACCGGATGACCTCCGTACTCGGGGATAGCAGAGAGAACGAGAGCCTATAAAAAAGAGGCGAGTTTACTAGGTATGATCAAGTCAAACAGCCCTCACAGTTGTACAGCTTAACCTCCGCTCACAATGTTTGCTCGCATCTCGACTTTTACTCTCCTGGCTTTGCCTATCCTTGCGACCGCCACCGTCGTCCTTCCCCGTACCGACGGTGCGGCTTGCAGTGCCACTGGTACCGCGCAGTGCTGTAGCTCTACTCAGAGTGTGAGTCGAGTTTCAACCTACAGCTCGCCGGAAGCTGAACGAATCGTTGTTATAGCCCACCTCTAGTATCATGCAGAACCTTTTGGGCCTCCTCGGAATTCCCATCGGCAGCGTCACCGCTGACGTGTAAGTGTTCCCTTCCTAAATGGCTTTTCGATTGCTAACGCCCTTCATTACAGCGGTCTTGTCTGCAGCCCTATTACCGTCCTCGGTCTTGGCGGTACCCAGTGCTCCAACCAAGTTGTCTGCTGTAACAACAACAACTTCGTGAGTAATTTGACTCTGCCAATCGAATGATACTTACACTCCTGACTCCCAACAGTTTCGGCCCGAGGGAAACTTGACGGAAATTGTTCATGGAGCTGAAAACGTTTCCTTAGATGCGTTTCCGTCTGTTGGAAATCTGGATTTGGCGGGGAGAATTCAGTTTCTGGTCAGATGGAAACTGTATAAGGAAATTCTTTCAGAGCCACTACACATTTCCTTTGTGCAGAAACTCAGGTATGTCAGGAGTGTTACTTATTCACGGACAGAACGGTGTTGTTGCTCTGGGCTGCACCCCCATCAATATTGGCCTCTAAGGGAATATCTCGCAAGTGATCTGGAACGGCTTGAACGGAGTAGCGATATTGTATTCATTTGTTGTCCAAATAGACAGATCGAGAAATCAATAGCGCCGGATAAGGAACGAAGATGCCACTGAAAAAGTTATATATATATTGGAGGAAGGTGAACGCACCGTACTGCAAATCAGTAATGTCGGATACGTCGAAGTAGATGTCAACTTCCTTGACCAAATGGCTTCCCGATTGGAGCATTTTCATTTAAACCGCGACAAATTAACCACGAAATCATATCATTATGGCACTACTGAATTATTCATTGATGTACGTTCAGTTTGGTGCATAGAATCTTGCCGTTTGTCCTAAATACATCGCACGCTTGACGAATACCTAAGAAACAGATTTCAGGCAAGAAATTATTGACACTCGCGTAGAAATCTCATTAACAGGCTGTCATTGCGCCGAAAGGGCTTGGCTGTTTACAGCATGCTACTAGAGAATCGTTTAGTACCCCTCCTGCAGAAACCGGATCACCTTATCGTCTGTAAGAAACTCATAATGACCTCCGTCCACAAAATCGACCCGCGCATTCGGTAGACATCTCTTCGCACCAAGGTCCCTCCATTCCTGCTTATCTTCTTCAGGAAGCGAACCCAGACAACCTTTCAGCGCGACTATCACAGAGATTGGAGCCTTAACGGTCTGCAACCACTGTGCCATCGCTTCCATAGAGGAACGACCATCTTTGTGAGTCGTCAAAGTATAAACAAAGACAGAAACCACAGTCAGGTAGCCTTTGAAATATTGGCTAACTGCTCGGATGATATCGTTATCGCATTTCCCTTGCCATGCGTCATTGAGCTTCTTCAGAGAACGCAGCAGGGGACCAGGATTCCCATCCCTGGTCATCATCTCAGTAATCGCGCCAGTCCCCTTGTCGAAAACAGCCTCCATATTCTCCGGGATTCTAGGGTCTGGGTTTCCGGCCAGGTTCGCAGAATAGACGAGCAGTGCAGGGAAATGGTCCAGCATGGCGGCCTGCAAAACTACGTCACCGTTATCCTCGAACAGCTTTACCAATACGATGAGTAGAACGCTGGTCTGGGAATATGCCGCGAAACGATAGGGACCGAGGGATCGTTCGGCTTTGATCTTCTGGAAGTAAAAGGCGGCCATCTCTTCGAGAGAGTTTAAGGGCGTCTCCGATGTCACTTGAAGGGTCCAAACGGCTGTCCGGAATTTATCTGCGTAGGACATATATTCGAAGGCCAAGCCTCCAGCACCTATTGTTGTTTCATCAGATAATGCAGGACTTGATATAAAACGACAAAACCGACCGGGAACCATGATCAAAGGAGGCTCGCCCTGTCCTTCATGAAGCTTAACGATCGTCTGTCCCAGGGTATCGGGGCCGATTTCAGGAAACAGCTCTTCTTCGAGAGCGACGTTCTGGTGGGTACTCTCGCTGACGGTGTTTCTGCCCAAAATTACTTCATAAACAAAGGCACCGAGCGCGGTGACTGTAGGCTTATCGAAGACAAAGCTCGACGGGAGGGATCTAATGACCCCTACCGGTACAACTTTCCGCAGCACCCTGATGATAGAGTTTCGTATCAAAGTTGCGGTCAAGCTGTGTATGTGTAACAATTAGTAGACTGATGAATAAATTAGTATCTGGGCGTACCTATCCCCGCCAAGTGAGAAAATGTCATCATCATCGCTGACATTTTCCTGAAAAGTGCCTTTGACAATGTCGCGAACGATATCGGTGATCCATTCGATTGTGGGGTTCTGTGGGAAAGTTGTGTCGGGTGCTGGGGAATAGACCACATCCACGATGTTGTAGATCTCATTGATTTCCATCTCGTACATTTTGAGTGTGTCTCCTCGTCGCAATGTACCCTTGGCTGTAAACTCAAAGGGCTTGCTCGGGTTCGTGACGAGGATCATCTATAATAGAAAAGAATAAGTCAGAATTATGAACGAGCATCTGCCTGAGAGACTCGACCTCTTTATATATCCGTGAATGCTGAGGCGATTTATTGTTCACTTGTGCTACTGATTCCCTGTTTTATAGTTCTTGTTAGCGTGAAAAAAAGCAACCTGGAACAAGACGACTAACCAAATGAGTGAACGGTATTCCGCAAGGCGCTTCGTGTCCTTAGGATCGAAGGCGTATTCAGGAGAAGGTTGAACGAGTACTCCTGGCTGAAATCTGCCTCGGCCAAACATTATGGCACCGGAGATATGCCTGTCGCTCATCAAGGCTGCCTCTATATAGACACCATTAGAACCGTAGTGCTATATTTATCAGGCTGCGGCATCCTACCAATTGGCTCAGGATTCGTCTATCGAAGAAATATTAGAACGACGAAAGCTTAGAAATTACTTTGCCTTTTGAGGGTTCACCTTTTCCTGCACAGCAAAAGACGGAAAGCAAGTGGTGAGTCCTTCTCGTTCCATATCTCAGAAAGAGGTAGGCGACTTACTCCGGTGCTATGTGCGATTTGCTCGTCTATGTATGAGATTAAATGTGACACATAAAGAATACGATAGACATGATGGTACCGGCTCTGCCATAAACCTTCCATAGTCTCCGATTTGAAGGGTGAAGCTGTACTAGATCTTTCATATCTAAAGCCTCGATTCCATCGATCTCAGAATTGAAGGCTGCCGGCGCATAGTTAACGGATTTCTATAAAGGCAGGTTGCGCCGTTATTATGGGTATATGAGGCACTGCGTTCACTCCTTACCTTGACGTAAACACCACATATGTCCTTCTCCTCTGTTGGTACGAGCATGATATCCATTTGGCGAGAAAGCTATCCGGCTGTTGAACTCAAATGATGTCAAACGTAGACCAAACTGCTCACTCTCATCCACTCCCAACCTTCCGGCGATACGAATTCTATTGAAATAGAGTTTCAGAATAGCTCAATTTTATCAGCAGCAATACGCGTACTTGGAACGAGGACTGAAATGCATCCGGCCTCCGTTCTACACTTTTTAATCTCTCAGAGAACAGAAATTCCACAGAGACTTACGATCCGATCGTCGACAGTAACCGAATCCCGTTGCGAGCTAGATTATCCCCCGTCTCTTTGGAAAGAGGTCCTCCGCCAAAGAGCTGCAGGTATGTCAGTGCAAAAGAACATTCTTACAGAACCATACTTACTACGCCCGTTGTCGCTTTCAGAGCTTGAATGGCAGCTGGATCTTGAACTAATTGCTATAAATGGTCTTTGTGCGTGTGGCTGATAGAAAGACTGGACTAACGTACCTCTAGAAACGACGGGACGGTGAAGACGTAAGTACAATTCGTCTTGATTACACTAGATATATAACGGTCAGCGGTAATCGTGGCGGACTGTTGTTGATGAAAATGTGCAGAGATGGCACCTGTCGAAACCTTCACATGGACGTCAATGGAACAAACCTAAAACAGGCGAAAATACTTACGCTGAAAGATGTTATCCAGAATCCGATAGTATCTGGAAATATGATTAGGATGGCGCGGAGTCAGAGAACTTTGTACTTACGGTACATCGGCCACGATTGTGCAGAGAATACTTCGCCGCAGAGATCCACTTCACCATAATCTGTCAAATTTTAATTGAATACTATTAAAGAAGAGCCTCGGAACCCTCACATGGCGTTTTCATTAACTGCAATAGAAACTCATGAGTCAGAGATATCGGGCTCGGAAAGCCAGTCGTTCCTGATGAGTGCAGGATGAGTGCCGTTTGCGTCCATTCTGGTTGCTTGAATGGTGGCAGTGGCTCGTGGGTTTTGAGGTCGCATGAATAGATATCGTGGAATTTCTGCATCGGAATAGTGGCAATACTGTCTCCATCATACTGGTGACAGACTAGATCAGCAATCGCTTGGACTGATGGGTCCCCGCTGATGATGAGATACTTCGCGTTAGTCGTCTTCATCAAATGTGCGACGGCAAGAGCAGAATTTCGGACTGAGATAGGGAAAGGGATGTATCCGAGGCGCATGATGCTAACAATAGTCGCATAGATCGTTAGCGTATCTATGAATCCTGATTTGAGCGTCACTCTGAAAAGGCCAATACAATACGCACCCGAGTTGGCTAAAATTCCTATCACGACGGCAGAATCATCGTGGATATATTGCTTGAAGTATCGACCAGCCGTATGAAAGGCCGCGACACCTTCACTCCAGTAAATGGTACGGACATCGTTGCCATTGGGATCCTCATATCGAAACAGCGGGTGATCGGGACTATGGGTCCCATTGTAGTCTACCAATTCTTGGAACATCAGCGAGCCGTCTACGGGGGGAGGATTGAAGGTAAGCGATGAAAGGCCTTGGGGAGTTGGGAATGCCATAGCGAATTAAGATGGGAGGTAGTCTGGGAGAAGAGCGTTTGTATAGTGCCCAGTGAGTCTCGAAAGTATTCTTAGGTTATGTTGCCACGAATGATCCGCCCCCATCGCATGATCCCAAGCTATTTCTGTTACATGAGGTAAGTATATGGATAGCAAGATAGACAACCAGTCGGATCCATTGATTCAAAGTTTGATTGACCGAAATTTCTCCACTGAAAGCTAATGCCAGGAACGGTGTTATTCTTGAGGGAGAATTTTGTCTTGAAATATTAGTTCAATGTTTTGTCAAGGCGTAGCGTGTGCTTCGAGGGGAAGCGCTGATGAGAGCAAGATGAAAGATTGTTGGTTCGGCAGTGCGGCACGATCGGAACGCAGATCCGAGCCGTAGCCGGAGTCACCGGACATCCGATCTTTATGATTTTCGACGATTTCCGACATAGGACTACTGCAGTGGAGCTCCTGCGTCACTTCTGTCCCTCAGAACTGTAGCACAAGCCCGTCTCTATTTGTTACTCGTACCTAGACTTGTCATCCGTGGTGGAATCCATAAAGATGGTCCATGACAGTAAGTTTCTGTAAGCCTGTTGACAGACTTACAGGTTGCCTCGTCACAGAACCAGCCGGACGACGATCTCACCGACATACCGACGGATTCACCTTAGTGCCGTCGCACTTATATACCGCCGCCGCGGCACCAGATCGAAGATCGTAGATATATTTAGATAGGTTTATATACATTAGGGCAGTAGTCGATCTTTTCTTCCTTCCTTCCTTCCTTCCTTCCCTTCCCCTCTTTACCACGTACGCTTACACACTCACACTCACGCGCTTGCTGCTCCCAATACACCCAGTTCCTGTTCTCGAGCGTGATTGTAAGCCCTCCAGTGAGGCTGTCTCTTCATGAGCAGCCTTTCAGTTTCATCTTTATCTTTCTGGAGTTAGTTCAATCACTGGAAGAACTCTTTCATTTGATAAGTGTCGAGCTTGGTGTAAATGTCAGTCTTGCTTGTACGGTTTTCTATTTTCTTCCAAATAAACCTTTTGCTCCGTTTCTTAGGAAGAGACCATTGTAGTCTCGATACCTTGATATACGGAACTACCGATTCTCAGCCATGCTTCCAGTCCATTCGGCTATGAACCCTTTCTTTCTCGACGACCAGCGATTCACTGTCTAACCCTCCTTCAGCCAGCCTTCTCATAAACCTTAGTACGCATTTAGATCTGCCGATGATATTGAACGAGCATGCTCTCCAAGAATGTTCAAGGACAGGGCGAGTCTCTTTCCGTTAACACCATATGTCGCTCTCCAACATCTGTGACATCTCTGGAATTACGACTAGTGACGTATGTCCGGCATAGGTGTTATTGTACAGCGACCCTTCCACACCAAGGTGTAAAACACGCAACAGCAGCGGCTGGACTGTTGGAAGAGCTCACTCTTGTTGTCAGACATGGCTCGTATTCAGGTAGGTATAAAACCACTTTAACGTCAACGTCCATCCAGAAAATAAACACTTTCAGGTTGTGCCCTAATATAAACACTACTTATGAACGTTTGTCGCATGACAGACCTCATGCTTTGACTTCTACGAAGTTGTGCCCTTAATCTTATGACCGGTTCGGCCACTAGCGACGAGTCATAGGTTCTCTTTTCAACCAACACCGGCACTGCTACGAAGGAATCAAGCTTTGGAGCCAGCCAGTACGAACGTATTCGCAACCTTACGCCTAGATCAGCACGAAATTAAACAAATCTTCAGAAGAAGTCAGCTCTGGACGCCCTGTCCCTAGCACCAATGAACGCAACGTTATGGAAATACGATGGCAGAATGGTTTGTACCCGGTTCTCTCGATTCTACGTTGCATTAAATTGGTATTTTCCGACCAGTACCGCGGTCGATATATCGTAATGATCCGCAGGGTCGGGATAGTGGCGGGGAGCATTGATCATCACCCGAGATACTAGATCTCTGGAAAACATCTTCTCACATCTCCCATAGCTATGTCTTGCACGAATGAGCGAAAGAGCCCATGCACTGAAAATGATGATCAGAAAATATGTTCATGCCGTGACAAGAGACTATTCTTCACTGGCACTCCCTTCCTCAGTTCCCGACGTCATGGAAATGTACCA
The DNA here is from genome assembly GCA_900157415.1 of Armillaria cepistipes. Taxonomy (NCBI): domain Eukaryota; kingdom Fungi; phylum Basidiomycota; class Agaricomycetes; order Agaricales; family Physalacriaceae; genus Armillaria; species Armillaria cepistipes. The sequence goes on from FTRY01000008.1 coordinate 2,134,556, forward strand.
TGGGGGAGGCTTCATGATCTTTGACGGTGTTATTAGCGTCACCCTTTCCCTCCAGTCGTCGTGGTACTCACACAACTACACTCCATGACCGTCGACCGATGACCTCCATCCCCAGACGAAGGCTATAAAAGAGGAATTAAAGCAGCAGGTATTATCAAGCTCTCACAACCGTAACAGCTTATTCTCACTTCATAATGTTTGCTCAAATCTCTTTCACTTCTCTCCTGGCTCTACCTCTCCTTGCGACCGCCGGTCTCATTCCCAGTGGTCTCATTCCCAGCGGCATCATTCCCACTCTTCTGACTGGCATCATTCCCAGTGGTGTCATTCCTAGTGGCGGTGGCGAAGGTGTCGCTTGCGCAACTGGTTCTGTACAGTGCTGTGGTTCTACTCAGAGAGTGAGTCTGTCTTCCCGTCGCTCATTGATACGAAAGTTGACCAGAATTACCAGCCCACCGACTTGAGTGCTCCCGTTTCGAGCCTCTTGGGCCTCCTTGGAGTCGTCGTCGGTCAACTAACTGGCAATGTGTAGGTTTCCTTTATCCTTACCTTATTAGACGGCGGCTCAAAGTTGATTACTTCGTTCTATAGTGGTGTGTCGTGCAGTCCGATCACCGTCATTGGTCTTGGCGGAACCCAGTGCAGCAACCAAGTCGTCTGTTGTGGTGACAATAATTTCGTCAGCAACAGTGTAATCCAGATTGATTCTATACTTATATTTCCTTAGAACTGCCTTGTTTCTCTTGGCTGCACCCCCCTCAACGCCGGCCTCTAGGCGAACCGATCGAACCGTTTTGGCCATTTTTTAGAAAGCTTATTCGTTTGTTGGGCAGTTAAATAGAGAAAACAATATTATTGGATAGTAGCAAATGTGCTAATGCCTATCATGTTTCTGATTTCTATTCTTTCCCGGCTGCTACTGCATTTGAGTCGAGTTTTCTTTTGAGCAGACGAACCCGACGACCACTGGCATTCGCATATACGGCAGGGTGTCACAAAGGGCGAAGACTGATCCCACATCCCTTTCGTATATTGGGCATCAAATACTAAGGACAGAGAACTCCAGAAATTCACGAGGTGATTTGTCTATCATGTACATCGAAGGATTGCCGAAGTTCTTAGTTAGCCCGCCAATCCTCAACAATTTATAGCTACCAAAAAACCACAGTAGCCTCGGCTACCTACATACGTGATGGTGCATACTCACTTGAAGTAATACACACCACCGCTTGACCGGAATCCTTGGTCGTACAATCATTTCCGGTGTCAGAGTTGAATGGGCACTCAACAGAACGTAGAGCACCTTATTTGTAATCCCTAAACCGAAGGAGTAAATACAGTGTATCTAAAACGCGTCAACATCATGTCGACGCGCGGAATATTGCGGTGACCTGGTGAGCTACTGGTCGATGTTTTGAATTCAGTGTACTGGAAGTGAATTGCCTGACGTTACATGGCGACACACTGTGACAGTAGAGTCGGACATAGTGAACAAGAGTAACTGAGGAAGATAGACGGTCCACGAGAATTTGATTAGCAGAAGACAGGCATTCTTCTGCAAGGCTAAGGGGATCGACTTTCATCATATTCAGCTATTTGACGTCGTTTCTAGCATCCCCAGGACGAGATTCGGAAAAGACTGACGGAATCCAGTTCCTTAGCAAGTCAAGGAATCCTTTAACTTTAGCCTATGCGCATTGTTCAGTCCACTGAGAGAAGACAAACATATCAAAGTAACTAAGCGGTACCAGGCAACAGTGTACCAACTTTCGAAACCAGTTCCTCGAGCGGAGAATGGTGCTCCTCAGCGAGAATGGTTGCAGAGAACAATAGGAAAGTATTCAACATATACTGGTGATCCATTAGGAAGATGTACTGAAGATGGTGCATGCAAGGTGCATGTACCCAAACGCAGTAATGAATGCCATCTGAAAGAGTAAAAGACCGTGACATGTTCTAGGAAAAAAATCAACGATTGCAACTAAAAATATATCCGAATCCCAACCGGAGCGTACGCGAAGCAACTATCATTAGCGCGCCAGTTTGTTTGCTTAGTGGACTGGCAAGATTCTGGTTTGAATCAAAGTGACGCGATGGATTCCGGCTTGGAGCGGTCCGGAACGCGGCGGACAAACAAGCTACAATATAGCTTCGAGTAACGTTTGCGACCGACGACGATCAAACGACGACCTCGCGTCAAAGCACTTTCATCTTTTCGCCCACCTGCTACTCGTATCTCTGTGCTGGAAATGGCGGCGCCTGCCTGAAGCTCCCATGAAGCTCTGCTGAGTGATTCTGGTGCGTACATTTAGACAATATTTCTGTCTGTCCGTCCTGAAAATCGTTGGTATATAGGCAGTAGTCTTCCGAAAACAAGGCGCCATGCACAAATCACCCTTTGCTTCGAAGTATCCTTGCTTGATTCTCTCGACGGATGCGCAAAATTTCACTTGAGGACATGCATTTCAGTCCGCCGAATCAATCTGCTCTACAAGATGTTAAGGGAATTCTCTACGACTACGTTGCCGTTTTAAAGGGAGGAGCTCTGACCGGCCATATGAGTGCGTATCATCTCCTCAGTATCATTCCACCCGCAATATACTGAGCCAAACCGGTAGCTGGGCCTTGCCTATACTTGTAGGCCATCATGGACTCTGCTATCGAGACTCTGAAAGAAGCGATGTTTCGGAGCACGTTAGGAGCCTGACGTCTGTCGGGTATGGGTGTCGTCTACCTTAGAAATCTGCGCGACACCCAACCAGATGCGAAGTCAGTACTAGTCAGTATTGGCCCGGGGCAGACTACCGTCGTCAGTTTCAAATATTCTACTTGCAAGATAGCGCTTTTCTTCGCCAGAAGTAACGATTTCTCTCGTGTATTATTTCGACGATGTCCCTCATCTTTGTGTTTAGCTATATCGATGCGACAGTATAAACAGGCGTGCGGTAACACGTTTCGATCTGGCCCAACTGACGGTGACGTGGTCGACGCGTCTTTCTCTTCTACCACCACTGCCGCGCCGCCTCCTGCTACATACACATCCATACTCCTCAAGATAACTGTCGGTCGTAAGAGACTGGACGGCGCTTTTTGTGTGTGATCAACCAGGATCAATCGGGTTCTATCGCATATCTTCGAGCGATTGCGGAATGATACGCCAACGGTGAGAATTTCGAGAATCAGACTTAATGCATGCTTATCTATTTTTGCAGATTTTTTGAGAGCGTCGTGCTCGATGGGTCAAGTCCAGATATTTGAAATCCACAAGTATGGTCCCTTGGCTCTCATCTTCCTTTCTCTAACATCCGCTGAAGTTCATATGGCGACTGAAGGATTCTTTTCTTTCGACTGTCCAGGCCCGGCTATCTATCTCTTCATCGACGAACTAGCCGGCGTTCTCGAGCACTCGCACCTCCAGACGAAATCGATCATTCATGGGGCGCTCGGATCTAGAGCTCGAGGTGCGAAGGTAGCCGCAGGGATCGCGCCACTCCATGTTGACCAACTCGTTGACGGATATGGGGATGCGGAACGCGTCAACTATAGAATCGAATAAGACCTTCCCGGATAATGTACAGCAACGAAAGGCTGTCGGCGTGGTGGATATTCAAGTGTATGGCAAGGCACTCAAGGTGTTCCAAAAGACGCACGGATGTCCTGTGAACCTGTGGCTGGAGGAATGGTATATCCAATGAACCGATCGATGAGTCCGTCAGCGGACATCTCCGTTGCAGTAGGGATGTGAGTGGCCATTTCATCCTTGTTCCTGGTGCAAGCTGACAGACGGAGTACGTAGACCAACACCAACACCATCTTGACCGCGCTCGTATTCCGACTGTTGTGATCAAGCGGTGTACAGACCCCGCTCAGGACTTTATCATCAAGCCCAGATATCTTAGGTGGTACGACGTCTCCGCTGTTGGAATCTTCGAAGAGTTCGCTCTTATTGGTAGTGACATGGCCTATATCCAGCTAGGTATAGTACCATTGTTTGCATGAATGTTCTTCCAGAAAATGATGCTTGATAAGAACCCGAATACAGAGATAATGGAACGTTCGTTCGTGATCGACCTCGTGCTTTGACTTCTAAGTCGCCAAGTGCTTCGAAGCACGAATCCGGAGGTTGCGGTGTACATGCATAGTACATGCGTCCTGACCGGTTCAGCCATTCAGGACGATTCATAGGCTGTATGTCCAATCAAAATCACTTGTGCGGCATCTCTACGAAGGCATCGGGAGACATGCTCGCCATTGGAGTCCGACGGTCTGGACATATCTACGACACTTGGACCGGCCCTTGTACCAAGCACCAGATTACAGGATCTGTTTTCTCTTCAACGCTGCACCGCATGGAATTGGTCTCCCGAATAGTACTATTACCCAGTGAGCGAGACTGGCAGAGGCGGGAGGATGGCGTGGAACGTCGACCATCACCCGAGACACTAGATCTCCGCAAAACATAACCTCATGACTATGTTCGCACGAACGATGCAATCCACCGAAATGAAGGTCGGAGAAGGCTGGCACCGTGGCAAGGAACTATTTTCGACTGATACTCCCTTGCTCGGTTCCCCCACATCATGAAAAAAATACTCACTGAACGAGGCTTGACGATTCGTGACCGCGTCATACGCGTCATTCGTTCCTCTCAACTCGACCTCTGCGCTCATTCACCTGTATTTTTGCATTTCTACTCCACGATTGATGGCCTCCGTCGTCCAAGAGAGGACAGCTCGGGAAAGCTATAAGAGAGGGATTAAACCAGCAGGTATCATCAAGCCCTCACAACTGTAGAGCTTATTCGTCCGACTTTGCAATGTTCGCTCGTATCTCTTTCGCAGCCCTTCTGGCTCTGCCCGTCCTTGCCAGCGCTGGGGTTATTCCTCCTCTCCTTCCCCGTGATGATATTACGGGCGGGCAGCTGGAGGCCCGCATCTTCTGCCCTCCGCCTGAGCCTATTCCTCTTCCTCGTGACGAATCCGACAAACATACTGTCATCACGGGTAGGCAGGTTGTTACGATCTCCCCAGTCGTTCCCCGTGATGATTCACACCATGCTCCCACTCCTCCAGCGCCTGTTCATCCCGCTCCGCCTTCCGGTTGCTCCTGCCCCGGTACGCCTGTTGCGCCTCCCGCTCCTCCCGCTCCTCCAGCGCCTCCGGCCCTTCCAGCCCCGCCAGCACCTCCCGCGCCTCCTGCACCTCCCGCGCCTCCTGCACCTCCCGCGCTCCCTGCTCCACCTGCTCCACCTGCGCCTCCGGCCCTTCCAGCCCCGCCAGCACCTCCTGCTCCGCCAGCCCTTCCAGCCCCGCCAGCGCCTCCCGCGCCTCCTGCGCCTCCAGCCCCACCCGCTCCACCCGCTCTTCCAGCACCTCCTGCTGGCGGTGGCGGCGCCGGTGCAGCTTGCAGCGCGACTGGTACCGCACAGTGCTGTGCATCTACTCAGAGCGTGAGTCTGTCTTCTCGCCGCTCATTGATGTGAATGCTGACCTGTATTATTTAGTCCACCGACTTGAGTGCCCCCGTTAAGACTCTCTTAGGCCTCCTTGGAGTCGCCGTTGGTCAACTCACTGGTAATGTGTAGGTTTTCCGTATCCTCGATGGACAGCAGTGCGTGGCTGATTTATTCATTCTACAGTGGTCTGTCCTGCACCCCGATCAGTGTCATCGGTGTTGGCGGAACCCAGTGCAACAACCAAGTCGTATGTTGTGATAGTAACAAATTCGTCAGTAACGGTGCTATCCAGATTAATTCTACGCTCACATTCCTTTAGAACGGCCTTGTATCTCTCGGCTGTACCCCTCTCAACATCGGCCTCTAAGCCTTAAGGGATCGGGGAGAATCGAAGATTTTCGATGGTTTTTTTTCAAAGCGCATTCGTATGTTGGATAAGTAAATAGTTCGAGAAAAGTCAGTATTGCCGGATAGTACTAAACGTGCGAATAACTATCAGGTTTATCATTTCCGAGCCTTCAATTTTCGGGCCGTTCCCTTTTAGAGTCGCAAGTTGCACGTTCTTGCGATACGCCAAGGCTAGGCATACAAATTTGAACGTCTTCCTAGGTCGGTTAATGCCCAGAACATTTTCGTTTCCGCCTGACTACTGTGGTACTCAGCATCACTGGTAAAGGCAACTAGCGCAACGGAACTGAACGAACACTAAGCCTCGGGTCCTGGAGGTAATGCGTGTTCGCCTTGCCTCGCATCACGTCAGTGAAGGAAAGACTTTCAAAGACAGGATAGGATATTTGAATCACTCTTGCTCGTCTCGTGTCTTTAATAATTTATTCTTAGAAGTTTTGGACAGGAGAAATAGATTATTTTGGCGTCCGAAGCCATGAGGTATAAGAACCCTGCAGATAGCCAGTTTGAACCTGCGCCAAGTTCAAAAGGACAGATATCTCGTAAGTTAAACCTAAAAGAGGGCGTAGTGAAAACAGACACGAGCGTGGAAGTAGCTGAAGTTACGGGAGGAATGGAGAATTCAAATAATGGTCCAGTGAATGCAAGTAGTAACTCAGAAGTAAGTAGCACAGAGCAGCACGCGACGCGCGTCCCGTCACATATCACCTGACATTGTAACTGTCACTCATTGCATGTCTTCAATTTGAAATACGTCCCTTTCTCTTTCGAACCAACAAAGGCGACGTACAAGCAAAAAGGGCTGATAAAAATGTACGAAGAAGCTCTATGTCCACAGATTACAGGCTTACCGCTCGGTATTCTCTTTTCATGTTTTGGCAACCGTATTGCTAATATTCTTTAATACCCCAATAACATGTCAGTACACCAGATTCTTGGCTACAGGCTCTCGCTTTAATCATTTCCTTTACCTCTGTGATCTTCACTCGGTGAGCTTCTCTCATTGCTACCCATTGGTTTTCTTTGCTTGGCTGGTCCGTTCAGGGCTGGTCATGCGACACGTACGCGAGTGCGAGCCATGAGTGCCCCAGGGACTGGTTCAGCTTGAGTTTCTACTTGTTTCCACCCTCTGGTGTTGACTGTCATTCCTCCTTGAGCATTACCTATGCCATGACGAGCAAAACAGTCAAAAACATGCTATGACAGACACCGACCGTCTTGTTCTCTCTTATGTCACTTCACCAGAAGGACAGTCATCTGATCGCATACCCCGTCCTGACAGTGTTTTCACGTATTATTGTATGCTAATAAGGAGTAACGTCTCCAGCTCCCTTTGGGAAGCGCTACCTTCTCGTTAGACCAGGAACATTTTATTTTGTTCTTACGGTGCAGAGGTCTCATGTGTTGCTTTTCTGTCTTCGATTCGTATTCCGACAGGTGGAGTGGTTTGTTCTTGCAAAATTCCTCTTCCTCTCCATTGTAAGCCGTTTCCCCTGGAGCAGGGAAAGATCAGACTGATATTTCCACAGTGAATTTTTCCATAGCGTCCTTCGATCAGACTTCGGAGAGCATGGAACAAAGTAATGATCCTCAAGCTTTCAAGTTTCAACGCTTTTCACCATCTCGATCTCGTCTATCGTTAACATTTCAGAAACATCGAACGGCGATGCATCATGTCAATTTGTCACTGCGTCCCTTTCCGCTCCTCTCTCGAAGGAGCTCATTCTTTCTGCACGCGTACGTTGGAGGTATGACTTCATCAAGTAACGTATAGAATTGTGATACGTCGGTAATGTCGAGTCTCGACGCTTCTCCAGTAAGGAATGTTACTTGCCCAAAAAGATCACGAGCGAATGACTTCATATCGAAATTGTTGTTTGTAGGACTCTACTACTTACGATCGTATAGCACCTGCCTACAGGGCTGACTCGGTCATTCAAGACAAGCCACAGGTTGGGTTCCAATCATAATAAATTATTATGACTGATCTGTCACCACAAACAGCGCTCTCAAAGTCTGAGAGGAATCAGACACCATTGAAAATTTGGTTGACGGTATTACGGCCTGCGTCGTGTCGGTCAAACCAGGTCCAACCCAGCCTAGCATCCGGCACCAGGTAAGTCTTGTACATCCTTATATTTTTTGCCCCTTGGCTATGCGATGGAGTGGTCATGGGACTATATTAATGCAGTGTAGCTTCGAAGTCTCGAAATGATACAACGGTTTTCAAGAAGGCGAGATTTTAGGCGACCTGTAGAAAATTGAAAGACCGGCATTTGCAAACATTTTCATAATGTACGTCATTTAATTGAGGTGGGTAGATGAGCAGATTAGGGTGTGTCCGTTTGTTCACCGGGTATTGCTTCCAGTCAGCTTCAGTGCGTAAGGGATGAGCTCTAGTTACTGGTGGCTGTACGAGCCGTCGGAATCAACCGGCTCTGAACCCGTTATTTACCGTACCCGTAGCTTTCCTTTTCTTTACCGTTTACCACCATGTCGACATACTATCGATCGACCAGAAGTGTCAATTTCGATACTTTTTAACTTCTAGGGGCCGCAATTCTTTCCCGTTTTACCTCGGATTTTGTTCTAGGATATCTATTAATGCCCTTCACCGTTCCGTCTACTTATCTGGTGTGTCCCGCTCCGAATAAATAATCAGAATCTTTGCAAACGTGCACCGATCAGGATTGACACTTCCGTGCCAAAACTGACCACTTGCGCGCCGGTACCATTCCGCAGCAGCTCACATTCCCCTGAAATTTTTGAAACTTCGCACAGTGCAAGTATGCTATCTAAACTAGCATTCTACTAAATATCCGACGTAAATTCTCAAAATTGAGGAAACGAGCCACTTCGGTCATTTGGATTGACACTTCTGGTCGATCGATAGTACTAGATCTAAACAAGTTGCTCTTTTCGTTCTCTCCCGTGCCCGAAGTCCAACATGAGCGATAGGCGCAGAAACAGCCAATGCGCCAAAGACCGAGCTTTGCAATGCGGTGAAGATCCACCAGCGAAAGCAGTGCAAAGATGAACAAGGGAACGGTCTCATCTCGTCACTGTACCAAGGCGGTGCGACGGGGATTAGTCCCAAGTAGAAATATTTAAGTATCAAGATGAGGGCGAGGCGTTATGATCACATCATTTTTTCACAGAAAAACTTAGGGGGAAGAGGTGTTATGACATCCATACGGAAATCAGACCTCACGACGTACACTAGTACGTCTTTGCACCGAGAAAGGCACCATGTTCTGACTGATATTCGCTTCCTCCCAGCGGCGCATCATGAATACTGTACTAGTACGCTCCATCTACCGTTACGTCTACCGTTCCTGGGAACTCGACTATTACTCTCCTGGCTTTGCCTATCCTTGCGACCGCCACTGCCATCGTTCCCCGTGACGGAGCAGCGTGCAGTGCCACTGGTACCGCGCAGTGCTGCGCTACTACTCAAAGCGTGAGTCGACTCTCGGCTGATTGTGGGAAGTTGAACAAAACTTTGTTATTCAGCCCACCTCCAGCATCGTCCAGTCCCTTTTGGGCCTTCTCGGAATTCCCATCGGGTATCACTGCTAATGTGTAAATATTCCTTTCCTAAATGGCTTTTCCATTGCTAAACTCTTTCATTGTAGTGGTCTCACCTGCAGCCCTATTACCGTCCTTGGGCCTGGCAGTACCCAGTGCTCCAACCAAGTCGTCTGTTGTGACAATAACAACTTCGTGAGTAATTTGACTGTTCAAATCAGATGATACTTACCTTTTCACAACAAGAACGGTGTCATTGCCCTTGGCTGCACCCCCATCAACATTGGGCCCTAAGAGAATATCCCGCAGTCTCTCGGGAACGGCTCCAAGTTGAACGGAGTAGCGATATTGTATTCATGTGTTTCACAAGTAAACAGATCGAGAAATCAATACCGCTGGATAAGGAACGAATATGTCATTGAAAACCATGTATCCAATGGGAAGAAGTTGAGCGCACCGTACTGCGAATTCATGTCGGAAAGGAACACCGCTAAACAAAGGCTGACTTCTAGACCAAATACTTTTCTGGAATTGAAACAATTTCATTTAAACCACGACAAATAAACACGAAAAATTCCCGTATCATTATGGCGCTGTTGAATGATTCATTGATGTGCGCTCACTTTCTAGCCGCTTGTCCTAGAAATATAACACGTTTGACGAATACCGAAGACACAGATCAAAAGAGCTTGACTGTGTACAACATGCTACTAGAGAATCATTTAGTACCCCTCCTGCAGAAACCGAATCACCTTATCGTCTGTAAGAAACTCATAATGACCTCCGTCCACAAAGACTACGCGCGCATTCGGTAAATATCTCTTTGCGCCAAGGTCCCTCCACTCCTGCTTATCTTCTTCAAGAAGCAAACCCAGACAACCTTCCAGCGCAACTATCACAGAGATTGGAGTCTTAACGGTCTGTAACCACTGTGACATCGCCTCCATAGAAGATTGACCATCTTTGCGAGTCGTCAAAGTATAAGCAAAGACAGAAACCGCAGTCAGGTAGCTTTTGAAATATTGGCTAACTGCCTGGATGATATCGTTATCGCAGTTCCCGTGCCACGCGTGATTAAGCTTCTTCAGAGAACGCAGCAGCGGACCAGGATTTCCATCCCTGCTCATCATCTCAGTAATCGCCTCAGTCCTGGTCTGGGAATATGCCGTGAAACGATAGGGACCGAGGGGTCGTTCGGCTTTGATCTTCTGGAAATTAAAGGCGGCCGTCTCTTCGAGAGAGTTTAAGGACGTCTTCGATGTCACTTGGAGGGTCCAAACGGCCGTCCGGAATTTATCCGCGTAGGACATATATTCGAAGGCCAAGCCTCCAGCACCTGTTGTTGTTTCATCAGATAACGAAGAACTTGAATGAAAAACGACAAAACCGACCAGGAATCATGATCAAAGGAGGCTCGCCTTGCCCTTCATGAAGCTTGACGATTGTCTGTCCAAGGGTATCGGGGCCGATTTCAGGGAACAGCTCTTCTCCGAGAGCTATGTTCTGGTGGATACCCACGCTGACGACGCTTGCGCCCAAAATGACATCATAACTAGCATTTGATGGGCCATCGCATTCGAGCGGCAGGATCCGAGTCCTATGCTCTTATTGTCCCTTTCCTGTCCCTTTACCTCCCATACATTTTTATTATACTCAAGAGATCAAGTATTCGTTGAACCGAATTAACATTGTCGTCAATCTTCCTAACTGATAGATGTAGCTAACAGTTTGAGTCCTTTGACCGTTCAAACATTAGTGTATTCCTGCTCTCACAGCAGTAGTACATTATGCATGACACAATGCCAATATTTCTAAACATTAGTCTCTCTTCCACCTAGCTCTGAATAGAGCACGTCATGATCGACTCCGACCTGTACCACGACTTCGTTCTTGAAATGATTTGACAGAAGAAAAGCGATGTCTTGTGATCCCTTTAAGCAAATGTACTAACAGGAAGAATGGATGGCCTTACTGAGACTCTACTCAAAGTTCAACGGAGAATCGCAATGAGACCAGAGCAAAAGTAAGAATTGGATCGTGCATGATACGAATGAGAATCCCTAACCTGCTATCTCAGACTGAGCTGCTCCTCGCTGAGTTCCATATTCCCGCCAAAGCAATCGATAATGCTGAATCCTTCATCATTGGGTTTTCACGGATGAACTTGAGGCTGATGCCGCCCAACAGACTCCCACACAATGTGTGATCCTTAAGCAGGACGTGCTTTGCTCAGTAATGGCGCTGAAATGACATGCCTTGTAGCCTGCCTATGATGTGACTGCACTACAATAAAGAACGAGCAAACAGTGTCTTGTTTAAAGTTATAGGCACTTACTTTCCATGCGCAGGACTAAAGATCCGGACTACTGGGCGTCCTGAATACCTCGCGGTCACCCGGTAGGTGAGTGTCAATTCTGCGGGCATCGACGACATCGTCAGAGTCGGAGATGGTGAAGCAAGAGTCTGCAATGCTAGGACGTGTGTTTTTAATGTGGGAATCGACAGACTAGTGCTTGCGCAAGTGTTGTCGTTGATATGGGAAGGATCATTGTGAAAGGAGACGTCGATGAGGGAAGCGTGGTTGTTCCCTGAGCTGGAGCGAGGCGAAGCATTACTGATAAGTTTCAAAAATACTGTGGCAGAGGCACAACCGCTGATCATGACACCAGTACAGTGTTACCATGCCATTGATTGTCCGATTCAACATTGATGCCGACGTGTAGGCATGCACATGGGTCGCCCACCGAATAAACACCGGACATCAGAGCGGAATGGTCAAGAAGTAAGTTATGTACAATGATATTCATTGCGTCACCTGTCATGCTCGTCTTGCGCTTCCTGGCTGAGGCGCCACCTTTGCTATCCCATTTCCGTTTCTTCGGCTTCTCCTCATTCTCACTATCAAGGTAGTCAACCTCGTCGACAACACCCTCCAACGCAGCAGCTTCTGGTTGCACAGCTTTGCACTTCTCCCATTCGGAAGGGTCCAGCACAACCTTGTAGCCTGTGAAGAGAATGACTCGTTGGTGTAGGTCTCGATTTTGTGTTTCTGGGGCTTACAGATATCCTTGGGCCATAATCAGAAGCTGTATATAAACCATTGTTAGCCAAGAAATAATACAGGTAAGAACTCAAAGAAGCACACAAATTGCCGGCAGAGAAAATTTGCACAAGGTAGAAGTTTGCTTTTACCTGCAGGACGGTTGTCAAGGACTTACTGCAGAGCATCGTTTGGGTGGACTAGGTGAATATCACGTCTTGGGTGCTTTCCCAGCCTTCTTCCTCATCGTCGGACGTGGTGTCAAGAGGGGAAAATGACAGCAGTGAGGGATCAGAATGGAAAGAATTGCGTTAGCCCCTTTCAGATATGGCATATCTGATACACAAGTGTCCATGCGCAAAATATCCATGAATGCAGGAGGTAACCTGAGATGGATTGGCTATAGAATCAGCGCAGTTCCAGCTTCATGGACTCTTCAAAAGCATTCAGCGCGGTATTCATTTAAAGACAGGAGGGTCTGGGGGACGTTGAGTGGTAGTAGACACAAATAAAGAGATGCGGGTACACACCGAAACAGACAAAAACTGTCCTTTACCTCGACTATTTTTATGGAACAAAACACCCTCTCATACATGACTCTTTTGGCCAACATTGATTACCACTAAGGAGAATGTAAGGATACCAGAGCAGACGTATATGAGGATAGGAATATCAGAACAAATAGTGTTGTGATGGTGACGCAGAGACCATCGCCGACTCCAGACATGATCTTCAACGTACTTAACCTGGATAAAACCTGGGAAGAAAATATGAGATAGCATTGATAAATAGATCATATTGATCTTTGAAGACGTTGAAGCTTCTTGTCCTAAATACAACGTGTCTGCAGAACAAGCGGGGTAAGATATGTCAGTAAGCAACCTTCCAAGGGGATTTAAATGCGAGATATTGTATATGGAGGAAGAAGCGAGCAAGACAAGAAAAGACTTGCTAGATATGAACAGAAGACGAAAAGATGTAATAGCGTAGACGAAATGGATGAGAATAGAATGTAGAGCGAGCGAGAAGGGGATGCGGAAAATCCGAAAGTACATGAAAGGCAAGCAATTCCCAGGAAAATGATGAAGGATGCGAAATAGTTCTCACGGTACCCAGGTAGGAAGCGACGGCAAACGCCGTGTTGGACGATCAAAAATCGGGAATTAGGTTGGCATAATGACCGAATACCTATATTCATAGGACTCGGAAACAAAGGCACCGAGCTCGATGACTGTAGGCTTATCGAAGATAAAGCTCCACGGGAGGGATCTAATGACCCCTACTGGCACAACTTTCCGCAGGACCCTGATGATAGAGTTTCGTATCAAAGTTGCGGTCAAGCTGTGCATGCGTAACAGTTAGTAGACTAACGAATAAGTTAATATCCGAGCGTACCTATCCCCGCCAAGTATGAAAATGTCGTCATTATCGCCGACATTTTGCTGAAAGGTGCCTTTGGCAATGTCGCGAACGATATTGGTGACCCATTTGATTGTGGGGGTTTGTGGGAAGGATATATCGGATACTGGGGAATAGATCGCATCTACGACGTTGTAGATCTCATCGATTTCCATCTCGTAGACTTTGAGTGTGTCTCCTCGTCGTAATGTACCTTTTGCTGTGAACTCAAAGGGCTTGCTCGGGTTCGTGACGAGGATCATGTATAATAGAAAAGAGTAAGTCAGAATTATGAAGGAGCATCTGCTTGAGAGACTCGACCTCTTTATATCCGTGAATGCTGAGGCGATTTTTTGTTCGCTTGTGCTACTGATTCCCTGTTTTATAGTTCTTGTTAGCGTGAAAAAAAGCAACCTGGAACAAGACGACTAACCAAACGAGTGAACGATATTCCGCAAGGCGCTTCATGTCCTTGGGATTGAAGGCGTATTCAGGAGAAGGCTGAACGAGTACTCCTGGCTGAAATTTTCCTCGGCCAAACATGACGGCGCCGGAGATATGCCTGTCACTCATCAATGCTGCCTCTACATAGACACCGTTAGAGCCGTGGTACTATATTTATCAGGCTGCGGCATCCTCCCAATTGGCGCAGGATTTGTCTATAGAAGAAGTATTAGAACGACGAAAGCTTAGAGATTACTTTTGAGGGTTCACCTTTTCCTGCACAGCAAAAGACGGAAAGCAAGCGGTGAGTCCTTCTCTACGATCCAATCGTAGAAAGCAAGCGAATCCAGTTGCGAGCTAGATTATCCCTCGTTTCTTTGGAAAGAGGTCCTCCGCCGAAGAGCTGCAGGTACGTCAGTGCAAAAGAACATTCTCATAGAACCATACTTACTACGCCTGTTGTCGCTTTCAGGGCCTGAACAGCAGCTGGATCTTGCACCAATTGCTATAGGTGCATTTGAGCGAACAGCTGATAGAAAGACTGGACTAACGTACCTCTAGGAACGACGGGACGGTGAAGACGTAAGTATAATTCGTCTTGATTACACTAGATATATAACGGTCAGCGGTAATCGTGGCGGACTGTTGTTGATGGAAATGTGCAGAGATGGCACCTGTCGAAACCTTCACATGGACGTCAATGGAACAAACCTAAAACAGGCGAAAATACTTGCGCTGAAAGATGTTATCCAGAATCCGATAGTATCTGGAAATATGATCAGGATGGCGCGGAGTCAGAGAACCTTGTACTTACGGTACATCGGCCACGATTGTGCAGAGAAAACTTCGCCGCAGAGATCCACTTCACCATAATCTGTCAAATTTTAGTTGAATACTATTAAAGAAGAGCCTCGGAACCCTCACATGGCGTCTTCATTAGCTGCAGTAGAAACTCATGAGTCAGAGATATCGGGCTCGGAAAGCCAGTCGTTCCTGATGAGTGCAGGATGAGTGCCGTTTGCGTCCATTCTGGTTGCTTGAATGGTGGCAGTGGCTCGTGGGTTTTGAGGTCGCATGAATAGATATCGTTGAATTTCGGCATCGGAATAGTGTAAATACTGTCTCCATCATACTGGTGACAGACTAGATCAGCAATCGCTTGGACTGACGGGTCCCCGCTGATGATGAGATACTTCGCGTTAGTCGCCTTCATCAAATATGTGACGGCAGGAGCTGAATTTCGGACTGAGATAGGGAAAGGGATGTATCCGAGGCGCATGATGCTAACAATAGTCGCATAGATCGTTAGCGTATCTATGAATCCTAATTTGAGCGTCACTCTGAAAAGGCCAATACAATACGCACCCGAGTTAGCTAAAATTCCTATTACGACGGCAGAATCATCGTGGATATATTGCTTGAAGTATCGACCAGCTGTATGAAAGGCCGCGACACCTTCACTCCAGTAAATGGTAAGGACATCGTTGCCATTGGGATCCTCATATCGAAACAGCGCGTGGTTGGAACTATGGGTCCCATTGTAGTCTACCAATTCTGGGAACATCAGCGAGCCGTCTACGGGGGGAGGATAGAACGTCAGCGGGGAAAGGGCTTAGTAGGGAGTTGGGAATGCCATAGCGAATTAAGATGGGAGGTAGTCTGGAAGAAGAGCGATTGTATAGTGCCCGGAATAGGCATCGAGCCTTATGTTATGGTTACACGAGACACCGTATGACCCCATGCTATTTCTGCTACATGAGTTTATATGTGAGATAAGTATATGGATAGCCTTAAGATAGACAACAAGTCGAGATCCGTTGATTCAAAGTTTGATTGACCGAAATTTCTCCACTGAAAGCTAATGGGAGCGGCATTATCCGTGAGGCCTTGAGGTAGAGAGCGTCTTAAGATACTATCAGTTTACCGTCTTGTTCAAGGCGTAGCTACTGGCTGTCGAGGGGAAGCATGAAAGTAAGATGAAAAATACTTGGTTCGGCATCCCGGCACGGTCGAAACGCCAATCCGAGCCGTAGCCGGAGTTACCGGACATTCAATCTTTGTCCAATCCTTCATGATTCATCAAAGGCTAGCAAGCACGATTTCCATACCAGTACTGCAGTGAGCCACCGCGTCACTTCTGTCCCACAGAACTACAGGTTGACTACTTCTCGGCCTGCAGAAACAGGCTCGTCTGTGTGTCACTGGTGCTTAAACTTGTTATCCAATGAAATCGATAAATATAATCTGATGGATCCATTTCGCTATCACGATCTCATCTTTCTCTGGAATTTTGAACATCTTCTTAGCACTATATTTCGAGCTTGGTGTCAATGGCGGTCTCTCGTGCCTTGTTCCAATGCAATGTGTTAAATGCGCGCTCCTGAGTCCTTCTTTCCTCTCCTGAATTAGACATTCTAACGACAGAATTTTACTTTCTCTCTTTTGTCATCATCAATACAGCTGCTCGAAAGATGAATCGAATAGAAACACTGTTCTTCAAGGTTCAAACGTTCACTGCCGACTATGGAACTGTGTAAGTCCTCGTTTTCCGTTCAAAGAGCCTTTATGAAATGTTAATTGTCAAGTACTCGCACCATGGTTGACCCTTCATTGGATCGGAAGTCGTGACCGCGACGACAACCTGGCTGGCGCGTCTTGGGCGTCGTATGCGTCGTATGCGTCTCGCAGTGTCCCTCATGGCCTCATAGACAGTCACGAATCACACTTATCACGTGAATTGTGATTGTCACTTTTTTCTTGGCTTCGGGCTTTCGACTGGTCCAACTCTCGGTGATGTGGTCGACGCCTCTTCTTCTACCGCCACCATCTTCGTTGCGTCCTGCATACGCATCCATAACTCTCTCAAGCTGTCGGTCGGTTGAAGGACACGGGAAAGCGGCCCTTTTCGTGTGCTATCGAATAGGATAAATCGGATTCTATTGCATATCCTCGAGAGATGGCGAGATGGTCTGCGCCCGCATTGAGGAAATTCGAGAGCGTGGTGGTCGAGGCGAAGTCTTGGGCTTTATAGATCAATGAGGATACCTTCCGTGGCTGCGGTGAGAGCGCTACAAAGAACGAGCGTGGTGAGATTGGTTGATCAGTGTATTTTATTCATGCTGAACGAAATTCACAGTTATGTTGTCACCATACCTGGAGCGCCTTATATGGAAGACAGACCAGGCGGTACCGCCCATCAACGGTTTGCTCTTGGTGCTGCCCAGGCGTGTTGCGGAAAGGCAGAGTTTGAGACCGTGATTGGTACTATCGTATGGCCTCTTGTCTCTCATCTACCTTTCTCATTCTAACATTCACTGAAGACTCGCAGCGATGACGGAAGGATTTATTCTTTTCAACTATCAAGGCAAAGAGTACCAGACATGGTGCGAACTTGTCAGCAACCTCGATAGTCGTGCGCATACCCTTGGTCGTGGCGCATGGCGGGTCAAGTCAGTTTTGTGCAGTCCTTGCCAAAGTATCTGTATCGCCGATAGCCGCCCCAGCGCTATCCAACGACTATTTCCTCCCGTCTCCGAGCTCATCATCAAATTCTGTCTCAGTTATCTTCTACCGCTCGACCCATCTCCAATTAAAATTTCGGGCTATCGATCTCTTCATTGACGAACCGCTCAGCGTTCTTGGGCACTTCCACGTCCAAGACGGGTTCAACTTGTTCGGTCATTCATGGGGCGCTCGGTCTAGAGCTTGAGGTGGTGCCATTCCATGTTGACCAACTCGTTGAGGATACGGGGAGGCGGAACGCGTCATCTAGGGAGTCGAGTAAGACTTTCCCGGATAATGTACAGCGAGGACCGTCTGTCAGCGTGGTGGATATTCAAGTGTATGGCAAGGCACTCACGGTGTTACAAAAGACGCGCGGATGTCCTGTGGACTCGTGCCTGGAGGAATGGTATATCCAATGGATCAATCGATGACTCCGTCGCGGACATCTCCGTTGCAGTGGGGATGTGAGTGGACATTTCTCTCTTGTTCCTGATGCAAGCTAACAGACGGAGTTCATAGACCAACACCAACACCATCTTAACCGCGCTCGTGTTCCAACCGTTTTGATCAATCGGTGTGCCGGTACCGCTCAGAACTTTATCATCAAACCCAGATATCTTAGATGATACGACGTTTCCGCTGTTGGAATCTTGAAATAGTTCGCTCTCATCGGTTGTGACATGGCTTCTATCCAGCTAGGTATAGTACCATTGTTTGCATGAATATTCTTCCAGAAAATGATGCTTTGATAAGAACCCGAATACAGAGATAATGGAACGTTCGTTCATGATCGACCTCGTGCTCTGACTTCTAAGTCGCTGCTTCGAAGCACGAATCCGGAGGTTGCGGTGTACATGCATAGTACATGCGTCCTGACCGGTTCAGCCATTCAGGACGATTCATAGGCTGTATGTCCAATCAAAATCACTTGTGCGGCATCTCTACGAAGGCATCAAAAGACATGCTCGCCATTGGAGTCCGACGGTCTGGACGGTCTGGACGTATCTACGACACTTGGACCGGCCCTGGTCCCAAGCACCAGTTTACAATATCTGTTTTCTCCTCAACACTGCACCGCATGAATTTGGTCTTCCGAATAGTACTATTACCCAGTTCGCGACCCTGGCAAAGGCGGGATGATGGCGCGGAACGTCGATCATCACTCAAGACAATAGATCTCCGCAAAACATAACCTCATGACTATGTTCGCACGAACGATGCAATCCACCGAAATGAAGGTCGGAGAAGGCTGGCACCGTGGCAAGGAACTATTTTCGACTGATACTCCCTTGCTCGGTTCCCCCACATCATGAAAAAAAAACCCGCTGAACGAGACTTAACGATTCGTGACCGCGTCATACGCGTCATTCGTACCTCTCGACTCGACCTCTGCGCTCATTCACCTGTATTTTTGCATTTCTACTCCACGATTGATGACCTCCGTCGTCCAAGAGAAGACAGCTCGGGAAAGCTATAAGAGAGGGATTAAACCAGCAGGTATCATCAAGCCCTCACAACTGTAGAGCTTATTCGTCCGACTTTGCAATGTTCGCTCGTATCTCTTTCGCAGCTCTTCTGGCTCTGCCCGTCCTTGCCAGCGCTGGGGTTATTCCTGCTGTCCTCTCCCGTGATGATATTACGGGCGGGCAGCTCGAGGCCCGCATCGTCTTCCCTTTCCAGGCTCTCCCCATCCCTCTTCCTCGTGACAAATCCGACAAACATAGTGTCGTCACGGGTAGGCAGGTTGTTACGATCTCCCCAGTCGTTCCCCGTGATGATTCAGGCCATCCCAGTCCTCCGGCGCCTGTTCATCCCGCTCCGCCTTCCGGCTGCTCCTGCCCCGGTACGCCTGTTGCGCCTCCCGCTCCTCCGGCGCCTCCTGCCCTTCCAGCACCTCCGGCGCCTCCCGCTCCGCCAGCACCTCCTGCGCCTCCCGCGCTTCCAGCCCCGCCTGCACCTCCAGCCCCGCCCGCACCTCCTGCACTTCCAGCACCTCCCGCACCTCCTGCACCTCCTGCACCTCCCGCACCTCCTGCCCCTCCAGCTCCACCCGCTCCACCGGCCCTTCCAGCTCCTCCTGCTGGCGGCGGCGGCGCAGGTGCCGCTTGCAGCGCGACTGGTACCGCACAGTGCTGTGCCTCTACTCAGAGCGTGAGTCTGTCCTCTCGCCGCTCACTGATGTGAACGCTGACCCGTATTATTTAGTCCACCGACTTGAGTGCCCCCGTTACGACTCTCCTAGGCCTCCTTGGAGTCGCCGTTGGTCAACTCACTGGTAATGTGTAGGTTTTCCGTATCCTCGATAGACAGCAGTGCCTGGCTGATTTATTCGTTCTACAGTGGTCTGTCCTGCACCCCGATCAGTGTCATCGGTGTTGGCGGAACCCAGTGCAGTAACCAAGTCGTCTGTTGTGATAGCAACAAATTCGTCAGTAACGGTGCTATCCAGATTAACTCTACGCTCACATTCTTTAGAACGGCCTTGTATCTCTCGGCTGTACCCCTCTCAACATCGGCCTCTAAGTGATCGGGGAGAATCAGTTTTTCGGTGGTTTTTTTTTTCAAAGTGCATTCGTATGTTGGATAAAAAGAGCGAGAAAAGTTAGTATTGCTAGATAGTAGCAAACGTGTGAATGACTATCAGGTTTATCATTTTCGAGCCTCTCAGAGTCGCAAGTTGCACGTTCTTGCGATAAGCCAAGGTTAGGCATACGAATTTGAACGTCTTCCCAGGTCGGTTAATGCATGGAACATTTTCGTTTCCGTCTGACTGTGCTGTGGTACTCAGCATCACTGGTTAAGGCAACTAGCGCAACGGAAATGAACAACACTAAGCCTCAGGTTCTGGAGGTAATGCGTGTCCACCTTGCCTCGCATCACGTAAGGGAAGGAAAGACAGGATAGGATAATCGAATCACTCCTGCTCGTCCCGTGTCTCTCATAATTTATTCTTAGAAGTTTGGGACAGGAGAAATAGATTATTTTGGCGTCCGAAGCCATGAGGTATAAGAACCATCGATGTGAAGGGCGTCAATTCAGTCCCGTAGACAAGCATTGCTAGATAAGCAAAATGTTCATACTTGTTGCCCATAAATAGAACGATCGCCATTGTAGTAGCAGCCCGCTGCTTGTAGCCTCAGCTCGCAGATAGTACCATCCTGTGGTCGAACTTTAGCTCTCAGAACTGATGATACGTCCGGGCCTTTGTACCTCAGCGTATGATACGTTGCACCGGAAGTATTTCCCATATTCGCAACCCGGTGCTCCTCATTTCCTGGAAGAATAGCTCCGTGTACAGGACCGGCCAGTTCAACGTTACCGATTTGAGAGGTGTATCAGTTCGCCTACCGCGATAACTGGTACTGCCTCTATGCCGGGAGCGGATCAGCTGCATGATATCCTCCTCCACATCCGTCCACGGTGCATCCGAAACGAGCTCGAGATGCTCAAGTTTGGGAAGAAGGGGAATATTGTTGCCGTCAAACGACAATTCCCCTCAAAAGCGACGTAGTAATGAGAACACTTGATCTTTGTTCATGGATTGCTAATGTTGTCAAATCCGGCACCACCTTGAGAATGGCAACGAATTTGGAGAGGTTCACAGTGTCCGTATTGACGTTGGTGATTATCTCGAGATTTCTTAACGGCGGGTTAGACCGCTCGAGTAATGCCTTAATGGCGTCCAGCTGCAAGCTTCCACCAACGATGGTAAGATGGGTCAGCGAAAGAACCTGAATGGACCTAAGAACGAAAGAGGAATTGTCGTGGCTGGGATGAAAGTTTCGGCAAGTGAAGGAAGTGACTGTGCTCAAGCAAACATTCACATTTCCGTTCACATTCCAAATGCCGCGCGCTTCGATGGTGAAGTTACGCAGACTGCGCATTCCAGATAGGCTATTCATAGCGGCAGCAAAATCATCACGTCTCAATACAAGGTTGAGCGTGTGTATATGCCATGGGAGGTCGATGCGCCTGAGCGGAACATGGTCCCGAATCGTCAGAGACAGAAGATTAGGGAGGTTGAGAGTGTAGTTGTCGAGAGTTTGGAAACCTTCATAACCTATAATGACCAGGCCTTCTGCCGCTTCTAGCATGCCATTCCCTAGAACTGACAATGCGTTGAAGGAGCATTCAACCCGACGCACACGATGTCGCTGTGCGGAGAGACCCTGAATGATGAGATCAAAGGCCTGGTCACCTGTGTCCACCTCGTAAGTCTGATACTTGAGAGTTAAAGGTGTCTCCTGAGATCGAAGCTGCTAGATTTTACAATTTTTTGAAGCGTGTTCCATCGAGGCGGAAGCCATGAAAGGGATCGAAGGGGAATGAAGATGGTCGACCATAGGCTGGGTGAATCGAGGATGATTTCACGCCAGCGCTTGCAAACCAGCCCAAGACGTAGGCAGGTTCTAGGAGGATGGATTTTGTATTGATCGGTACAAACATCCTTGAATATTTGCAGCAAAATGTCGTAAGGTAGTCGCCGTACTGGTGATAAGAGAGCGCCATAATGATTGGCGTAGGTCCTGAGACGATCACGATCTCTGTACAGTTTCTTTAGAGTGATTTCGAGTCGCCGTATTTCAGCGTCATAGGCACTGACTTCCTTAGTTATCTGCCTGTGAACATCGGAGATTGACTTTACTTCAGAGTCAGCAGGCGAATACTCTTCGCGAAGATTCTGAAAGAGCTCGAAAGAAGAGAGGGTAGGATTTCTCGAAGAAGGCAAACTTCTGCCACATTTCCGGCAAAGAATTGTAGATGGCCAACTATACATGTCGTCGTCTAACAGTACTGAACATTTTGTCAACTTTACCTGAATTTTTTTGGGAATAAATGTACCTTCGAAGTCGGGTTTCGTTATGTGCGGCATGGAGTTGTAATTCCAAGAACGGCTTGGGATCCGGAGGTACCAAATTTTGCCTCGTCTACGTTGAAGTTGAAGTTGCAAATTGAAATTGCGTTGCAATTTCTCACGCTGATAACAATCGCACGTCACTGTATTTCCCATCATCCAGGCTCAGGCTGCCCATTTCTTCAAGATACGGCTACTTTAAGAGTCAGTCACTGTCCTTTCCATGCTTCTTTCTGCATATTAAGCAATGTGTGTCAGCGGCGAGTGCAATTTCTTGGCTCGTTCAGTTGGCACCCATGGCTGTAGGTCAGGTAAATTCCGGCACTACGTATGTGCCATAGGAGACAGCGTACCTGTTGTTATGTTATCTTCACAAGTCATCAGAAGTTCACCTCGGATGGACCTATTCTTTGGCATCACCACGGTCTGTTTTGCACCTGCCAGTGAGTCAAACTCGGCCAGGGGAGCATCTGACACGACGTAAACGATGTTCCTCGTGATAATATATTTCCCTACTCAATTAGGCCCTATCACAAGGGCGACCGGACACCAGCGTATACTAGAAGTCTCAAGCATTTGGTATAGTCGCCGTAGTTGGTGCTTTCATAGAGAGATTTGCATTAACGGCCGATACCGATATTCAAAAAGCATGTCCAAAATGTACGTCACCTCTGCTAGGGAGCTGAGCAGATCAGGGTGTATACCGATAATCGCTTCCGATCTAATTTGACACTGACAGCGTGCTCGCAGATCCTGGAAAGATTCAAGTCAGGACTCAGGAATGTCGAATGATATTCTGAAGAAATGGACGAAGTTACAGGTCACACAGGAGGGGCCGTTTCGAAACCTTTAATCCCAAATGCAATTGTTATTGGAATGGGAGGGTGACGTCAGTCGATGCGATCATATCTTTGTTTTCTTCACAGAATAATCGAAGGGGTCCATCATGAAATGGGAGATACGCTTGTTATCAACGCCTGAGCCCAAGACAATAGCCAAGTATATCGGGAAGGGTTTTCGCCGGCAAAACTTACCGTTATTGACTAATATTCGCTTCCTCTCAACGTCTCATCAGGTACATAAAATATCACGGTACGGCATTTCCACTAAGAAACGATTGTCAAGCATATAATTTGTGTCAACTGTACACGTTACTGCGGTCGCACAGCTGTCGGGATAAACCACTGTTACTTGCGGTCAATATCTAGATGTCCTCTGCATCCGGGGATAGCAGAGAGGACTAAATTCTATAAAAGAAAGGCGAATTTACAATTATTCATCAAGTCGAACAGCCCTCACAGTTGTACAGCTCTCTCTCTCCTACTTCACAATGCTTGCTCGTCTCTCGACTTTCACTCTCCTGGCTTTGCCTCTCCTTGCGACCGCCACTGCCATTCCCCGAGACAGCGCAACTTGCGCCTCTGGTACTGCGCAGTGTTGCCAGTCTACTCAAAACGTGAGTCTGTCATTGTTCGCCATTGTGAGCGCAAAGGACTGAAACAAAATTAGCCCACCTCCGCTCCAATGCAAACCCTTGCGGGCCTCCTCGGAATCGTCCTCGGCAGCCTTACCGGTAATGTGTATGTTCTTGTCTTGGAGAATATCGCGTCCACGGCTAAAAGCTTTCTTGACAGTGGACTCACTTGTAGCCCGATTACTGCCATTGGTCTCGGTACCACGCAGTGCTCCAACCAAGTTGTTTGCTGCCAGAACAACAACTTTGTCAGTATTATTATCATCCCAGTCGAACCTAAGCTTACATTTTACTAACAGAATGGTCTGATTGCTCTTGGGTGCACCCCCATCAACATTGCTCTCTAAGGAACTAAGGATTCATCGTAAATCGGAACGGGTTGAGGATATGGTGGAATTCGCAAGTAGTACAAGTGTACAGATCAAGAGATTAGCGGCACTGACTTGACTACAAATTTACCATTGAGTATCAAAATCTTAAGGTCCTCGATCCTTCTTTAGTACTTCAGTTCTAAGGGCCGACTAGGCGACCCAACAGGACCTAGCTGAGCCTGCACCGAAGCCTTCAACAAAAAGAAGGAGTTAAAGAATGGACAGAATTTATAAAAGATAAGCTCTAAGACTAATAAGCTACTTGTCTGCTACATCGAACGACCTGTTAACGACATAAGGACTGGCCATTATTTAATGACATTAGGACGGTTCAACTCATCGGAGTAATTATCAGCAGAACGACTCACACATAGACCGGAGATCCGAGCGATACACGGCCATCTGCCACTTCTCCTTCCTTAGCTTTGTCATTCTCACCTTGCTCATCCGCCATCTGATCACCCCGTGATACATGTCAACCGTCTCAGTCGCAGTGAGCACGTAGAATTTCTTGTCTTGATCAACCAACCTGTGCCCTTCAAAAATGTCCCACATCTTAGTAGTCAAATTATGATGAATGCACTTGACGAATGGGCGAGCATAGAACACCAAAAAGATGCCGGTCAGCTTGTCCTGTGCCATGATTGGATTCGCTGGAATATCGAGCTGGAACAATCCTATTCCGCTGGACCAGCGGGCAAAGTTCGCCGGATGAACAAAGCGGAAAGGGATAGCTTCATATGCGTCTGCAAGGATACTTTCCAAATCAACGAGCCACGGATCGACGTCGACTTCTCTTTTCGGAACGCGCTTGTCGTGTTCCTCCAGCGGAACAGGTCATTGTCCAGAGTACGGCACGACATCGGTTACAAGAGAATTAGAAAGTACTACTCTGAGGAAGTCTCCCAGTCAATGCGGTGGGAATCCGACCCGACGAAGATGTACAAGAAAGTCGACAAACATCACGAGATTTCCGGAGTTAATGATCCGGACGATGGGAATGTGGCTCGAGTATCCGGAAAGAATGGTGTAGGCGAAAACCCTGGGTAGCCACACAATGAGCTCAGCCTTGGAAGCAAGCTCGCACAAGGGTCTTGGAAGTATTTGCGGAACGAGGGTGATGTGCGAGTTTGGGATCATGGTGATTGCTCGGCAGCCAAGAAATCGGGGAAGTTCCTCGATCGGTAGAGATGTAAAGCTACGAACAACGGTAGTAAGACTCTAAATTTGGTCATACATCTGAACGAGATTACTTACTTGAAGCAGTACGAATCTCCACTTGACCACAGTCCCGAACTGTACAAGCAATTGAAGCCAACAGCCGCGTCTTGAGACGGGTCGGCTCTCGACAGGACGTAGATAATTGCCCCACGAGGGCCTTGAATGTAATCGCTAAACCGGAAAAGTGAATATTATGATGTGTCAACGTTGTATTGACTCACGGAATATTACTTAACCAAAGCCGGGTAAACTGAGAGGGAAAGTCGTTCGGCCGAGTAGTTGATCTTTCGAACTCGGAGCAAACATCTCCAAGCAAAACCTCAAGTTTTAACCGACCTCGCAGATCACACAGCGATTTGACGACACTGTCAAAAAAGAGTGTCGTAATTGAGAAAGATGGACTCTGGCGGTCGACAAGTGCTTCGTCTTGAAGAATATGGTAGGAGGTGATGGATTCCTCCAAGCAGTTGATGGTGCGGAACGGGTTGACGTTCATGATTGGATATTCATCACTATTGCTAGTATCCCAGTCGCGGTCCTGAATTTAGTAGCCGCGCTGATATTAGACACAGAACTCAACGAAGAGAGAAATTTTACGAGAGCGATGGATTCGGCTTCCAAGTCCGGTTGATATTGTCTTTCACCTACGAAAACAGTCAAGTATCAGGGTTGTTCAATCAGACGTACTCCTAATACTCCCGTATCCCCGAAAGCCACGTGATTCGAGAGTGAGGTGGCGCAGGCTCCGCATCCTAGACAGATTGCTAAACGCAAGGTCGAGCGTATGTATATTTCGAGGGAGAATAGCACCTGCGAGCGGGATCAAGTATAGGATTGTCAGGGACTGGAGTTTGGGGAGGTCGAGGGTTCCAACGCGGGCTGAACCTTCTGTTATAGTCAGGTGCTCCGCCGCATCCAACAAGCTGCTCGGTAACAGCGAGAGCATTTTCGCAGAGCATTCAACCCGGCGCACACGGTGCAGCTGATCCATGACGAGACTGAAGGCACAAGTCTTCTCTGCCTGATAACTCTCTACATTGAGAGTTAGAGGCATCTGCATAGACCAAAGTAGCTGAAGTTGAACGGTTTTGTAGACATATGTCCATCGATACCCTGGAAAGGTGGGCGAGGGAATGACGATATTTGACCATAGACTGGGTGAATCGAGGGTTACATCGCGCCAGCGCTTGCATACTAGCCCCAGATGCAAGGTGATGACTGGTGGTCGGATGTAGGGCGACTCTTTGCAAACATGTTTGAATATTTGGAACAAGATATTTTAGGGTAATCGTCGTACTGGTGAGAGTAGAGCATCGAAATTTTCGGTGTAGACCTTCAGGCGGTCATGGTTTCTCTGCAATTTCAGAAGACTCTGCCAAAGCTGCAGTATCTCCGTATTGTATGCGTCAATTTCCTTGACTACCTGTGAGCGAACACTGGAGATAGAGCATATCTCTGAATCAAGAGGCGAGCGACCGTCGCGAAGTTTGTGAAACAGCTCGGACGAAGAGAGACTGGGGTTGCTCGACTAAGGTAAACTTCTGCCGCAGTTCTGGCAGAGCATGGTAGATGGCCAGCTATGCGTGTCGACATCTAATGATTGCCAGTTAGTAGCGACTCCTACTTGGATCTTTTCTGGGGGTACTATACCTTCGAATTCGGCGACCATCATGAACGTGAACGTTGACACTGAAATCGAGTCTTCAAATTGCAAATTGCCGAGTTCCAAAGGATCGGGCCGAAAATGCCGGGTTCCGAACGTTCCCTTCGACGATCACGATGTCCTCGCCTTTTCCTTTTCTCCTGCTGCATTTCTACTACTGGAAATTCAGTCTGCCGTCTCTAAAAATAACCGCTTTTGAGGACCTAGTCATTCCTAACTTGGATGACCCGTAGCTGAATAAATGCTGTTAAGGATCTCATCTCGCGTGAGTCCACAAAGAACACGATATGTCGACGATGATATTTTGTCTCTGAAGGTCACCTAGCTAGCCGCTCTTCAGGATATAGTCACGCTCAACTTGGATCGCCCGTAGCTGGGACACTCTATCCGTCGACGAATTCAAGGCCACGAGGATCTCCGAGGTATCACGCGTGAGGCCGCAACGGACGCAGCACAGTTATCCTGCCTTCACAAGAGTTCGCCATCATCGTTGTACGTGCTATCTTTGCTATCATGGAAAGGCTGACCCTGAGTAGGAGCCTTATCACAGCTCATTGGATGGCACTAGTGTCGCGTCGTGATATGGCTATGCTCAGGGAGTCTGATACAGTAAACTTTGGAAATCCCTCGTGTGAGTCTTCTGCCGTATTTTCGTCTAAATGTTTGGTCTTCATTATGGGCTGTAGTTCCAATATGCTTTCTGAAGCTGAAGAAGACGAAATTTGACTCTTTCCCTTACTCTTGTGGCGTCTCGATGTTCCGATCCGTGCAGACAGACATGAATCTACAAAGATTGGTGTACCGAGTATGGCGTCCGTGGACCATAATTTTGTCACGATGGTTGGTGTGAGGAGAGCGAAGGAGAGGAAGGTGGTTATGTTAGTGAGAGCATCCGATGGACATCGGGTGAGGATGATAAGCGCAGTTTGAAGGAATATTAACATGGTGTTGTCTTGGCGGTGTTTATAGCGAAGCAAATTTCTTCGAGTGGGTTTCCCATGTCTTCCCGTCCAGCACAAGAGAAACTGATGAATAATTTTCTCACAACAAGAATTCTAATGCTCAGCGAGACGTCTTGAGGATATTTCTTCAGGCTTCTCGGGCCAGCGCGTATTCCCACATGGTCCGAGCGGCGCACCTTTCATCTTGGATTAGTTCAGCTACCGACATCCTTCTTACGAGATGGATTACCGGCAGGATCGGAATAAAGACCTCGTGTGGCCAGTCTTGCTCTAAAAACGTAAAGCCAAAGATCACGGCAGGGCATGTGGTCCCTCCGACACGCACGATGACTTACCTTTGTGACTTCACCATTCTGTTGGCGAATACCGGACACCATTCATCAGAAATCCTGACTGTCTCCGTTCCGGTTATAATGTGCTGTAGAAGTCCTTCGATGCTGCTCCCGCGATATTTGAGCCTCATTCCTCATGCTGGGAGTCGTGGCAATGTCGAGGTGCCGCCACATACCAGTCCGAGTCGGAAATTGTCGATGACTGGCGGCCGAACTTCTACCTCTCTGTGCGCGCGTGTATTGCAGTTTATAACTACGCCCCCGATGGATGGACGGCGATACTCAACATCCATTCTTCGCCCACAACTGTATTGTCACCTCGATGTTCCTCGCTGTCGCAGCAATCCTTGCTGCTTTCTGTATTTTCTATTTCGCTGGAGCACGGAATGCTGGACACCGACTTCCCTTACCACCTGGGCCACCGGGGGACTGGGATATAACAAGTCTCTCGTCATTCACGTATGTCCGTCTCGTGTTATCATTCCCATAAACTTATAACGTTGCGCCCAGATCACTCCAAACTCTGGAATCCCTCGTTGAAGAATACGGACCGGTCTTCTCTCTACGCTCGGGCTCCAAAGTCGCTGTCATCATCGGCAGACGACAAGCTGCTGTTGATATCATGGAGAAGGAGGGAGCGGCTCTTATTGATAGGCCGAGGTGGACTGCCGCGAGCGAGATAGTTTCGGGCGGGATGAGGTTGCTTTTGCTGCAGTCTGGAGAAAGGCTAAGGAAGTTTCGAAAGTGAGTGTAGAGAGAGGTAATTTTGAAGAGGGCGCCAATCATCTCGGCAGAGCATTGCATACACATCTTCAAGCAAAGGCAGCTAAGGACTACGAGCCTCTGCAGATGCATTACGCGGCGATTCTTGTGAGGAATATTGCTGGGAACCCTGCGAAACATATGGATTACGCTAAGGAGTGAGTGTACTTCAATCTTCTCGTGTTGCTCGGCTAA
Organism: Armillaria cepistipes; assembly: GCA_900157415.1. Classification (NCBI taxonomy): domain Eukaryota; kingdom Fungi; phylum Basidiomycota; class Agaricomycetes; order Agaricales; family Physalacriaceae; genus Armillaria; species Armillaria cepistipes. The sequence goes on from FTRY01000008.1 coordinate 2,164,168, forward strand.
ACTCGTGTTCGTCTTGCATAGATACGCCGCTTCGTTTATCCTATCTCTAGCCTACGGTCGAACGGGGTCCGTAGCCGTGAACGAACCAGAGATAGTTGCGATTGGACGATCCCTTAAGCGCGTAGGCTCTGCCGTGAGACCTGGGGCGTATATGGTTGATGAGTATCCTTTCTTGCAGTAGGTATACCATGATCATTCCCAACAAGCAATGCTGATAAAATAACTATACTAGATATCTCCCCTTCTACCGTCGCAACTTGCGTTCATGGCACAATGAAGAGCTTTCATTGTACCAAAAGCAAATAGCGGGTGTCGAGGATAACATGGTGAGCACTTTCTTTAGTCTTTTTTGGCGGCGGTATTAATACTAGACTTGATTAGGATACGGTACAGCCGTGCTTTGCAAAGTATCTCCTCGAACACCAGGCCAAGCTCCGACTGAACCACGGCGAGCTTGCGTACCTCGCTGGTACAATGTTTGGTGCGGGATCTACAACCACGGCTAGTGCGATCAGTGTGGTGATTATGGCTGCGGCATGTTTTCCGGAAACGCAGACATGGGTGCAAGAGGAACTGGATGCTGTTGTTGGTCATAAGCGAGGTGTGTTTTTTCCCTCGTGTCGCAGAGCGAGCTTCCGAATTGACGAACTGATTCAAGTGCCAACGTTTGATGACTATGTCGACTTGCCTCGAGTCTTGGCTTTTGTGCTGGAAAGTTATCGATGGAGACCTGTTGGTGGGAGTGGTAGGTTGATGTTCTCGTCCTCACCATATACGTGCTCATAAGATCTTTCGAAGGATTTGCTCATCGAGCATCAAGGGATATCATTTGGGTAAGTCACCCATCTATCTCTAGAGGTCTGAACACTGATCAGCTCCGATCTTAGCGAAACTACTGCATACCAAAAGACGCCATGGTTATCGGAGACCATTGGTCCATATGCCGGGACCCTTCGGTCTTTGCGAACCCGGAGGTGTTCGACCCTACTCGCTGGTTCGACGACGATGGGTCTCTCAGGTCGGATGCATCATTATTCAATTTCGGCTTCGGAAGACGGTAAGAGTGGTTTGGTCGGGTACTGGTGTTTCTCATGCTAATTTAATGTACATAGGGTCTGCCCTGGGAGACATGTAGCTGATCGCTCACTCTTTATAACGACTGCCCTACTGCTTTGGGCATTCAGGATATCGGAGGATGATAAAGCACCCATTGATCCGCGGGCATTTAGGGGAGAGGGTATTAGCATTACGCCTGAAGCGTTCGAGGTGAGTTTTGAGAGACGAGTGGATAACATGGAAGAACTGTTGGAATGATTGACTCGGAAGATATATAACGGAAACTGTTTGCTTATTGGTATATATTACAGATGTTCAGACGAGGTATTCGAATCGTGGAGCCCTTGAAGCCAAGGAAGCACCTTCTCCTGCGCATCTTCGTGAGTCCTTTGAGCAGAAGAAGGCTGGGATATAGGTTTGCGAGCCATGTTATAGGCGCCCATCTCCCGCAACATCAGAAGAACATCGAAGACGTCGATATCGTCTCCCTGCTCATTTCCCTGCTTGCTCTTCTCTACCTTCTTTTTGCGTTCAGCCATTTGTTGATCCGAAATTGCCCTGCGACCACCAGGATAGAAAGTTTCTGCCCACATCGACCTGACCTGCGTCAAGAATTCTTCTACAGGCCACGTCGTGATGAGCGCCGAAGCGTAGACAGCAGCGAACAGACAGTGAGGTGGCCAGGTACCGTGCTGGCCAGTAGAAGGTGTACGGATGGCATGACCAGCTAAAATTCCGGCACGGAGATGTGCAGTTCTAGATGTAGGTTCAGCGAAATCATGTACCGTCCACCGAGGGTCGTCTGGTGCGGTCCCCGGAACTATGTCGCTTGTCTTCATGATAAAGTTGGGTGTCTGCTCTGCAGTGAGCGATAAGTTACATGATACGAATTCGTCCATACCGGAAGAATGGCAACACTATGGCCAAACTCGTATTGTAAGCTCGTATTAACTAGCAAGCCATTTCGCGGGTCGTCGATGTCAGTGATGACGTCCCCACTCCGTCGCTGCGTAAGTCTTTCAATGTACTAAGAACAGCATCAGTAAAAAAGGGAAAGAAATCATTCCAGGGTGAGACATACTTCGCTGCCTTTGTTGTGTCTGATGAGATGTACAGCGTCGCAAGAACGAGGCGGGTCATCAGCGACGATGCACGTTCCGTCGCGCTCCACAATTGATATCCTGAAAGCAGACGCCTGATTCTCAGAATGAGCCGTAGAAGATCCGTCTTCGAAGTCGGGGTCGATAGGGAATATCGGACCACGGGGATGGAAGTAGAGGCCACGAGTAAGCATAGATTCGAAATGCGCATCGTAGTCAAAATCCGTTCCACCCAAGTCTGTGAGAGAAAAGGACAGGCTACCTTCGACGCCCATTATGCAGTAACCAGCGTAGCACAACCATCTGTACGGCTTTACTGAGAAATCTGCTAGTCTATCAATGGGGATTTCGAGACAAGGCAGCCAAGAAGCAGTGTGATCTGGGGCATTATCTGGACCGTGGAGAGGAACATAAAGGTGTACGAATCCCGCCATGGGAGTTGGAACTTGAATGTTGGATAGGAGGATAAGTGAGACAGAGAGACGGTGATCGCTGTTCAAACGTTCACTCCGCATTGATGATCGTCGAATGAAAGACCTATGCACGGGGCAGGAAAAGAACGCCAGCATTCCAGCAACCGACAAATGGGGAGCATTATTTGATCTTCAGCCAAAGATCTGACGTTCCCACGTTCGAGAGAGATAGTGCACACAGGACTTGGTCATTACAGATTCAAAGAAAGAAGGGAAACGTTAGTCTCAAAAGGTCCTAGGGTGAGAAATACCATGGCTAACCCTTCCGCATAAGAATCAACCAAGAGAGGTGGGGAATGAGATAGAGAGGGTGGTCAGACGACGCTCAACTTATTTGCTTGACCTTATCACGTGCAAAATTTTCCTCGCTTTTTGAAATTATACTTTTCCTACTCCTGATCGCACGGAACCAGACTGTCTACCGGCTCCTTTAGACTTTCGCTCCTTCTGAAAATCTATTTCGATGCAGTTGACTCATCTTTTGTGCCATTAATATCTGATGCTCCCATGCCTGCTGAAGGAACCCCGCTTCACTGCCCAATTCGAGGAGCTACACTCTCATGGCGTTGAAAGTTTCCCATCGACCGCCGTAAGCATATAACTTCTCTTTTCTTCAACGGTACAGCCTCCAGCTCTGCTGTCATGATCGTCAATTTGCTACTCGGAGTTCTGCTCGCCGCTAGCCCAGCCCGCTCCTCTCAACTTGACATACAACTCCCTTCCGGTATTTTCACTGGACAAAACGTGAATGGCTTGGATCGTTGGCTTGGGATACCATTCACTCTTCCGCCCGTGGGCAATCTAAGGTTCATGGCTCCAGTTCCTGTTCGTACGATTTTTTCCCGGGTCCGGCGCAATGCTACGACCTTTGGGAACGCTTGTCCCCAACCTCCCGGTGATCTTGGCGCCAGCATCAGCGAGGATTGTCTTTATCTCAATGTGCGTGGTTCCTATCTCGTGACTTTTGGATGATAACTCGGAAGCGTAACCAGTAGATCTGGAGACCGGAGGGGGCGGTGGACAGTAAGGAGGGTCTGCCAGTTTTGTTCTGGATCCATGTACGTCTAGGATCAGTTTCGCTTGTGCTATTATTCATTGACCTGTATTCAGGGCGGAGCATATACTAGTGGGTGTGTGTTCACTTGCCCTTGTGACCTACGCAACACTTAGAATTCCTACCACTAGCGCAGCATCAATGTCTCGTTTTGACCCTACCCGTGGGTAACTCGTAATGAATCATACTCGGCATCTGACTATAAACAGGTATTCTGAACCGAAGTATCGAAATCGGAAAACCCATTTTGTTTGTCTCTACGTTAGTACCAAAGTCTTGCTCGAAGCTAGCAGCTCACTGCTTCTACCCAGGAATTACCGACTCAATACTTTTGGCTTTGTACGTCAAGCACTTCTCTCTAAACGACTGACGAACCCTGAGAGGAAAGAAAGCTTTCTAGCGTCAACGTCCCTCCGGGAGACCTCAACGCGGGTCTGTCGGATCAACGGCAAGCTTTGATATTCGTTCATGAGAATATCCGTGCTTTTGGTGGCGATCCGTCCAAGGAAAGTCTCATGGCCCCGTCCTGAATACGTACCTAAGTACATCATGAACAGGTCACGATTTGGGGACAGGTGCGCCGAACTCGTTTTCATACGAGTCACACTGAGGATCTTCCTCCACAGTCCGCTGGTGCCGGAAGTGTCGAAGCCCACTTTGTATTTCCCGCCTCCGAGTCTTTCCCCCTGTTCCGGGCTGGAATCGCAGACTCATCTACAGGACCCTTGTTCGTCAACCTCTATGATTTCCTTCCGCTTTACTCATTCTCAAACCTTCCTTATAGCAAAGACTCCCCAGATGCGAGCACATATGATAGGCCAGGGAGACCATTCGATATGTTGCTCACTCAGACGGGCTGTGCTGCCGGTCCAGGATCTGTAGAGTGTTTGAGGGATGTACCTTTCGAAGTGACTGGTTTTTTTTCCTGCGCATGAAATTACTCAAATCCTCTTCTATCAGACCTTGATGAACATCAGTAATAAAATGATTGCGAACACGTTCAATGGACAACTATGGGATCCCTCAGTTGGCCCACCAGGTAGCCTTATCCCAGAACGAGCATCAGCGAAGATTAAACGGGGCGACTTCCTACACCTCCCTTACATTGGCGGTACAAATGTAAGTAGTATAACACGGGACGGCGAGTCTTTTTCCCACCTCACTCCTCTCAGGTAAACGAAGGAACCGCTTTCAGCATGAGCTTACTCGGCCTCGACCTTTCTGACAACCGCCAAAACGCGGCCTTCGACAACTTCGTGAACGAGGTCGTCAATCTCAACCGTACACTCACCCCAGATTTGTTCGCAGGGCTCCAGCAACTATGGCCGGTGAATGATTCCTCCCTCGGAGCGCCATTCAACACTGGGGATTCCCTTTTTGACAGAGGAGAGGTGTGGTTTACGGACGAGGTGTTCTTAGCCTCGAGGAGGCTGTTCTTTGAACATGCGAGTGTGTCGCAGCCGATGTATGCGTATTACTTTAGGGAGTTCATACCAGGGAACAACCCGGAACTTGGCGGTTAGTACTTGCTCCTTTCTTGTGTCCGACCGAGTAATTGAATGATTCCAAGTACCCCATGGCTCAGAGCTGGCCCTGCTTTTCGGACCCGTACCCACGGATGTGGAGGATGAGTTCGCCAATCAGATGCTAGACTTTTATATCAATTTTATTTGGGATCTGAATCCTGGAAGTGAGTGTGTTCACGTAGTTTAATGGATTGAGCTTATTGCCTCTTGGCAGGCGCCTGGGAACGGTATACACCGACGTCAAAACATGTCTTGCAGCTCCTGCGAGACAATACCACTATGATTCCTGATGGTATGATCACGTCACCCTCCTTGATAAGGCTACTCACCTTGCCTCAGATTGGGATGTGGACAAGACGGACTTTTTGAATTCGCAGTTTGTTTTGAACGAGTTTGAGAAATGAGATTCTAGTTGTTGAGGATCATTCCACCCCTCTGACAGTGGATGGCTCTTGATAACTTGTCAATGTGATTAACCTTGTACAGCCGGGACCTGTTCCGTATACGTACAATCCTGGCGCAGCAGAAGGGACTGGCTTCAGTCCAACTTCAGCCTACCCTAGTCTTGACTTGCTTGACATCCAATACGCGAATAAGGTGTCCCATTCGTTCTTGTGCAATGTTAGCACGAACCGGGAACGATTATTATGTGGTTTTGAAACTCGATGCCTTGGCGTTGGGCAACAACTATGAGACAATACGAAGTAAGGTAGCAAATTGGTATATGTCATAACCGTCGATAGCAAATTCATATACAACCAGCGCGCCATACTCGAAGGCACGCTTCACGAAAACGGACGGGGGGCGTTACACTCATCATGTTAGACCCGATTTCCTAACAATGAGTAGACAGTCAGCTGTATCGCGTTCGTACAATCACTGCTGAATCTCGCTGAGTTAGAAGACCAAGACTAATGCTTAGCACTTAGCGTGAGTGTCTGTGTTTCGGTATGAATAAACTTTAGCTCAAAGCTAGGGTACATACAGCTTTGAGTAAGCTACTTATATACTAAGTCTAGAGTCTGTAACGAGTAACAAGATGAGGGTACCGTGTTAGAAGATGAATAAGGTGAATACACGGTAGCTGAGAATAAAGTACACGTCGGGCGAGTGTGACATGATAGCGATGTGAAGACTTCCGTGGAGTCGCGGATCTAAAGATAAGATAAGGTAAGCGCTGAAGATAAGATAAGATAAGAGGCGCTTAGATAAGAAAAGTGAATAAATCGTAACATTACCCCCCTGTTAAGGCAGGTGTCCCAACTGCTAGTACATTGGCGTCTGTTATCTGTTTCATTGTCATGCCGACCCCAGAGAGCTCTTCCTTAGAGTTTTCGGGAGTATATCATCCGTGCTGCAGCTTGTCCCAGCGGCCCTTAAAGCAAGTCGTCGGTAGGGAGAGAGGATTTAACGTATGGTGGTGACACGATTGACAAATTTGGTCCTTTGTCTCGTTGGTCTGGCCTGATTATGCGCGCGTTTTGGTAAGATAATTTTTGTCGTAAGAAGTCGTGAGTGGGGGTCCATGGCTATCCCCCTTTATAGGGTGAGTTCTTCGTACTGCTTTTTATGGGATCTCTGTTGCTTCGAATGGCGATTTCGAATATGTCGAAGGGTCATCATTGCCACCAAATTGATCCCAGTCTAGCTCCTGGTCGTACCAAACTTGCCGGCCAGTGAATGGGTCCATATAGGATTGCCAATCTACTGCCTCATGCTCGGTACGATTTATCTTTTGCGCAATATAGTCGTCGATGAGTTCATCGGCGTCCATGTCGTTTTCTCGTACCCATGTGTTGGATTCTGGTCCATAGCCTTTCCACTTGACGAAGTAGTCTGTAGTCCAACGCCATGGTTCTCTGGCTTTTCCCCGGACTTTGCGTTCTCTACTGTCGAGGATTTTCTCGACTTCGTACTGTTCTTCTCCGTCGACTAGTTCTGGCGGTGGCGGTGGTGGTTGCTCTTGGTTCGGGAATGCGGGTGGCGTGTAGGGGGTAAGGAGTGATTCGTTGAACGTTGGATGTATCTTCCAGGTTGAGGGGAGTTTCAAGGTATACGCTGAAGCTCCTTTCTTCGATACGATGAGAAATGGACCTGTGCGTTTGTCGTCGAGTTTCTTCTTGGGTCGTGGGAGGTTAAGGTTGGTCGTGTCGAGCCATACCTTGTCTCCTACTTGGTACTCGATTGCAGGTCGTTTCTTTTTGTCATATTGGGCTTTCATTTGGGCGGCGGCTTTTTCCAGAGCTTGTTTGGTGTTACGATTTATTCACTTTTCTTATCTAAGCGCCTCTTATCTTATCTTATCTTCGGCGCTTACCTTATCTTATCTTTAGATCCATGACTCCACGGAAGTCTTCACATCGCTAACACGTCACACTTGCTCGACGTGTACTTTATTCTCGGCTACCGTGTAGTCGCCTTATTCATCTTCTAACATGGTACCCTCATCTTGTTACTCATTACAGACTCTTGACTTAGTATAAAAGTAGTTTACTCAAAGCTGTAGATTCCCTAGCTTTGAGCTAAAGTTTATTCATACCAAAACACAGACACTCACGCTAAGTGCTAAAGCATTAGTCTTGGTCTTCTAACATCGCGAGGCTCAGCAGTGATTGTACGAATGCGATACAGCTGACTGTTCACTCATTGTTAGGAAATCGGGTCTAACAATTAGCTCAAAGCTTTTTCTTTACCCTATCGCTCTGTTTTATGGAGCCCTAGCCTAAACATTCGGTTTTACTGAACTAGCCTATGGACAGCAATAACGCTACTATCCTCACACTTGCACTAGGAATCCTCTGCGCTACTGTACTCTCCATAGCCTGTCTGCTAACACTTAGGATTTCGCATCGACAGTTGTTAGCACGCAGGATCCGAAACCCCACAGTCCCTACAAATTCCCTAGCACCGTCTCCTCCCCCTGTAGACCCATACTATGGCATCCCGCTCGAGCAGCGACCACCCAGAATCCTCGCACCCCTACCATGTCGACCGATCTCAATCGACAGCCTCGCTAGAGTCGCAAGGCAAGAAGCGGTCGACGGGGGGATTCCTGGGTCGGTTTCTACCGAAGTCCCGGAAGGAAACCCTCCTACCCCTCCCAGAAGGCGCCAGCCTATCATCATCCCCTCCCCCTCAACTACTGCCGCTGAGTCCCCTTCAGTCGATCCATCTCCCTCACCCGGCGAGTATGGACACTACCGGAATAACGGTCGGGGATTCGACGTGGGCCGCGACATACGAGTCACCACCCCTCCCACCCACGACCATACTTGGGATGCCAATCCTACAGCACCCTCAGCCCCGGTTAGCCCAAGCGAGTTCTGGGATAATATCACCATTCCCCTCAGCGCCTATATCCCAGCGCCCCGCGACGGCTCACCCGAGCACCGAACACCTCCCCCATCGACAAGTACTCTCCAACATCGAGGAGCGCCGCCAATCTGGGGCCAGCCTATATTGATCAACGACTGGGAACAGTACTCACTCGAGCCTCTATCGACAGTCGAGGAACCCGTCGCCAGTACCTCACGCCTCCCAGTCCCCGAAAGTAACGACAGCAGTTACTGGTCAAATGCAATCGAGCAGCGCCCAGGACGTCGAGCTCGAATTCACCGCAGGAACTGGTCACGAATCGCCCAACAGCTCAGGGCAGAGCCACAACCTCCACCAGAGTTACTCACGCCCCCTGAGTCGCGATACTATGAGTATTTCACTGACGAGACAACAGGAGAAGGCACCCTCCAGGAATACCCCCGTCGACCCGACACACCGATCCCGACAATCCCCGATGCAGGAACAATTTCCGAGTCGACCCCCGAGCCGCCGCAGTCGCCAGACGACCCCGGCTCTACCAGCGATGACACTGCCTGATGCCATCAAATTTTACCAGAGGACAGCTACGGATATCAGCGTCGCCATACCGGAAGAGTTACGACGAGCTGAGTATCGCGAGCTTTATAGATATTACGCTTATGAATTACCCCTCATTCTGGCCTGGGGAGAGACCCAGGCTGGGAATGATTATTTTATGAAGAAAAACCGAGGACTCCCGTGCGACGACATTCTGCAGTACGAGGCTGAGCGGAACGCTCGCCTCCTGTATAATGAAGTCCATCGAAATGCTCCTATAGAGGAATTTCCCCCTTACGAAGAAATCATCGAGGCAGCCGACATTCAACTGCCGATGCCAGACGAACCCCCAGTACCCCCTCCACGCGTGCCACTCGAAATCCCTTATCCTTACGCCAGAGGAAATCAACCACCGGGAACGTACGAAAGCGGCTATAGGCCATTTGCAGGTGCAGGCGGACAAGGAGGAGGTGGAGGGCAGCCTGCTCAACCACCACAACCTCCCGCCGCACCTCAGCGATGGACGCTACCGCGCTACCCAGCACCTCCAAAGGCACCCACTCCTCCCCTACCTTGGCAACTCGTCACTGGGAACGTCGCTCCCTACGACGAGTTCAAACCAAAGATCCTAAAAGAAGTCGACGACTTTCATGGAGATTCTAACGACATCTCCCGATTCTTTCTTAAGTGTGAACTACACTTCGACATACACAATTGGCATTACCGCTACCCCCCACATAAAGTAATCTTCTGCGTCTCACGACTCGCTGGTGACGCACAGAGATGGTGGGAGCTACAGGCCAGGACCTTAGGAAAGTCGGCAGATGGGGAACAGTTCTACCCCGCCTACGACGACTTTGAGGAGAAGCTAAGGAACAGGTTTTGGAAGGACGCTGACGAGCAGATCAAGCGCGCCCAGTGGGAGAAACTCAGACAGGTGAACTACAAGGACGGTGATAAGCTCTTCCAGGAGTTTGAGGAGCTCGCTCACTATGCAGGAGTACGCGGTAATGAGCAAGTAATGGTCGCACAGATTAAACGAGCCGCCCGCGAAACCAGTAAAAACACGATATACGCAGGCGACGGCGACTTACCAGCCCTCTACGATGACTGGAAGAGTCGACTACTCCGGATCGACAACAACTGGCGCCTCAAGCAGGCAGAAGGCATGGGACGACCGGTACCAACAGCAAAGGCGCCAGCATCCAAGGGAGTATCGACGAGTGTACCAACACAAAGGACAACGTCGGGGACTACTTATGGAGGACGAGGTGAGCCCATGGATATCGGTGCGGCGACCGCGACGACAAAGTGTTACCGATGCAGAAAACTTGGTCACTTTAAAAACGATTGCCCCACTGCGCCGAAATCCAGAGCTGAAGCACTTCGTCGAACCAATACCTACTGGGACGACAAGGAAAAGACGTTGGAATCGATCAAGGAGGTAAAAGAGGACGCCGAGAAGTAATTGATTCGACTTACTCGGCAAAAGACTTAGTCTCATCTGGTACGCAAATAGCGCTTGAAAACTGTACTAATATGCTTGTAGTAACCACCGCGCATTCAAATATACCCGCGACTTTGCAAACAAACCAGGAGCTAATTAAGAATCACACAGGATCCCAGGAACCAGTGGTAGTCAGGCTACCGGCTGGACCTTCGACGAGTAGCCTATTACAGGTGAAAGCGAATGGCAAGTCGCCTACCATAGCGACACCCAGCATAACGGCGTGGCACCAATCTGAGCCTCCAATGACGGAGGATCAGACGAACGAACGACCGGTTGGGACAGGGGAAAAGGCGCTGAACGCACCCCCTGCATTTACGGCTCTACGGAGTCCCTACCTCATAGGGAGTTTCGAGGGAATACCGTCGGATAAGACAATATGTCTTGACGCTAAACCTCCTCTGGTAAAAGAGACTATCGTACGACTGCCAAAGTGTAAATCTCCAGTACCGTCACTGGGGGCTTTGGGGCCGAAACCTGACGACGCAGCCATCGGGAAGATCGAGGACGAACCAGAATCGAGTAAGTGCCCCTGACCAGTTGCCAATGCCTGTCGAGACGCAGGGCGACTCGAGGACGGGGGAATGCCGAATGAAACGAGGGACCTGTCGACTAGAAGGACAGGCTCGAAGGTTCGTGGTGAAGGCAACCTCCTGTCGAACGGGGAGAAGCTTGAGGCACTCGCTCGATTGGCGGTGTCAGCCCAACCTGTCGCCTCTCTGCAAGGTGATGCCTTCGAGAAACGCACCTCCCGTTCCACGACCGACTTGAAAGCCGCAGGACAGGAAGCTGCTAGCGCCCAGGCAGTGAATAGGGGGCGCAAAGTAATTATGTCTGAGGTCTCGGACCAAGATGACATCCCCGGCTTCACGATTGAGGTGAAGAATAGACTAACTCCCCCGTTAGTTATGTCTGAGGTCTCGGACCAAGATGACATCCCCGGCTTCACGATTGAGGTGAAGAATAGACTGACCCCCCCTTTAGACTTAGACGCTACGGTGACCTCGCCAACAGTAGTCGAGTCCTCACGGATCGATGCGACGGCTAAGGAGGTCCCGCAGCTCTCACGCACTTATACTAGTGGCGAGACCTACAGTGAATGGCTGAAACCATTCGGAGCTGAGTGGACTCTGTGCGGCATAGTACAAGCCAAGACAGAGTCAGAAGCGAAGGCAATCCTAAAGAATTGGATTCACAAAGCGCGAGCAGAGGAAGTCGTGGACGACATGATCGAGGGAATGTGAAAAGCGACGCATGTTGACGCGCTTTGGTGGCTCAAAGAACTGCGACAACCAAGGCGGTACATTAGCACGCTGAGCGGGAAGGGCAAGGACTTGACAGTTAATGTCCAAATTGAGACTCCGAAAAACATCGCCAATATTACGACAACTGCGTTAGTAGACAGCGGGTGCACCAGCAGCACTATCAATCGGGCTTTTGTCAAAAAGCACAATATCCCGACTTATGCCACCGCCGCACCTATTCCAGTCTACAATGCCGACGGAACACATAATCAAGGAGGATCAATTACCCAATACGCCGAAATCCTACTCATGATCGGGGATCACGTAGAGCGAATAGACTTAGCCGTCACGGAACTCGGCGACAGACAGATATTTCTGGGCCATGACTGGCTCACCCGACACAACCCAATCATTAATTGGAAGTTGGGGAGATTGACGTTTGCCCGGTGCCAATGCCGAGGAACCCGGTTCGCGTTACCAGACACAGATCCCGACGACAAGTGGGATGAGAAGCTAGAGGAAGGAGACACCATCCTTGCGATAGACTTTACACAAGCTATCCTCATACGTGCTCATCATGCGAATGACCTCGCCGCCAAGGCAAGCGAAGGGAAGGAAACCAAAACGTTCGAAGAGATGGTCCCGGAATGGTGTAGGGATTTCGCCGATTTGTTCGAAAAAGGAAACTTCGACGAATTACCCGAGCCAAAGACGTGGGACCATGCTATTGAACTCATTCCCAATGCAAACGCCAACCTCGACTGCAAGGTCTACCCTCTAAATCGCAACGAACAAGCGGAGCTCGACAAATTCCTAGATGAGAATCTCTCAAGCGGACGAATCCGACCCTCGAAGTCACCAATGGCTTTGCCATTCTTCTTCGTCAAAAAGAAGGATGGCAAGCTACGACCCGTACAAGATTATCGTAAGCTCAATGAGATGACGATTAAAAACCGTTACCCGCTTCCTCTCATCTCTGAGCTTATGGATAAACTATGGGGCACCAAGTACTTTACCAAGTGTGACGTTCGGTGGGGATACAACAATGTTCGCATCAAGAGCGGTGACGAGTGGAAAGCAGCATTCAGAACTAATCAAGGGTTGTTCGAACCCACGGTTATGTTCTTCGGGCTTACCAACTCGCCAGCGACCTTCCAATGGATGATGAACGACATCTTCAAAGACCTCATCGCGTCTGGCGCCGTCATGGTCTACCTTGATGATATTCTAATCATGTCAAAAACCAAGGCAGAACATCGGTGCATCACGCGAGAAGTCCTAAAGATCTTACGACAGAACAAGCTATTCCTTAAAGCGGAAAAATGCGAGTTTGAGACTTTAGAGACAGAGTACCTCGGGGTCATCATCAGTGAAGGAAGCATCCGAATGGATCCAGTCAAAATCGCAGGGATAGCGGCGTGGCCCATGCCCACCAAGAAAGTCCAGTTACAATCGTTCTTAGGCTTTACCAACTTCTACCGACGTTTCATTAAAGGATACAGCAAAGTCGTCAAACCAATGACGCAGCTGACAGGAAACGATCCATGGACATGGGGAAAAGCGCAACAGGACGCCTTCGAAGAATTAAAAAGGTTGTTGGCTGAAGAAGTGGTACTGGCAATACCCACAGAAAATGGCAAGTTCCGAGTTGAGGCGGATGCCAGCGAGGGAGCGATAGGCGCTGTGTTATCACAAGAGCAGGACGGAAAATGGCGCCCAGTCGCGTTTCTATCCAAGTCATTGACGATAACAGAGCAAAATTACGAAATTTACAACAAGGAACTGCTCGCAATTATGCTTGCGCTCGACGAATGGAGACATTACCTGATGGGGGCGGCTCAGGATTTCAAAATCTGGACAGATCATCAGAATCTCCAATATTTCAGAAAACCCCAGAAACTGAACCGCCACCAAGCACGTTGGGTAACGGAACTGGCGGAATACCATTTCTCTCTCCACCACAAACCAGGAGCGTCGAACAAAAAGGCCGACTTACTCAGTCGCAGAGCAGATCACGACACGGGGAAGGAGGACAACGATGAGGTTATCGTCCTCAAACCAGAGCATTTCCGGGCATTGGTCATGCCGACAATCGAGGAGATCCATACCAAAATCAAGCAAGCCACGCTCGACCACCAACGATGGGACAAGAATGTCTCCGTGTCCCTCAACCACGATCGCGGGATGAAGCTAGATGACGGTTTGATCTATTACGATCATCGTATCTATATTCCCCAAAATCATGCGTTGCGAGGGGAAATTATCGCAGTATTTCATGATCACATTACGGCGGGACACCCTGGCATTGAAAAGACCAAAGAACTCGTCTTACGAGAATACTGGTGGCCCAAGATGAAGAAGGACATAGAAAGCTACGTCCGCGCTTGCGAGACGTGCCAACGAACAAAGTCGAGCACTCAAGCCAAAGCAGCGCCCCTTCACCCAAACGCCATCCCCTCCCGACCTTGGACACACATCTCCGTCGACATGGTCACTGGTTTACCAAAGTGCAACGGTCAAGACGCTATCTTAATGATCGTCGACCAATTCTCTAAAGAAATCATACCGATAGCTTGTACTACAGAGCTGTCATCGGAAGGGTGGGCCAAAATTCTACGAGACGAAGTTTACGCCAAGCACGGAATGCCACAAGTCGTCATCTCTGACTGAGGCACCGTGTTTGTTTCCAAGTTCATGAAAGACCTCTATGACTTGTTACAGATCAAGGCAAACGCATCCACCGCCTATCATCCCCAGACAGATGGTCAAACAGAACGAGTAAATCAAGAGGTTGAAAAATACCTCCAAATATTCGTCAACCATCTTCAAGACGACTGGGTTGAATGGCTATCCCTCGCGGCATTCGCTCACAATAACCGCGTACACTCCGCCACCGGGAAAAGTCCCTTCGAGGTAAACTACGGCTACAACGCTGACATCCTCCCTGGCGCCAAACCTAAGGCACCCTTCCGGATGCCGGCGTCCACCACCTTCGTTTCAGAGATGCAAAAAATCCATGAAGAGGCCAAACGAGCTCTGGAAAAAGCCGCCGACCAAATGAAAGCCCAATATGACAAGAAGAAACGACCTGCGATCGAGTATCAAGTAGGAGACAAGGTGTGGCTCGATACGACCAACCTGAGTCTCCCACGACCAAAGAAAAAACTCGCCGATAAACACACAGGTCCATTTCTCATCGTCGGAAAGAAAGGAGCATCGGCTTATACCCTGAAACTCCCCTCAACCTGGAAAATACATCCCACATTCAATGAATCACTCCTTACCCCCTATACACCACCCGCATTCCCGAACCAAGAGCAACCGCCACCACCACCGCCAGAGCTAGTCGACGGAGAAGAACAGTATGAAATCGAGACAATTCTCGATAGTAGAGAACACAAAGTCCGGGGAAAAACCGGAGAACCATGGCGTTGGACTACAGACTACTTCGTCAAGTGGAAAGGCTACGGACCAGAATCGAATACTTGGGTACGAGAACGCGACATGGACGCAGACGAACTCATCGACGATTACCTCGCGCAAAAGATAAATCATACCGAGCATGAGGCGGTAGATTGGCAAGCCTATACGGACCCATTCACTGGCCGGCAGGTTTGGTATGACCAGCAACTAGACTGGGACCAGTTTGGTGGCAATGACGACCCTTTGACATATTCGAAACCGTCATTCGAAGCAACAGAAATCCCATAAAGCAGTACGAAGAAGTCGCCCTATAAAGGGGGATAGCCATGGACCCCCAATCACAACTTCTTACGACAAAATATCTTACCAAAACGCGCGCATAATCGGGCAAGACCAACGGTACAAAAGGGCCAAATTTGTCAATCGCATCACCACCATACGCTAAATCCTCTCTCCCTACCGGCGACTTGCCTAAGGGCCGCAGGGACAAGCTGCAGCGCGTATGGCATTCTTCCGATGAGCTCTCGAGAAGAGTTCTCTGGGGACGGCATGATGATGAAACAGATACAGACGCCAATGTACTAGCAGTTGGGACACCTGCCTTAACGAGGGGGTAATGTTACGATTTATTCACTTTTCTTATCTAAGCGCCTCTTATCTTATCTTATCTTCAGCGCTTACCTTATCTTATCTTTAGATCCATGACTCCACGGAAGTCTTCACATCGCTAACACGTCACACTCGCTCGACGTGTACTTTATTCTTGGCTACCGTGTAGTCGCCTTATTCATCTTCTAACACGGTACCCTCATCTTGTTACTCATTACAGACTCTTGACTTAGTATAAAAGTAGTTTACTCAAAGCTGTAGATTCCCTAGCTTTGAGCTAAAGTTTATTCATACCGAAACACAGACACTCACGCTAAGTGCTAAAGCATTAGTCTTGGTCTTCTAACATCACGAGGCTCAGCAGTGATTGTACGAACGCGATACAGCTGACTGTTCACTCATTGTTAGGAAATCGGGTCTAACATTTGGCCTCTTCATGGATTTTCTGCATTTCTGAAACGAAGGTGGTGGACGCGGGCATCTGGAAGGGTGCCTTGGGCTTGGCGCCAGGGAGGATGTCAGTGTTATAGCCGTAGTTAACCTCGAAGGGGCTTTTACCGGTGGCGGAGTGTATGCGGTTATTGTGAGCGAATGCCACGAGGGATAGCCATTCAACCCAGTCGTCTTGAAGATGGTTGACGAATATTTGGAGGTATTTTTCAACCTCTTGATTTACTCGTTCTGTCTGTCCATCTGTCTGGGGATGATAGGCGGTGGATGCGTTTGCCTTGATCTGTAACAAGTCATAGAGGTCTTTCATGAACTTGGAAACAAACACGGTGCCTCGATCAGAGATGACGACTTGGGGCATTCCGTCGTAAACTTCGTCTCGTAGAATTTTGGCCCACCCTTCCGATGACAGCTCTGTGGTACAAGCTATCGGTATGATTTCCTTAGAGAATTGGTCGACGATCATTAAGATAGCGTCTTGACCGTTGCACCTTGGTAAACCAGTGACCATGTTGATGGAGATGTGTGTCCAAGGTCGGGAGGGGATGGCGTTTGGATGAAGGGGCGCTGCTTTGGCTTGAGTGCTTGTCTTTGTTCGTTGGCACATTTCGCAAGCGTGGACGTAGTTTTCGACGTCCTTCTTCATTTTGGGCCACCAGTATTCTTGTAAGATGAGTTCTTTGGTCTTCTCAATGCCAGGGTGTCCCGCTGTAATGTGATCATGAAATACTGCGATAATTTCCCCTCGTAACGCATGATTTTGGGGAATATAGATACGGTGATCGTAATAGATCAAACCGTCATCTAGCTTCATCCCGCGGTCATGGTTGAGGGACGCAGAGACATTCTTGTCCCATCGTTGGTGGTCGAGCGTGGCTTGCTTGATTTTGGTATGGATCTCCTCGATTGTCGGCATGACCAATGCCCGGAAATGCTCTGGTTTGAGGACGATAACCTCATCGTTGTCCTCCTTCCCCGTATCGTGATCTGCTCTGCGACTGAGTAAGTCGGCTTTCTTGTTCGACGCTCCCGGTTTGTGGTGGAGAGAGAAGTGGTATTCCGCCAGTTCTGTTACCCAACGTGCTTGGCGGCGGTTCAGCTTCTGGGGTTTTCGGAAATACTGGAGATTCTGATGATCTG
This sequence comes from Armillaria cepistipes, assembly GCA_900157415.1. Taxonomy (NCBI): domain Eukaryota; kingdom Fungi; phylum Basidiomycota; class Agaricomycetes; order Agaricales; family Physalacriaceae; genus Armillaria; species Armillaria cepistipes. The sequence goes on from FTRY01000008.1 coordinate 2,181,602, forward strand.
TCCAGATTTCAAAATCCTGAGCCGCCCCCATTAGGTAGTGTCTCCATTCGTCGAGTGCAAGCATAATTGCGAGCAGTTCTTTGTCGTAAATTTCGTAATTTCGCTCTGTTATCGTCAATGACTTGGATAGAAACGCGACTGGGTGCCATTTTCCATCCTGCTCTTGTGATAACACAGCGCCTATCGCTCCCTCGCTGGCATCCGCCTCAACTCGGAACTTGCCATTTTCTGTGGGTATTGCCAGTACCACTTCTTCGGCTAGCAATCTCTTCAACTCTTCGAAGGCATTCTGTTGCGCTTTTCCCCACGTCCATGGGTCGTTTCCTGTCAGCTGTGTCATGGGTTTGACCACCTTGCTGTATCCTTTGATGAAACGCCTATAGAAGTTGGTAAAGCCTAAGAATGATTGTAATTGAACTTTCTTGGTGGGCATGGGCCACGCCGCTATTCCTGCAATTTTGACTGGATCCATTCGGATGCTTCCTTCACTGATGATAACCCCGAGATACTCTGTCTCTAAAGTCTTGAACTCGCATTTTTCCGCTTTAAGGAATAGCTTGTTCTGTCATAAGATCTTTAGGACTTCTCGCGTGATGCGCTGATGTTCCGCCTTGGTTTTTGACATGATTAGAATATCATCAAGGTAAACCGTAACGGCACCAGACGCGATGAGGTTTTTGAAGATGTCGTTCATCATCCATTGGAAGGTCGCTGGCGAGTTGGTAAGCCCGAAGAACATAACCGTGGGTTCGAATAGCCCTCGGTTAGTTCTGAACGCTGCTTTCCACTCGTCTCCGCTCTTGATGCGAACATTGTTGTATCCCCATCGAACGTCACACTTGGTAAAATATTTAGCGCCCCATAGTTTATCCATAAGCTCAGAGATGAGAGGAAGCGGGTAGCGATTCTTAATCGTCATCTCATTGAGCTTACGATAATCTTGTATGGGTCGTAGCTTGCCATCCTTCTTTTTGACGAAGAAGAATGGCGAAGCCATTGGTGACTTTGATGGTCGGATTTGTCCGCTTGAGAGATTCTCGTCTAGGAATTTGTCGAGCTCCGCCTGTTCATTGCGATTTAGAGGGTAGACCTTGCAGTCGAGGTTGGCGTTTGCGTTGGGAATGAGTTCAATCGCATGGTCCCACGTCTTTGGCTCGGGTAGTTCGTCGAAGTTCCCTTTTTCGAACAAATCGGCGAAATCCCTGCACCATTCCGGGACCATTTCTTCGAACGTTTTGGTTTCCTTCCCTTCGCTTGCCTTGGCGGCGAGGTCATTCACGTGATGAGCGCGTATGAGGATAGCTTGTGTAAAGTCTATCGCAAGGATGGTGTCTCCTTCCTCTAGCTCCTCATCCCACTTGTCGTCGGGATCTGTATCTGGTAATGCGAACAGGGTTCCTCGGCATTGGCACCGGGCAAACGTCAATCTCCCCAACTTCCAATTAATGATTGGGTTGTGTCGGGTGAGCCAGTCATGGCCCAGAAACATCTGTCTGTCGCCGAGTTCTGTGACGGCCAAGTCTATTCGCTCTACGTGATCCCCGATTACGAGTAGGATTTCGGCGTATTGGGTAATTGATCCTCCTTGATTACGTGTTCCGTCGGCATTGTAGACTGGAATAGGCGCGGCGGTGGCATAAGTCGGGATATTGTGCTTTTTGACAAAAGCCCGATTGATAGCACTGCTGGTGCACCCACTGTCTACTAACGCAGTTGTCGTAATATTGGTGATGTTTTTCGGAGTCTCAATTTGGACGTTGATTGTCAAGTCCTTGCCCTTTCCGCTCAGCGCACTAATGTACCGCTTTGGTTGTCGTAGTTCTTCGAGCCACCAAAGCGCGTCAACACGCATCGCTTTTCGCATCCCCTCGATCATGCTGTCCATGACTTCCTCCGCTCGTGCTTTGTGAATCCAATTCTTTAGGATTGCCTTCGCTTCTGACTCTGTTTTGGCTTGTACTATGCCGCGCAGAGTCCATTCTGCTCCGAATGGTTTAAGCCATTTGCTGTAGGTCTCGCCACTAGTATAGGTGCGCGAGATCTGCGGGGCCTCCTTAGCCGTCGCATCGATCTGTGAGGACTCGACTACCGTTGGCGAGGTCACCGCAGCGTCTATATCTAAAGGGGGCGTTAATTTACTCTTCATGTTCATCATGAAGCTGGTGTTGTCGTCTTGGTCCTGAACCTCAGACATAGTTACTGTATGCCCCCTTTGTACTGCCTGGGCGCTAGCAGCTTCCTGTCCTGCGGCTTTCTGGTTGGTCGTGGAACGGGAGGTGTGTTCCTCGAAGGCGTCACCTCGCAGAGAGGCGACAGGTTGGGCTGACACCGCCAATCGAGCGAGTGCCTCAAGCTTCTCCCCGTTTGACAGGAGGTCGCCTTCAACGTGAACCTTCAAGCCTGTCCTTCTAGCTGACAGGTCCCTCGTTTCATTCAGCGTTCCCCCGTCCTCGAGTCGCCCTGCGTCTCGACAGGCATTGGCAACTGGTCGGGGGCACTTACTCGATTCAGGTTCGTCCTCGATCTTCCCGATGGCTGCGTCGTCAGGTTTCGGCCCCAAAGCCCCCTGTGACGGTACAGGAGATTTACACTTTGGCAGTCGTACGGTAATCTCTTTTCCCAGAGGAGGTTTCGTGGCAAGATCCACTGTCTTGACTGACGCTATTCCCTCGAAACTCCCTGCGAGGCAGGGACTCCGTAGAGCCGTAAATGCAGGGGGTGCATTCAGCGCCTTTTCCCCTGTCCCAACCGGTCGCCCGTTCGTCACCGCGGCTTGAAACTCCGGCTTAAACGGAGGCCTCGACTGGCGCAACGCCGTTATGCTGGGTGTCATTATGGTGGATGACTTTCCATTCGCTTTTGCCTGTAATAGGTTACTCATCGAAGGTCCAGCCGGTAGCCTGACTACCACTGGTTCCTGGGATCCTGTGTGATTCTTAATTAGCTCCTGGTCTGATTGCAAAGTCGCGGGTATATTTGAATGCGCGGTGGTTACTACAAGCATATTAGTACAGTTTTCAAGCGCGATTTGCGTACCAGATGAGACTAAGTCTTTTGCCGAGTAAGTCGAATCAATTACTTCTCGGCGTCCTCTTTTACCTCCTTGACCGTCGCCATTACTTCTACCGTTGATTTCTTGTCCCAGTAGGTGTTTACTCGACGGAGGTGCTCTTCCCTGGATTTAGGTTTGGTTGGGCAGTCGTTCTTGAAGTGACCTAGCTTTCCGCATCGGTAGCACTTTGTCGTTGAAGTTGCTGCACCAATATCCATGGGCACTCCTGCTCCTCCGTAAGTAGTTCCCGACGGCGTTCTCTGCGTCGGTATACCTGTCGATACTCCCTTGGACGCTGGCGCCTTTGTCGTTGGTACTATTCGTCCCATGCCTTCTGCCTGTTTGAGGCACCAGTTGGAGTCAATCCGGAGTAGTCGACTCTTCCAGTCGTCGTAGAGGGCTGGTAAGTCGCCGTCGCCTGCGTATATCGTATTTTTACTGGTTTCGCAGGCGGCTCGTTTGATTTGTGCGACCATTACCTGCTCATTACCGCGTACTCCTGCGTAGTGAGCAAGCTCCTCAAACTCCTGGAAGAACTTGTCACCGTCCTTGTAGTTCACCTGTCTGAGTTTCTCCCACTGGGCACGCTTAATCTGCTCGTCAGCGTCCTTCCAAAACCTGTTCCTTAGCTTTTCTTCGAAATCGTTGTAGGCGGGATAGAACTGTTCCCTGTCTGCCGACTTTCCTAGGATTCTGGCCTGTAACTCCCACCATCTCTGTGCGTCACCAGCAAGCTGTGAGACGCAGAAGATTACTTTATGTGGGGGGTAGCGGTAATGCCGATTGTGCAGGTCGAAGTGTAGCTCACACTTAAGAAAGAATCGGGAGATGTCGTTAGAATCTCCATGAAAGTCATCGACTTCTTTCAAGATTTTTGGTTTGAACTCGTCGTAGGGAGCGACGTTCCCGGTGACGAGTTGCCAAGGTAAAGGAGGAGTGGGTGCCTTTGGAGGTGCCAGATAGCGTCCATCGCTGAGGTGCGGCAGGAGGTTGTGGTGGTTGAGCGGGCTGCCCTCCACCTCCTCCTTGTTCGCCTGCACCTGCAAATGGCCTATAGCTGCTTTCGTATGTTCCTGGTGGGGCTGTTCCCCTGTTGTAAGGGTAGATAGGTGCGACTGGTGCGTGTGGAGGGGGTACTGGGGGTTCGTCTGGCATCAGTAGTTGGATGTCAGCTGCTTCAACGATGTCTTCGTAAGGGGGAAATTCCTCTATAGGAGCGTTCCGATGGACTTCGTTATACAGGAGGCGAGCGTTCCGCTCAGCCTCGTACTGTAGAATTTCGTCGCATGGGAGTCCTCGGTTTTTCTTCATAAAATAATCATTCCCAGCCTGGGTCTCTCCCCAGGCCAGAATGAAGGGTAACTCATAAGCGTAATATTTATAAAGCTCGCGATACTCAGCTCGTCGTAACTCTTCCGGTATGGCGACGCTGATATCCGTAGCTGTCCTCTGGTAAAATTTGATGGCATCAGGCAGTGTCATCGCTGGTAGAGCCGGGGTCGTCTGGCGACTGCGGCGGCTCGGGGGTCGACTCGGAAATTGTTCCTGCATCGGGGATTGTTGGGATCGGTGTGTCGGGTCGACGGGGGTATTCCTGGAGGGTGCCTTCTCCTGTTGTCTCGTCAGTGAAATACTCATAGTATCGCGACTCAGGGGGCGCGAGTAGCTCTGGTGGAGGTTGTGGCTCTGCCTGGAGCTGTCGGGCGATTTGTGACCAGTTCCTGCGGTGAATTCGAGCTCGATGTCCTGGGCGCTGCTCGATCGCATTTGACCAGTAACTGCTGTCGTTGCTGTCGGGGACTGGGAGGTGTGAGGTACTGGCGACGGGTTCCTCGACTGGTATAGGCTCGAGTGAGTACTTTTCCCAGTCATTGATCGAGACGGGCTGTTCCCAGATCGGCGGAGCTCCTCGATGCTGGAGAGTGCTTGTTGAGGGGGGAGGTGTTCGGTGCTCGGGTGAGCTGTCGCGGGGCGCTGGAATATAGGCGCTGAGGGGGATGGTGACATTATCCCAGAACTCGCTTGGGCTGACCAGGGCTGAGGGTGCTGCAGGATTGGCATCCCAAGTACGATCGTGGACGGGAGGGGCGGTGACTCGTATGTCGCGGCCCACGTCGAATCCCCTGCCGTTATTCCAGTAGTGTCCATACTCGCCAGGTGAGGGAGATCGATTGACTGAAGGGGACTCAGCGGCAGTGGTTGAGGGGGAGAGGATGATGATAGGCTGGCGCCTTCTGAGAGGGGTAGGAGGCCTTCCTTCTGGGATCTCGGTAGAAACTGACCTAGAAATCCCCCCGTCCGCTTCTTGTCTTGCGACCCTAGCAAGGTCGTCGAGTGAGATTGGTTGGTGTGGTAGGGGTGCGAGGATTCTGGGCGGTCGCTGCTCGAGCGGGATGCCATAGTATGGGTCTACAGGGGGAGGAGACGGTGCTGGGGAGTTTGTAGGGACTGTGGGGTTTCGGATCCTGCGTGCTAACAACTGTCGATGCGAAATCCTAAGTGTTAGCAGACAGGCTATGGAGAGTACAGTAGCGCAGGGGATTCCTAATGCGAGAGCGAGGATAGTAGCGTTATTGCTGTCCATAGAGACATTCAGTAAAACCGAATGTTTTTTAGGCTAGGGCTCCGTAAAACAGAGCGATAGGGTAAAGAAAAGCTTTGAGCTAATTGTTAGACCCGATTTCCTAACAATGAGTAGACAGTCAGCTGTATCGCGTTCGTACAATCACTGCTGAATCTCGCTGAGTTAGAAGACCAAGACTAATGCTTAGCACTTAGTGTGAGTGTCTGTGTTTCGGTATGAATAAACTTTAGCTCAAAGCTAGGGTACGTACAGCTTTGAGTAAGCTACTTATATACTAAGTCTAGAGTCTGTAACGAGTAACAAGATGAGGGTACCGTGTTAGAAGATGAATAAGGTGAACACACGGTAGCCGAGAATAAAGTACACGTCAGGCGAGTGTGACATGATAGCGATGTGAAGACTTCTGTGGAGTCGCGGATCTAAAGATAAGATAAGGTAAGCGCCGAAGATAAGATAAGATAAGAGGCGCTTAGATAAGAAAAGTGAATAAATCGTAACACATCACATTAATGAAAGCTGTCGGGAAAGAAGAGAAAGAAGCGGAAAGAAAATAGGATGTCGACCAGAAGACAGACTAGACAAGGGTTTTCAAAGTCAGAAGGATCCCAGGGACGACAATGCACTGTGATAATATCTGCAGGTTTGGAACTAAAACCGACTTTTCTTCTCCTAGTCGGGAGATCAAGGGCTGGACCGTTGCACGTAATCACCCCGCCCAGAGAAAATGAGGGACAAGGTGCTGAGTTCAGAGCTGGCCTGCAAGATGTAGATGAGGTGCTCGTCGACAGCGCAACCAGAGAATTTAAGAGATGTTAGGGAACATATGGAATGGGCAACAACAACGAAATGGAGTCAAGAATAATTGCTTGGGAACCAGAACCAGAACCAGAACCGGTACCCATCAAGTTCATAACTTTCAATTGAGGAAAGTGACACTGCGAAGAAAGGATCCGCTGCTCGCGGTGAGTCGTGTAATCGATTGGTCGACGATGCGAGGCTCGATTGGGAAGGAACCTATGAGAAGGACAGCGAAGTTGCGGAGATCAGGAAAACCTCGAACGATATTGCTGGTGAAGTTCTTCATCTCCCATGTCCGTGAATGAATTCAACTTTAGGCACATCCGAAGAATGAAGATGATCATCGGGCTCTCGACTTCGGGAAAATATGATACCGTTATGGTTTCGAGGACAGGCGCACCGTCCAGAATGTCGGATTCGATGGAAATAAGCGATGATGGGAAGATACCGGAGGTTTCATTGTTGTAAAAAGCGATTAGAGCTTGTAATCGTCCGCGAATGGGGCAAGTGGAGGAGACGAAGCGGGATGTCAAAATAAACATCCTTCCAACGGCGACAGTGTTCAACTAAAACCTGTAGAATCTCTTCAGTATTCCTATTCTCATGTGTCGTCCAATGTGGCTCAATCGACACTAACTGGCAGTCGTTTCCGCCGGCCCTCCAACTAAAAACTTCAATGGCCTATTACCGGAGCCACGAGATCTTTCAGAAATCCCGCTCAATCCCGAAATCCGCCCAAATCTCAGGGCACTTCTCTAGATGTACTTCCATAGGCGACATACATGACTGATAACAAACGGACTCGAACTGAGATCGAGGCCGCTACCATGATGACACAGCATGGAAAATCTCCATCAGCAAAAGGCGGGCTACGCATCACCCTTTTGCAGTCGGTGTCAAGGTGATGATGGATATCTTGCAGTTGGAAATGGGGATTGAGGAGACATTCAATGTCGGATGAAGAGCATCAGACACATTTTTGGATAGACCAGTCAGGACGTAGCTCGTTGGTGTTCAGAAAAGAAGCGAAGGATTGCGAAAATTGATAGAAGGTACTGTGCTTCTGAACAAGCAAGTCCAGAAGTTTGGCGGAGCTAGAAAATGCGTCAGAATCTCAAGGACAGCGCCTACAATGTCTCACTCACTTTTCGGATCCTTCTGATCTGTCGAGAGGCTTCAGAATGAACTTTAAAGAAAAGATCCGTGCATTCCTGGAAGCAAGAGCGACGGACGGTTGTGCTAGACACGAGAGGCACATATACGCGAGAAAGTACGAAACAGTGAAACAGTTATCATTGGTTGCGCAACTGTGTTACATAAGCCACCCCAATCAGACGCCCACTGAGCTTGTATTAGTGGAGTCGACCAATTGTTACTGTCCCACTGGCGATGAAAGGGAATGCATCGCCTCCCTTGTTCTCAAGTTTCAGCGGCTGAGTCGTAGCAGTCCAGCAACCAAGTCGTAGTTGGTCGAGAAGATTCTCACTAGAACTCAAGAAGGATCTTCCCGAATGGATTTTCAGAGTCCACAATTCAAAAACTGATCTACACCTTCCCGGCTCCAATTTTTTCGTCAATGCCACCGTCGATGTCAGGGACTGCATGAAATCGGCGTTGGAATATTTCAAGGAAGCCCTTATTGACATTGTCGAAAGTACGTACTTGCTCTTTCCCCTATTGATCACCGTGTGATGGCTCTCCTCAAGGTATCTTCTTTAGCGCGAAAAGCGGATAATTTTCCCCTTTAACAGAGCTAGCGAGAACGGTCTGACCCTTCACTTTGAAACCGAAAGTCTCGTAAATGTGAGCCTAGAGATATCTGTCACACAATACTGGGATTTTGCGAAGAGAATGGTTCGGCGTACATTGAGATCACTATCTGCGCCAACGACCATGATAGCTTTGTCTTGGATCGCCTGACAGAAATTCATTCGTTCATAAGTCAGGAGAGACAGGTCGTTGAGGTATGACGAGCTACCTGACTAGTCATTTCATTGAACATGGCAGCCCCAATTCCGCGTTGTTGGTATGGCGGATCGACTGCCAGAAGCGGTGTCACCCATCCGTCGAGGTTTGCCTTTAAATATTCATTAAGTGTATCAAGAACCCAGACAGTAAAGTACATACAGTTTTTCCCAGAGCGCCATCCATAAATTCCTTGATCTGCGGCCCATACTATGCAAAAATGAATCTTCAAGTTGTATGAAACTACGCTTGACATGTTGTACGTACGATGTTTTCCCACCAATCCTTTGTTTCTTCCGACAGACGAGCATAGACATCGTCGAACCCTAAGGCGCGCTGTGCTTCCCTAGATATGGGCATAAATTAATCAATAAACATTCAATATTTGCGTTTGAAAGTGTAAGTTTACGTTGCCCAAAGGAATTTCCCAGGTCCGAACCCTCCGAGAACCCCAACAATCCTGCCGTTTGAAACTGCGAGCCATATCTTGCCTTCAAGGATTAAAGCACGAGTTACAGCCCTGAAAAATGGATCATAAAGAGCCTTGTTTCCACCAGACATCGCACGAATAGAAGGGTCTGAAAAAGAAGCTATGTATAAACATCCCGCGCCGATTATCATAAGCTCATGACATACTGGCATCGTAGGCTCTAACAGAGATCGCAACGACATCGTCCAGCTGAGTACCTGAGAGAAAAGAGCTCTTCGAGGGAAAGAATATCCTGATCAAAGGACATACTAGTTAGGTCAGCAGGAGAGATGACGTTGAAGTCAAAGGAAGACATCTGGATGGTATCGGAATGAGAGCTCCATAGACGTCGTATATAAGTGGGTTCATGGGAACATCATGGCGCCCTGATAGCCGCCGCCTGCTCCGAGAAGCATCCGTCTCTTGAGACCACAGAAGGAAGAAAGATCTTCCTTGGCGATAGGCACAGCCATAGAGGTAGAGATGGAGGATCGTGAATGGAAACGTTTCGGCTTGAGTATAGTTCCGGAATGAAGGCGAATACAACTGAACTGGTGCAATCAGAAGATGTCCATCAGAAGATGCAGCCACCAACTGATGAAGAAGACCGGCTAGAACTTATTCGGGCCTCAAGCATAGCATGTTAGGCCGTGCTTGCACATTATAGATATCTTTTTCAGTCAGTTCCCAAGTACCTGGAAGAGGGCACCGTTTCTGGTACGATGGAAGGAGATTTAGCGCTGAGCCGCTGACTGGCAGATGTCTCCGGTACCCCGGGAACACAATTGGCATCTGTTGGCTGATTCGTACTGCAGGCTGAGGCTAGACTCTGTGCCAACACCAGTCCAAGGGAGAGTGTAAGGCTGGAATTCCGAAAGAGTTTTACGAAAGCTTGCTGAGATTGAGTCGGCTTGATTTCGGCAGAACGTAAGCCGTCCGCCCGGATATTGCCGATTTGCCACAGATTCAGCTCCTGCGACGACGCTCGGCCATGTCACATCAAGTTTCTTCACTGAGGGATCTCAGTATTTTCCTCCAGTACCCTCAAGTTCTGCCATCATTGTAACGAAGCCTCCTGTTTTCCATACCATGGGAATTCTGCTCAGCCTCCAATGTAGATTCTCGCCCCGAAGCCGGATTCTGTAACGGCTGTCCGCTCTTCGCCAAGCGCTTGCATGCATCAAGCCCCCGATAGTTATAGATATCGGGAGCTTGCCTGTAAAGATTTCCTGACCAAGGTGGAGATAGTGACTCGCCATCCGTTGTGTCGTTCTGTATGCTCCATATCTATGAGTTTCAGAAGGAGCACTATTTCTACTGCTGCGTTGTTCAACGGCTTTCAAATTCAGCCCCCTATGTGATTCTAGTTCGACTGTAAGCTTTCATGATCTCTTGTAACATCAATGCGCCATCTTCGCAATATGTCTGCATCCTCACCGCGGCTCCAAAATCAGCACTCGTAGTCGTGCAGCTCCCCATGTATGCCAAGTTTTCAGATCAAGCAAGCAACTACTGCGACGCTGCTCAGATAATTTCTCTAATTTTCCTCTCTCTCCAGTCATCTGCTATCGTTGTGCCCATTAGTGAAGATGTGATCATTGATTCAAACGGTACTCCTAGCCTGACTCCGTGTACAAGAACATTGATGCTTTAGTTTTCTTTTAAAACGCCGTAACCCTCTGACTGAATAAAGAAGGCCATATCAGTGATCATGGACGTCCAGGCCGTCGTTTGAATATGACTTCGGACTATTCTTACCCATCATCGCCTTATGGTATGGAACAGGTTTGATGATATATCTGTACCCCAGCCCTCAATTCAGCGCATCTATATGTGGGTAGCGGTGCCGGAGACGCCCTTATCGATGTATCTTACGCGATGGCTGAGTTCAGAATATTGTGCTCCCTGGCGTCTGCCGCAAATATCAGGAACCAGCGCCAGCCAACTTCACTGATATTATTTGCGAGCGTTATCGCACTTCTCAATTTTTATTTTTATTTAATATGCCGTTATGGGCGCGCATTGACTTGATCATCAAGTCGCGCTGTCCCCCGTTTTTGTTGATTTCCTTGATCACCGGCCACAGTTCATCGTCAGCTCTGCGGCGATGGTAAATATAGGCAGTTCCAGTCGACGCACTCAAACACTGAAGCAATCCTCTCGCTCATACCATCAAGAATGGTTACTGTCCTGTTCCAACGCGACCGGCATCAATATATTGCTTTGGACCAAGTAGTCAGTGAACCGCAACTCTCTAATGATTCCTCGTCGGAGATCCCTGTCCTTGGTATGTAGTCTGACTCTTGGCGAAATACTTCTTACTCACAGTATCTGATCAGACAATGACCGCCCGAAATACACACCTTGCTACCCCCCCATGACTTGGATTTATTACATTTTTATCCTATGCACAATAATCGACTGCATTGCCGTCGTAATTCTTGCTGCCTTGCGATCAGGTCTATGGGGTGTTCAGACCACAATTTCCCCAGACGATTTGCCGCTAAGGAATGCGTATACGAACCTTGGCAAGCTCTATCAGGATCATCCTTCGAGCTTTGTTCTCAAAACACCCGTCTATAATTCTCCGTTACTTGTTGGGCAGGTCTCCCGTTATAAGCCGGATAGGGTGTTTCCTCAGCCGGTGGAAGTTTATGCAGAGAAAAATGCAGGTTACAGTCGATTAGTCTACCAACACTACCTGCTCAGCGATCAGGTGAGATTCACACTGTTCTCTGTCTACCAGTCACTAAAGCACCCATTTATCCACTGAGTTTAGCTCACTACAATCGTACAATTCAGAACTCAGGATTATGGCTTGGAGAACTGTACCTTCGCATTCAAAATTCCTACCCCCGACTCTTCTAAGAGTCCCGCCATTATCGATGATCAGAACAACCTCACATCGATCGAAATATCCGAAATTCCCGTTGACCATCGGCTCCGAACAAAAATGCTCTCGTGGAGAAGCGTGCCTTCTGCCAGGATGCATGTCGGTTCGCTCAATATTTCTAGTGGTCCTACAGTAGAAGGCTCTCCGTTCTACTGTCCATCCGGCACATATCTCACCTTCGAACTCAGCTGTATACACTATCCCTGCCATCTTGATCTTATCGGTGAACGCACCCCGGAGTTTGGTAGTCTGAATCATTCCTAGTTCGGCCGTCGCTGACTGTATACCCATAGGCTTCTATATTTTACAGCGGCAGACAATGTGAAGCCTTCCTAGGCACTGGTCGCATATCTCAAAAGTTACGACACATTCGTTGAAACTGTGTGTTCATATTGTCTTGCTTCTTTGATGCTACAAAAATCCATTCGAATATATGCGACTACACATGTCTTACAGCATTTACATATCCTCCCTGCGTATAGTCAGTTGGAATTGTTCGCACGAGTGATATAAACCTTACATTGTAGCGTTAAATTTCTTTAGTTGCCACACTCGAACCCAATCATGCCAGTTATGAGCGGCCTCGGCATATACTGTATCCCAGTCGCGGCAAACGTGTAGCTGGTTACCGAGATCGTATTTGAAGTCCCTTTTGGTGAAATCACCTGGTTCCAAGGAAGTATCCGCATGGCAAAGGACCCATTGCCTGAGAAGATTAAAACAGTGCTGTGCATGTAACAGGTCATTATGGGACACGGCCTTGGCCTTGAGATTCACATGCATCACCCTCAGGCAATGCAGCTGATGCCAAAAGGAGATGAAGAAAAGACGGTTCTGGGGGCCCAATCGAATCGTCCCATTTCCCTCGGCGTCTCCGATCCACCATTCATCGTAGCCAGCATCATCAAAGGAGTAATGGACACTCTCTTCAATATACATGGCGGCTAAACCAGCCTGGGAAGGAAAGTAAAGCGGGACATCGTCAGAAATGAAGGCTACCAACTAAGGTCAAGGTTCAGAAATTCTACTATGAGTTAAGAGTACGTACTATAATATGGATTTCCATATGAAAGATGTCTGGCATCATTGCGAGGAGGAGTAGAGCAAAGAAGATTGAATGTCGATAACAAAAAATATGATGAGAGGCACAACGAGGCCACGCTCATGATGGCCATGATAGTTTGCATATATGGATTCCCTTTCACTTCCATTCCAGCAAGAAAAGTTACTCGAGATAAGAGAGAAGTATTTCCGCGATGAGTGAAGGAGCTGGTACAGTATCTGAACATATCGACGTGATTATATACATTGATGTCTTATGGAATTACGATACTGGAAATTATATCTGCACGGCAAATAGATTCTTGCTCGGAAGCCGTCAATTGAGAGTTTGGACCGACGACTTGGAAATAGGACTCAGATATCCACCCTGCATTTTGATGAATCAGGATCATGATCGGGCAAGAGGAAGGAATGAAGTAGTTTTTATTAGTCGTCGATGCCTCCGACTGGACAGAACGTAGGCACGTGGCCGACCAATGGCTGATTAGACCCGGAGTTTTCCTTCCGGAAGTCGACGACGGTAGGTAAAAACGAATGGTGTTTGCAATGATATCCCTCATCCGATAACGGTTACCTCAACTTCCAAAATCTAGTGCTCCTATGGCCAATTCTGATTTGGAAACACAGCGCGCAATCTACGTGTCAATTATCATCGGCGCGTTGGTGTTTGGTACGTGTTTCCGTCGTTATTTTCTATGTGAAGATAGTGAAAGATGTCGTTTATCTGTACCGCAGGTGCTCAGATCTGTCTCTACGTGCAGTCTTTCGTTTACTTGCTCAAGATCACAAATAAAAAGCGGAGATATTTCTATATCGTCTTTGGCGCCATCCTCGTATTTCTCAGTGCCGTCGGGGGTGGAACCAATATTCAGCTCGGACAACTCATGTGGATTCAGTATCCTGACTATCCAGGCGGCGCTCCAGCATACTTCGCTGACCATTCCTCGGACTGGTATGAAGTATGGGGTACCGGCTCCATCTCTTTCGCCAATATCATGGGAGATATCCTTCTGGTGGGTTCGTATGTGCATACTCACAAATAAATGCTTAAAATGGCTCCAAACCCAGCTGTATCGTTGCTACATAATCTATAATTCTAATATTCGGGTGGTAGGCTTTCCATTCCTTGTTTTGCTCACGTCGACAGGTCAGCCGATTTGAGACTGGCAAGTGATCACATTGCTAACTCTTTGCTCTAGCTATGGTCATTATTACGATTTTCCAAAGTGCGGTACCGGCGGAATCAACACGGTTCTTCGGTCTTCCTATTAATTTTGCCATCGCATGGATTTCCTTGACCGTGGGCTTCAATGTCATTGTCACTGCCATTATTTGCTACCGCCTCTTGTCCTTCAGCAGAGTCTCCCGAGAAACTCTTCCCTCCGAACTAACAAACACTTACACCAGTATCTCTGCCATGATGCTAGAGTCTGCAGCTCCTTTCACGATATCTGGCATCGTGTATGTTATTGCCTTTGCCGTAGAAAGTCCCTCTCAGCAAGTATTCTCCGGAATTTGGGGGGCAATGGTGGTGAGTTGGCATATGGCAACAGACATTTCTATATACTGACAGTCCACGATCTACAGACACTTTCCCCACAGCTCATTATCACCCGCGTAGCAATGGGTATGGCATGGAACAAAGACGCGGTAGATAGGTTCACCGCCTCTTTGGCTTTCAGAGTTGACACAAGTGGATCCATTTCGTCTGCTGTGGCTTCGAACGATGGAAGATCTCAAATTGTCGTGGCGCTGGCAACTAAGGAGTCCAACGAAGATATGGTTTAAAGGCATTGCGTGTCACGAATTGAATCTTGATTGATTATTCCACCGTTACGTTCTACTTGTTCTTATTTAAGTTTTGTATCATGCTCCCGTTCTTACGATTTATCTTATTATTGTTATCTATAAGAATCATCAAGCTGTCGTCAAGTGACACAGGAAGCATCCGAATGATCATTGTTGGTACTGGCGTTCGCAGCATATTTAGAGACGGCGTATCAATACGGACTCTGGTTAGCTTCCTTCTCAGGGACATGAAAACTAGAATAAACATCCTCCCAAGGCTCCTTGATGTCCAAGCCGCTCCGCGTGTGTGCCAGGCGCCAGGCGCCCTGATGGTCACGGGCCCATAGAATGGTCGGCAATGGACAGTGGGTGCTGGGCAGTGCAGCTGAAACCCCGGAAATTTTTAGGAACGATCATTCAGTCCGTGGAGTCATCATCACGATGCAATGATCATCATCGACGTTGATGATACGGAAACGGGACGCTGTCAAGTAAGTATTAGATCTTATCGGACCGGGCCTGGGCGTCATGGGTTTTAGGAATAGTAAGTACATCACTACTGGCACATAGTAATCATCCATCATGAGAATGTTCAAGTAGCTCTCATCTGATGTAGGCCGGACTATAATATTCATTCCGCTCATTACTAAGCCCTAGGTTAATGTACTTATCCTGGGTTATGTACAAGTAATAACCGCCGACTCCGTATATAAGTTCTTATCCTCTTGAAGCTTCAAACAACTCAATCTGCCACCTTTCCCACATACCTCCAAGATCAGCGAAAATGAATGTGGCTATTCCCATCCTCATTATTCGAATGGCTTTTGTGGCGGCACTCCTGCCTATGTCTTCACTCTGCGCTCTAAGTCGATCCGAGTCTGATGCAGTAGTAGACGGTGAGTACACGACTTTACAAAATGTATTCAGCTTGATAAATCGAGATCGTAGTAGCACAAGACGCGACGCTTCCAGAGCCAACACCGGAATATATACTGTGGGTCGCCGGTGAAGCTTAAGACAGGCGATATTTTGGTACTGAATAGTTCCTACTGTGTCTTAGTCTCTGGAGCTAAGGGTCCTGGGATTTTTTCACAGAATTTGGTTATCGGCATTCAATATAAATTTACGAACTTATATGGTCCTTAAGTGGTTGAATACCTCAGGTCACGGTGATTGATGCTATGTATAAATTTCACTCGCGCTTTGTGATATTGAGAAAAGTAGAATTAGATTCTAAATTTAACCCGAGACTTCGATGACCTTATCCAAACGCCTCCGACTCTGTTCAAAGTCACGTTGGTTCTGCTCCGCCTCTCGGTAAATAACCTCCCAATCTTTACACACATAAGCGTCCGGATGGACCTCTGCATCACGGCCTGTGACTAGCTCGAGCGAGTTGTCAGAGTGACAGATTACGATTTGTCGCAAATAATTCAAACAATGAGCGACAAGTTCACTGTCAGAAAGAGGATACGAGCGATAAGTTTCAAGAATGCCTCGGCGAAGGATATTGATGCACTGCAGCTGATGGAACATTCCCAGGGTGAACGGACGCTGTCGGTCACCGAGGTGGAGAAGCCCATCGCCTGGGACGAGACTGTCCCATTCAGCATCAGCATCTGTCCCTTGAATATGGAATCGAGCAGAATCGCTTTCAATGGCAAGCAAGACAGGGTCGCCAGTGGGAATAGGCCACTCATAAGGGAAGTCGTCATCATCGTAAGCTGCAGAAAATCCATGAATATCCGGGCTCAAATATATGACTGTCTGCACAAGACGAAAAGGCGTACTGTAGACAACCGGCTTTTCAGAGGGTACAAGTAATGTCCACATGACGAGTTTCACCGCGAGATTCGCAATGATAGGTAGGAGGATGTAGTACACAGCAGTACGCATGGTCAAGGACGGTGAGCAACAGGCGGCACCGGCTTTTAAGAAGGGAAACTTTGGCGTTTCGCCTCAAACGGGAGGATAGTTGTGAATATCCGATAAATCTCATCATGGAGCCATTCTCTCCCCGAAAGAAAAGCTTTACCTGGGCTCAGAGACCGCTCGAATCATTTCTGGCCAAGAAATGTGAGACCGAATCCTATTGCAATATGGCTAGTGTAATATTCCCATTCGACGATAGACAGGTAATTATTGTGATACTGATGGAGGATATCATGATTCGGCTTGGGAACCACGGGGACTTTCGGAGGGAGCGGTGTTGAATGCCATCAAATGATAATCTGGTATAGGATACCGGCATTTAGCAATAGACGTTGTAGACGCGACGAAATTAGACAAGAGATTCACAGGAGATATACGCGCCGGCTGATGAAGAACGGTAGACAAGGTCTATTAAGCGCCACGCACTAATGGTGCTGCGAGCGCCCTTCGGCGGTTCGCACAGTGAGCGGTTTCAGCATCATGAACACAAGCATAAGTGAGTGGGTGCATGCCATCCTTTGTAACGTCACCAGTAAGAACAAAGTGGGAATTCATGAACCGGAACATGGATATCGTTACCTCTATCCAAGGAAGGCCATCGTCGCAAGTACTTCGTTCTGATGTGATAGAAGGAAGGATTTAGCGCCAGCACGCGCAGCAGAGCGATATCTTCGGGGGACATGGGAATGGAAATGAATAAAGCGCTTATATTAAATAATAGTCCGCTTCATATGGGATGGCGCTGATATCTTGTTCTGCTTTGTATCAGATGTCACACACTTGTAAGTTGGCAAGGGGTGTTAACGTACCCAACAATTTGAAGGCTTTCATCTTGGGGGACGGCGAAGCCAATATGATACCGAACATGTGTTTTCTAACATTCGTCGTCAGCTTTATTCTCGGCAGAACGCTAGGGGTATTGGTGACCAGAAAGCGCAACAATATGGTCGATGTTCTGCAAAGAAGCGTCGCAAGCCCCCAGGCCGCCGTTGCGAGCGTACCAAGTGGCTCGGAATTTTTGTGAGAACAAGGGCGACATTGCGACAGCGAAAACAGACTTCCTGATTGGTTGAGAACATGCAAAGTGAGGCAAAGCGTTTGTTTTTGGCGTGCCGCATTTGGTTGGGCTCCCTTTGTTCCAATCTAAGCCTAAGGCAGCGCTCGTGGTTGTATTCTCCAAGGCGTGTTCATGTGAGGATTAGAGTTGTACTCAATGGCGGAGTATGTCCCCCTTGAAGAGTCCATAGATGTAAAGTACAAGTCGGACGAGATGAAAGAAGAGAAGGACTTGAATAGCATGCGATCGATAAGGGCGGAGCCGGGCACAGACCGGGATGAGATAGCGCGCATCATTTCAGGCGGTGATCCTATTGACACTTAGATGCTCTCCATTCTCCAACAAGCGGGATCCCAAAACAGCAGAGGCCAGCTTAGCGTGACTGACTTCAGAGGGACGTCCGTCTCACTACCACGATAACTGCTACGTCCGATATGCCCGGATTATTGTTGCATCAGTAGGATTCACGACGCAAGCCATACCCCAAGCACGCCCAAGATGCTCGAGTTTGGGCAACAGGAGTAAAAGAGGACGCTGTGAGGTGCTGGGAACGTCACAACACGAGCAAAACGTCTTGTCTCCCCCGTCAACCAGCGCATACAACCACTCCCTGCCTGACCTAGTCCTAGGGCAGGTCCCCATGGAACGGAATATGATGAGGCGCGAGACTGTCTTGACCGACCACCTCCTGCACTCGTGAGTGTTCTATTCATTGGCGCATGTTACGCTCCTCAAGCAGCTACCGCATAAGGACGTGGCAGTTAGCGCCTTCAGACGAGTGAAGCCGCGGTGGGTGCAGAAAGACAGCAAGGAAGTGTACGACTATCGTCACTGTAGCCAGACAAAGATGTCTCGCCATCTTATGTCTATTTCTCGCACATCAATGCATCATGCTCGCTACATCTATTGCCGTATCGTATTCTGGCTCAAGATATCCGCCGTAGAATGAATGTGTCGCCTAGCGGTCCATGGAGGATTATCGATCGCTTGCCGTCCGCTCATGGTTTGATCTGGATGTGCGCAGAGCCCTACGAGGTCGGAGTTTCAGAGAGTGGAATGGCGGCGGCAGCCCGGGAAGATTACAGTAAGTGAAGTCACAAAAGTGACTGTGAGCTGGGTAACAGGTTTCACAGTCGTGGCTTTTCTGCCGCGATAAAGTGTCAGGTACAGGTGCTAGGGGACCAATGAATACGACGAACGTGAAGAAGACAAGATTATAGTTACAGGAGGTTTGTGTTATCGGCTGCATTGCGCGTCTCTTCATCGTCCGGTATGTTGCATATGGCCACTCTCCAAGCTTTTCCCTTCTCATGTAGATATCCGGTGACGACAGAAACACGTCGTCATCTGCAGCAGTGTCGTTCTTCCAGTATAATCATGCTCAATGACGCGTCGTATTCTGGTAAAGTTCTTGTGGGGCTCCGCATAGCCAACGCAAGGTGAAATGTCAAGTTTCGTAACAGCTACCAGTGAGCATTTCGGTGAAGGCGAGCGTCGAGCTATCCGGTACTGGGGCAAGCCGTGCATGGTGGAAGAAGCAAATCAAAAGGCGGCGGTAAAGAAGAACAAATTGAATTGAAATTGCCGTGCTCGCGTAAACCCCGTGACGCGACAGGATCAACATCCACTGGCACGAACAACAGCAACGATCTCTGTTGGGCATGCCTGAGCAAGATATTTTCACGGCATATCTACGCGTCGAAGGCGTGCCGGAAACTCTCGTAGAGGATAAAATGATAAAACATCGAATCTATTGCGAGGGCAGTGGATCATTCCGGTCAACGCTTCTCGAGCACCCTTCTGATACTGTGGGAGTTGGTGTCAAGATGTTTGCTCTCTCCCGCCAGCCGAAGACCTACGGAGCAAACATTGGTGAGTACATTAACTTTGAACCTCGATAAAATGCCTACGATGAGGTGGCAGGCCCTGACAATTCATGACGATTCTTCGAGTGACGGTTTTTCGAGTTCTTGACATTGCCAATGTACGTCTCACCTGAGAATTCTCAAGTTGAGCTTGAGCTTGAGATGGCAACACGACAGATATATTTACTGCGTACCGTACTTACATAAACACAAATTTATCGCCTGTACACGATAAACTACAACAGCAGCGATGCTCCCCAGCTGATGAAGTCGTCATCCATTCCTTCATTCTTCAGCTTGATCAATGTTTCCCGACAAGCTTGAGATAGTGGAAGCTTTGACTGCCAGGAAGTTGTCCACCGAATCGTAACCGTAACTGGACGTAGGGTTTCCTTTCTTCACTGATCTTCGATAAAATACCCAAACAGCCTAGAGTCTGTACCGAGGAAGTCAGCCTCTTCCAATATAAGCGCGAGATTCTGTAGCTTTGGGATCAAAACATGTTCGAAGCTTCCAAACAAGGTCTGTACGGTTTGTACAGAATCACCACACCACGTCCAGAATTCTAGTCTCAGACTTGCGAGGTCTGGGCTGACTTCTAAGATATGGATGAGGACCTGGTCGACAGCGCAGTTGATAATAATAATACCGAGGGAGAATAAGGCGCATGCATGGCGAAGACTTCGTGGTGTATTGGTCGTGCCGGCGGAGCAACGGTATAGATGTGGGATCAGAAAGGTTATAGGGCAGAGGCTTCTACACGGACGTGAGAACGGCGCAGGATGAGGAAGCTGAGACGAACGAATATTATCCTTCCATTTACCCTACTCAGGCAGTACACGTCGTATCCAGCCTCGGTGAATTTGTCGTACGCATCTCGTCTGTCCACTGAGGTAGTCGATCAGTAACAGGCTCAGACCTCGCCGTTTCTTCCAAGTTCTCTTTCGTTTGGTGTTGTCGTGTTCATGGTTCTTTTTCGACTACTTATGCTTCGACCCCGTCGTGTCCATTTCAGCACTCGGAATAGAGGTTTTAGAGGAAACGAGCATTGCTCACCTGCGACATGTCCCTCAAAAGTTAAATCGCCCTCCCGCTCGCTATCTTCGTTTTTGCACTGCCAGTCATCAATTTCGGAGGTTATTGCGGTCGAAGGGCATTGCCGTTCTTGTAGAGCGTCTTAGATGCAAATCGAAGGAAGAGAATTTGTCCGCAATTTGGTGATTATAAATCAATTTGTAATCAGCCTTGTGTACTCGTATGGGTCCACACCCCTTTACTCGCACCACCAGCAAAGCAACGAAACTCCGTCCATACTCTCACTCATACTCATTTTGTGATGCTTCGACTTTTTTAGGCAGAACCGGCCAAGCAAGCAGGATGCCAAGGAGTAAGCACGAGCAGCTTCACAGTGGATGTTCTGTTCTTACAACAACAGCCAGTGTCTACACAGTACAACGAAAAAAATGTGTCGGAAGGACAATGCGCTCTGGTATCCACCAAGATGGATAACGTTCGAGGAAGCAGAAGCAGAAACGTCCTGCAAAGGGCACTGAGAAGCGAGATGATTAGTATCACGGGATAGCGTATAAGGTCAGTCTATTACGCATCCATCGTTGTACAGCTCATCCCTACGTGCTGATGATCTTTTCAGGCGTTTTCCGAATCCAGAGCCCATCCGTCCAACAGTCGTATACCACCAGGACGCAAATTTGGCGGAGAGATGAACTTCTCGACATCGTTCTGACAGCTTTTACTGCGTACCACGCATCAAGTGTTTATCATTATTACAACCGTTCGCCTTTCAGCTATGCCAGCGCTTCCAGGACTATCCGTAAGAGAAAGTTACAAATGGAGCGAAGTATTGGTGAGAGGAGACCGGTATTTACAGAGTACGTGTCCCACATTGACTTTATGTGCAACAATTCCGTTAATCATCTCCCGTTATCCTGTAACTGAGCAGGGAGACGATTCTAATTCTCCGCTATCTTAAACTTATATCATCCACTCCATAATAACTGACTCTCTGAGCTGTCGTCATAATGTCAGCATTTTCAGTTTTGAGATTGAAATGTGGCCACTTATTGCGGCATTCACAACACCGGCTCCGGTATCCAGAACCAAATTTAATGTCTCCATCAAGCCTCCATCAACCTCAATTATATCGTAAAGTCTCTGGCTGGGTACGCGTGATCGTTGGTGACGGCAATGCATCGTGGCTGTAAGCGCTTCCGATTCAACAGCTTCTCTCTCATGCCACCCATCATCCATGGCGGCACTGATTCAAGTTACCTCGGATTCCACTACTCGAGAAAGGACGTACTCAGGTTCTCGGCCTGTTGTGAGTTTTTCTTTGTCAAGTCTGACGGAGTTGGCATATCACCTATGAAATCAGATTTCTGGGCCTTTTCGTCTACTCCCGGCGGCGCCAATTTCATTGCTCGTTTCTCGTACTAGTGATTCTTGCCCTGTAAGCGCCCATCCTGAGGTTTCGTCGAGTCTTATCGTGTCCACAATCAGAGCTCTCCGTATCCACTCAATACGTCAAGCCGATCCGGCGGATCCGATACACTAGATATCTACATTGAAACATTGAAGAAATTATTAGAAGCGCGCGCTTTCAATTGATGCATTACATCCCAAACCTGATCACATATTCTAGGACCATGATAATCTACCCGGAACACGGAAGCTTCTGAAAGCTATGGACAAGGTTGTCAACTGCCTAGATCGACAACTTCCCAATATTGACCCGGAAGTCACACTGCATCAGTATGTTTTTTCTGGTCTCCTCTCTCATATTGTTACTCAAAACGGAACAGGACGTTGAAAGAGAACATCAAATCAATACGAGCCGTCAAGTGGTACAAGCGCCCATTTAGCAAGAAGATGAAACGTGAAACAATAGACAAAATCAGGCGAGCCATCTGGGACTACGTGGTGAGCACTGTGTATTTCCTTCTTGTAGCTGAAATTTACACCTCGTTCGTGCCAGGAGGCGAAGGCTGATTTGATATATGATGGTTTCAATACAAGCTCGAGCGTGAGGACCTCTTTAAGATCACTGAATACGAGTGCAACGAGTATCAGCACAACCACTTTTGACGCGCATATAGATCTCCTTGGTGGCCAGTCCGAGTCTAACGACGACCAATGCACCGAGTCAGACCGTGCAGAGGATAATCTTGAGGACTTTCCCTGGGTGGATGATATACGTGACTTCCTCCAGTCTGACCGCCCTCCCAGGAGGATCGTACATATTTCACCTGATGATCCCGACAAAGTCGTTGACTTTCTTCAACTGGTACATTATAAAGGTTTATATCGTTAAGGCTAAGCTCATCATTTTATGATGCAGGAATGCGATAAGAACCGGGAAGATACTCTTTACCATTCACGGTGTATCAAGTGCTTATCTCACATGACGAGATTCCACGGCATTCTGCCAACCTCGTTCTCGTGCCGGCATGCGAGACGCATTGGTGCACGCCCCATATGGGGTGGTGGGTTCGCCGTGAGTGAATCCTTAATTAATAGCAATAACAATACCCACCCCTCTGGATTTTTAGGACATATGGAAAGGGCGTATGGACGGCGAGCTTATATGCATCAAGGTTCTTCGTGTTTTCATGGACAACGGCGTTGAAGAACGAAATAAAATGATAAAGGTAGCTGACGAGTTTTTAACTCTCCGGTCTCTCTCTGACCTATCGTATTTAGGATTTCTGCCGCGAGGCGCTCGTCTGGAGGAACCTGTATCACCCAAGCATCCTTCCTTTCCTCGGTGTCAGTAGACATCTCTTCGCACCGAGCTTTTGTCTGATATCACCGTGGATGGAATACGGAAACATAATGACTTGTCTCAAAGAAAGACCCCAGCAGATTCAACGGCTAACTGCGGTTTGTTAAGCCATTCATTTTTCGGGATGCTCAAATTGACGACTCTACAGATAAGCCAAGTTGCCGAAGGAATCGCATACCTCCACAGCCTCAATCCGCCAATAGTTCATGCTGATATCCGCGGAGTACGAATGACCACTTTTCCTTCTTATTTCAAACAGTAGAGTCCTGATGTTTATCTTCGGTTAGGCTAACATTTTGGTCAAGGACGACCTATCCTGTTGCCTGTCCGACTTTGGTCTGGCTCTCGCCGTCGAGTCGCAAATTGGTGCAAGTTCTTCATCAAGGGCTTTCTTAGGCGGCTCCTTACGGTGGATGCCTCCTGAGATAATGGATGAAAATCAATTCGATCCGGCTTATATCACTGCACGAGACGTGTACTCCTTTGGATGCACGGTTATCGAGGTGAGCGTATTTGCTGGGCATCTTATTAGTACTAACATGTATACAGATATACACTGGCAAACCACCGTTCTCTCACATTCGAAAAGAGGCGGCGATTATCCACGAAGTGTTAACGTGCGGGAAGAGACCGGATAGACCGGCTGATATCCTGGACTGGACGTGGGGGTTGGTGTCGAAGTGCTTGGTCTCTCCTGCGAGCCGGAGAGCTACGGCTCAAACTATGGTTAATATATTGACTTTGGGGCTCAATATTTAGCCTACGAGGCATGGATTGGACTGTCCAGACTTGTAGGGTGTATGTAAAGGAGCAGTTGAACTGTCAGCTATTGAATGTGCAGCATGTATGAAATAACATCGGAATAAAATACAAGACGTACAGGGGATGAGAGTTTCCGGGAGCAAAATGGCAATGAGACTTTATCGAGATGTAGCCAATGAGAGGCACTTTCAACGCCATCGAAAGATTGAATGTCGGACAGAACTTTAAAAAACAGTCAAAAGAATGAATCCTAGAATGATTGAGATCCATGGCCATGGAGGCGAGAGCCTTCTGTGTGCAGTTAGACATTGGCTACTTGTCGATGGTGATTTTCAACGTGTTCGAACTTCAGCG
Organism: Armillaria cepistipes; assembly: GCA_900157415.1. Classification (NCBI taxonomy): domain Eukaryota; kingdom Fungi; phylum Basidiomycota; class Agaricomycetes; order Agaricales; family Physalacriaceae; genus Armillaria; species Armillaria cepistipes. Next base: position 2,205,982 of record FTRY01000008.1, read on the forward strand.
AGCCAACCGCGACGACCATCACGTGGGCGTAAAAACGGGACGGCGTCTGCCGACTCTGAGGCATTTTAGAATTCGCAGCTCCTCTTTACCCTTGCCGATAGGAATCGTCTCTTCTAAAAGGCGAGTGTTATCTCAAATGAAGCCACGCGTCAAATCAACTATTGACCATGGTCAACAAACCTAGGCCTGGTGCAGGACGGACCGACGACTCAGAAATCAGATTTTCTGTATTGCTCTTGTACTATGTTTGTGTACGTTCCACTGACCAAGGGTCTCTCCGTATGATACTAACGCATTTTATTCCTTGAATCTGTAGCATGAAACGTCTTAGGAATCATTCTAATTCTTGATCGTGTCCGGGCTGTATGCGCTGCGTTGCCTCCTCAGCCTCGATTCTCTTTCTTTGAAAGACGAGCTATTAATGTCGCTTGGGGATCTTGCCCGAGAAAATGGAAGCAGATCGATAGGTCAACTGACCGCGACGAACCATACTTCGATCCAACTTGGTAGCTTGCTAATATCTGCCACTGGGAAACGGGACTTCGGTGGCATGTATTTCGACTGAAAGTTCCCAACAATGCTGAATGCTCAAGCACAAAAAGGTAATAGGTATCCGGTTGATATGTGGCTCATATCTCTTTCTAATGCCCGGACAATAGATAGACTTAAACAATGTGTTCACCCTTGCTTTCGAAAATCATTCTTCGCTCTAAAGCTCCCGAAGAATCAATAATGCTCAAAACCACGTATATAAACTGGATGTTTTTGACTGGCACTGCACAATACCCGCCTTCTCATCACTTTAACATACTTTCTCTTTTCCACACAACGATGAGCTTCTCCGACCCCTACGGATTTGACATTACCGACCAGAGTCACATCAAGCATGCCATAGACTCTCTGCCCCCAAACATGAATGGCCCGCCTCCCATTTCCATCGAAGATATCAAAGAACGCTTCGCAATCCTCTACAAAGCGACTGTGACTCGTACGTCCACACACTCTTTGCTGCTTTTCCAAGGTACCCATCTGCCCCTCTTAGTCAAACTATGGAAAGCGGCCAACGAAAGCGCGGAACCGTTTGCTGATATAGTCATATCCCCCCTTACTCACAAGTACCTCTCCGTCGATGAAGCCATCCGTAAAATCAACGAGGAAGTGCCACCGGAGTACCGCCTCGCGAAATCCTACGCAACAATATCTGTTCGCAACAGGCCCGCACAGATGGATAAGGCGGAATGGACGCTCATGAAGAACGGGGATACTGATGCGCTCTTGAAGAGGTGGGGTTCTCAGGAGTTGCAGGTGTTAGAAGATTTCCGAAGAAAGAAGTTGTTTGAGGGTGTGTTACTTTTCACTTATCAGCAGAACTTTATCTAAATTTCTTTCTCAGCAATTGATATCGCAATAGGTCTGATAGAAACTGCGATGATAACCCTGCCTTTCACGGTGGTCTCGTGAAGGTGTCTCTATTCTTACGCCTATCTGGCTTCATTCGGCCGAAGAATTGTCGTATTTTAATGCCACCCCAGATGCTACGCGCCCTATTCTCTTTAAACTATATCTCTTCTATTCCTTTGGCGATGATGGACTCCTGGTGATCCTAAGCCTTCAGCTTCTCTAAACTAGAAGATGTTCCTTTTACCATTATATATACGCGTCGTGTTTAATAAGAATTATGTATCCCACATCGTTGGTGTGTGCAACGGTAGCGTCTCTGCAATCATTGACGTGTGTGAGAGTCTAGATAGTAGGATACTTGGCTGAACCATTTCGTTGGGTTATAGGAGCCCAGCATTGGAATATACGAGTTCCCTGAAAGGAACACGATAATCGTTAATAGTTATGTTCGACAAAAGAAACACTCCTACCGTGGGACGCTCATTCGTCGCCTTGGTGGCTTTGGAAAAGTTGACACCTTGATACAGGTCGATGTGATCATCCACGAAGATGTTGCCGAGCGAGATATCTCAGTGGAAGATGGACATGGATAGCCATGGATGGCAAATAATAATGAATTTAGCTCTTACGAGCAGTGCACCAGAGATACGTACGACCTGAATCAGATGAAAGTTACAGGTAATCGCTATCCACCCAATCAGCATAGTCACTACCCAAGACGTCGGAGATTGTGTAGCCGCTGGTTGAAGTTAGCGTGGTAGCAAATGATGCACGAGTACCAGAGGCGCCGGACCCTGAAAAGAAAATGTTAGTACAAGACCTTCAAGAAGTGGAAGCATCGTACCAGTACTTGCGTATTCAGCAAATGTGACATGATCAGTATTAGGTGTGCTGCTGGACCATTCTTCCCATCCAGCGCTGTTGATCAAATTTCCAAGCGAGCAAGAGGTGTAAACGACCCTATTTGCCATTGCTCAGCGACGTACATCTAGAGACAGAATTTCGTGTGGCACACCGAGCATATGCTCCCCATGGGCGTCCTAGGTACACTTTCCCTTCAATAGAGGAGGTCGCCGAGCTGCTAGTAGTGATGGTCGCTTTGTTGATGACATCTTCAACCAATGATTAAACTGAGATCCAAAAGGGATGTATTCCGAATGACTTACACAAACTTACTCCACTTGATGATGAGCGTCCGTTAGCAGTGATCGCTCCTGCTGCTACGGAAGCAATTCTGTTGTAGTGGAAGTACGCCCGTGCGTATTGGCCGAAGATGTAGTCGACAGCGCCTTCGATGTAACAATAACCATAGAATTGATTACCTGTTTCTGCGAGTATCGTATCTTGATAGCTGTTCGACATGGATCAGATATTCGTCATAAGAAAAGGAATATGATAGCTTACCCATAGAAGCCCACGCCATAGTAACCATGATTGGTCCCATATGCACTCAACGCTACTGCCTGACCGTTGGTGCTGGCCTTACCGAACTATAGCGCACATAATCAGGGTGGTATTCCTATTTAACAGCTGCACTAAGCGTACCGTGTTCTTCACATTGACGTTGTACAAGGCAAAGTCGTCCTTATGTACACGCAGGGTCCCAGTCGAATCGTCATCATCCGCATCAGCAAGAGAAAGAGAATAAGTGATGGTAACTGTATTGCTTGCGTAGCTGCTGGTATCAGAAGTTTGGCCCATGATCTAAGCATCGAACATCAGCATCATCGGTCAAATCTGGCCTCCAAAAAGGGCACATACCGTCGTCTGTCCATCGCGATCGATATAAACTTGCTCGGTGTAGGTGCCTGAAAGATCCTATCAGTCTAGATACTGTTTGTTGAGAATCAACGTCGACTTACCTGCATAGATGAAGATAACTTGGTCAGAGCCATCGTCGTCGAGCGAGTCTACAGCAGCTTGCACCGTGCTGTATTCTCCCGACGCCGCTCCGCTGGCTCTCACAACAACAGCACCACTGGGCGCAGAAGTGCGGCTATCTCGCTTCACAGCGGGGGTCGCATTCACCAGGCGGGCGAAAAGAAGGATAAGAGAAAAGAACGCAAATGCTTGAAGTGGGAATAAAGCCATTTCTGCGGTCTACAGTCGTGCTCCCATCATCCTTAAGTACTCGCGACGGCGACTTTATTCTGGGTCATCATTATTGCTTGACCAACCAAGCGCAGCTGTGGCGCGAAGGCACTGGGGAGGTTTGCAGCTTCAGAAAATTCTATCCGAGAATGAACCGCAGAAAGCAGATGCGTATAAGCGGTCCCAGAGTCTTGCGTAGTACATTACAGTTCGAGGCCAAGCGGATACGGTACGGATGGACGTCTATTTTTGGTTCATTGTGAATAGCCGTCGAATACAAGTTAAAAAGAATAACAATAGTCACCTGGGCGCGCCGCCGGTCTGCATTACTCCGGGTTTTCACAGACCTTTTCCCTACACTAGCTCTGTGCGCCCCGAGTTCATGGTCGATGGATATTATGAGATAAAAGGACTTCTAGACCTGAGTTCTGGTTTGATGACCGTTCCCTGTGATACCATGAAAAAATGACAACTGCATTGTGGCACAGTGATATTGAACTGCTCTCTCAGGCGTTGACGAGAGGCAAAACACTGAGCTAAATTACTCCGTTTCATGGATACTCAAAAAGGTAGGAGCATGTTGACGAGAAAAGGGAGAAGGTCAAAAGAAGCTGCGGAAAGAGAGCGAGAAAGTCCTAAGAAATGGAGTAAGTAGGACACGGGGAATGCGGCCGCAAGGAATAATGCTTTTCCCGACGGTCGGCAAAGGCCGCCACAACATGCTTCCTACGAATCCCGATTGTCAAGCATTTCAAGACTGGGCACTTGGCCCAGCTTCGTTCAGCTCTTTCTGCCTTTAGGACCCACCGAACGTCATTGTCATAGTAATGTCGCAGCAGCTGAGGTACTAGACCTCAGCATTATTTTCGATGATGCTCCAGAAGAATGGTTATAAAGCAAAGCGCACGCCGTACCAAGCATAGATCCGCTTTTCCTCTCATTACGAGGTCAATATAAGATGCTTTATTTCGGATCTTACATGCGAATCTAATTGGTACAGGATTGTCTGTCTGTCTTGAATATCTAATCTGCATCTTGACCCTTGCACTTTCTGGTCTTTCCAATGTGCTTATATTTCTATAGCCTGCAGGGAAGGCCCAAGCGCGCAGTGCTTTGAATGGTCTTGATTGACTTGTGTCCCGATTTATTCAAGACATTCCTTTTCTTTTGTTCGGAGGTGCTTTGGCACCAATAAATAGTCGGGGAGGCCCATCGGTGAAGCGCCACAGAATCCCCTGTATATCTTTGATCCCTGCCCTCCTACCGTTTAATTCTCTTTCGTCATGGAGTGGCCACTGTCCCAAGAAGTCACCGACATTGTCGTCGACCTTGCAATCGACGAAGTTTATTCCCTAGACAACTTTGCCCTCATGTCTCGCTCCATGTTACACCGATCTCGCCATCGCCGCTTCCGCCGTGTCACCATATCCATTGCACCGAGTTCCGACGAGTGCAAGAAACTTTACGACATTCTCCTCAGCTCTGAGGGCATCCGTCCTTATGTCAAGAGTCTCTTCTTAAAGGGACCTTCGTATCTGGAACTTCCGTATACCTGTACGCAAGCATCTCCGGAGGAGACGTCATGGAGTGCCACCAAATATGCTGCCCTCGTCAGTCTTACCGAGCTGCTCCCTGCCTTGGAGGAATTTCACATCGAACATTTTTCCCGCACACACCTCCCGCACGAATTCTGGTCACAGCTCAAGAAACGCACCAGCGTCAACACGATTACCCTCCACAATATCGCCTTTTCTTCGTACTCCGCATTCGCCTCTATCATTCGAGCATTTCCTAGTTTAGAAGTTCTGCGCTTGAAATTGGTTTCTGCGGCCGTCAACTCGGAAGCACGGATTGAGGTTCAAGATGACGCTATGGTTCCTACAATTAAGACCCTCGATATCGACCTTTCTGAAGACCTCGTTCTCAGAATGTGTGACGGCATTTGTGAGGGGGCAGACGTACCGGTTTCCGTTGCACAACTCTACACCCTGCAGATTGGCTCTATCAACGAGATCAACCATTGGAATCGAGCTAGGTCCATTGTGCAGATGTCAGCGAAGACTCTGCAGAACCTTCAACTAGGTCATATCCAAACTAGTACGTGGTAACAATGCTCAGAGCTAGGACGTTTAATACTAAGAGCTTATCCATATAGATACATCTAGTCTTGATGTCCTACCTCTTCCTTCCCTGAAGCACCTCCACATCCATCTCAACGATTTCGAGGAGGACAAAAATGTCGGCGTCTTAAGATGGTGGATTCGATGCTTCAAAGATGCTACTGCCAGCTCTGTGCGTCTCGAGAAGATAACTATAACCCTCAGGGCCTACTCGCACATCTATGCTGCGTACCAAATCTCAGACTTAACGGCGATGCTGTCCATGAAAGAGGAGACGCGTATCCTCAAATATTGGTTCAATATCAAGGAACCAAAGAAGGAGGTATTCCAGGACGACGTTTGGTGTGAGCTGGATGCATACCTTCCTTTGTTAACGGACGAACTTGTTATCATTTTTACTGGGGCCGAGGCTAAGGATCCATGTGACGACAACGCTGAGGCTCCGTTCAAAAAGAGGGTCGATCGGTTGAAAGAAATCATTGGTGGCCGGATGAATCGTTTCAAGGAAGTCGGTGGGGTCTTGGTCTTCGAGCCTGTTTAGTTGCCACTACTACCTCACTAGCTGATAGTACACTACACTACTATCAATGACTTGTACGAATCGCACGACCTAATGGACTACAACGTACATTTCGCCGACGCTGGAGTCAATTTCTCCGTGATGTCTCCTTAAGAAACAGCGTACGGAGTAACTCAGCTATCTTCGAACTTGGTTACAATTTACCTGACTCCTTTCTAGAGATGCTTCTCCATCGCTGGCATTTTCGTGGTCCTGAAATGACTGCTTTGCACTTATATTATCCAGATACTGCAACGTATGAGTTTGCGAGCATCGAAAGATATACAATTAAAGGCAATAATTCCATGACTATGCCAGTAGTATAACAAACTTCGAATACAATTTTCTAAGCTATGAGAAGTGAGGTACACGATGTGGGGTTACATTTATTCGAGGCAACGAGGAGGACACGTTCTACATTTGTCACTTGCCAGTGCGAAGCGGCGATCAATGGATGGTGTGACATTGTTCGCACGGCTCTTTTGTAGTGCAGTGCACACTTTGGGCAAGAAATTCAGATATTTTCTGTATTACTGGTAGTACAACGAGCATCTAAAACAAATAGGATATTATGCTTAATTTAAATTGTGACGGCGCTGACACTCTCATCATCCTTCCGCGTCTGCATCTCGCCGAAATTCTTCAACGATTCATCGTCTTGATGGTCAAAGCCGTCGTGACGCACGCCATTGATCATCTTGGGATTGATAGAAAATGCGCCTTTCGGGATGAAGGTGGCTATCATGATGATACAACAGCATATACTATACTGTATCCTAACATAGATCGAGTCAGTTAAGACTGAAGGTTGTTATCGAGGAAGAGGGACCTACCCTGCGACACGCCGCAGTGAGGCTTTGATATTGCCAGTTGCAGAGAAGTCTTCATCGATAATATCCCCCAAGACCGAGCTTAACACGGCATAGAGGATGATGTATATCGAATACAGGAACGCCTACCGAAATGACGTGAGCCATGAAGTAGACCTTAACAATGAGAAGACTCACCATGACAGCGCCTAGATGAGAAACAGCCGGATATTTATCTGCCAAAGCTGCGAATAGAAGATAAGTGGGCCGAGGAAGAAGAAAATGGGGCAGCTTACATGCGTCGCCTGTGGAGAGTGCAGCCTGAATGTAAGCAGACAAGGAAACATCGCCGGCAGCCCAGCTCTACATGTTCTGAATTAAAAAGATGGTGTACCAAACAGGAAGCCAGACGCACCATAGATATGGGAATAAATATTCCGGCTAAACGCCATGCCCAATCTACACTGTGTCCGGTAATAGTGGTAAAATAAGGTAGAATCCAGACGATGTTAAGCTGGACAGGATATGAGCGAACGGTCCAGATAGGCTCAAAGGCGAATATTACCATGAGAGCGTCGAGACGAAGCCATGGAATCTGTAACAGATGAGATCAAAGACTGAAGCTCTGAAATAGTACCTCGTAACGTACTGGTGTGGTCACCACGTCCGAAAGCAGAAAGACTGTAAGAGCCCCGAGTAGCTGCACAGCAATTAGTACCCTCAAAAAGGAAACGAGAGCATCCAGGACGTACTTCTCCGAAATTCGAGCCTCCAACAATGATTTGACTCCAGGCGCTGACTGTCAGAGCACGTTTCGCGAAGGCAGGAGCAAGGGTGTTCTCCAGAAACCTGACAAATAATACAATTAGATAGAACGATTGACACGAGAAGGGACTGGTCAAGTATACCGATGAAGATACAGAGCCAATGCGCTTCATAAGAGACACAGTTAGCTAACCTCCAGAGTCGGGCGTGTAAACCGAAAGCTTACTATCCAGGAACCAGCCCTAGAAACGTGCGTCAAGAGGTCGGTCGGCTATCAATACATAGGATTACTCACATATAAACCTCCTGTTGCCAAGCACCATCGTAGTCCCGACCCATATGGATTCTCCAAAAGCAGAGATTCCGCGGCCGACCTGAACTAAATAGTTTTTGCTCCGTTTCGGCCGATCTACCTCATCCAGTGCATATACCTCTTGAGAATCATAGGGCGAGTAGTTGAGCACAGAAACATAGAACCAAATAACGCCCGCAATGGCGAAGAACACTAACGAAAGAAGGCGGGTGAGTAGGGCACATGAAAGTACGTCGTCACAGCATACCAGGGCTCAAAAAGAAGCTGTAGTTATTTCCAAATCGACTGATGGCGGAAGATGAAGCGAAGGCGGCGACGGTACCGGTAACCTCGTAGAAGATATGCTATTAAAAGGCAGTAAGAATGTGATCGCACCAAAGTCATTGAATTACTCACCACCGTCGCATCCATCCGTCTGAGCTTACCCACGTCTCCTCCGACGATATCACACGGGCTAAAAAAAGAAGTAATAGCATCAGAATCACGGAAAGCAGGCGGAACGTCAAATAGAGAGGCATTCGTACATGATCCTGCGTATCAATTCCACCATTCCGTATGCCACCCCGCTTAGCGTCCATATAATGAATATCTGCAACACACCATTAGTTCAGAAATAGCGCTAGACTAGGAAGGAAATGGACAAACAGCATTCGGGTTCCAACTCCCGTAATGGGTCGGACTGCTAGCGGACTCGCGCATCTTTCCGCCTAAGGGGAAGTTAGAATCCTGGATGCTAGCCCGATCAGTTCGGGCACTCTCACCGGTAGCAGCATCCACAACTAGCAAAATCATCGTCATGAGACTGAAGAACAGGACCGAGACGCCAAGGACAGTTCTCGTAGGAAAACGCATGATGAGGGGTGCAATGAGGATAGCGCCAACGCATTGGGCTGCTTGATTTACGCCTTCAGCAGCACCCACTACCATCCGACAGATGAGAAAGGAACAGAAGACGCAAGGTAGGGAAACGCACGCTTAGTAAAAGTATCTGCCTGGGCAAACCTATCCGTTGCCAACGTCGTTATTGAGCCATTAAAGAACTCAAGTCCTAGCTTGTAGAACATGATCCCACCAACATAGAAGGCCCTGGAGGAGCTTTCAGAGACGCGAGCAAGCCAGGTTCTTGAAGAATAATCGCGTACATGTTCCGTCGCTCCTCGAACGTATAGGCTGTAATTCGAGGTCAGTTATTGTTCACTGGTTGTGAAAGTAAGGATATGCTCACAGCGCCATATTTCAAGAAAACTCCGCATTGTAGACAATGATAGTAGTGAGCAGGATCAGCTTGGAAAACCAGACATGTATACTACACGAGGAAGATACAAGTACTGATCCAAGCGCCTCTTTCAAGTCCACGTGCAGGATAGGTTCCGCTACAGCACGTTCGCTTTGGGATATATGGTTCCTAGAAGCACGACGGCATCTTTAAGGTCTGAAGTCTGGATCAACGTACAAGCGGGTAGATGCAACCCCATACGGACTTCAACAGGCTTTGGACGGCGAATCCGAGCTCGCCGCTTCGAACGTGCTTCAAATTTCAAATCGATACACTGCCACGAGAAACTGTGCCTCTGCAAGTCATTCAATGCGTTGCATCAAGGGAAGCGTGAAACTGTGAAGTACCAATTGCCATTCAATTGTCGTCCTCCTTGCTTTCTCGCGTATGGAAATATGTTGATGATTCTTCTACTGGCGGTGAATGATTAATCTTGAGCAGTTTCACGATGTATTATGAGGTTTACAAGACTGGGTTTTGTGCTCTTCAATTACGAGAGACGACCTTAGTAGCTACAAAGAATCTGAGGGAAAAGACGCTACTGACGTGGTTGCATAGGTCGGACGGGTATCAAAGAAGTCACTGATGGAGAGCCGCAGCGCGTCCTTGATCCTTCCGTATACACTTGCCCGCTGCGACATACATTGGACGAGAGAATTGAGAGCCGCTGGAAGGAAAGGCGATGTTGAGAGGGTGACGGATAGTACGGTCTCCCGATTTTCCAGACCCTTCTAAGCTCTGATGCAAGGAGTGAGCATAAGACGTACTCGAGCTGGGTGCTTTCTCGTTGTTAGGAGGGCCGGAAGTAAATGTATCATTTGATTGGTCAAGAGGCAGGCAATGGATGCAGTATTGTAAGGTGCCATCAGGTAGGCTACCGTGCAGTCCGTCGATTAGTAGTTTCAGGGATTATCTATATATCGTTGACTGTCAAGTTTGGTTTCAGTACGGGAGCAAAAATCACTTACATCTAACCTAAATCCGCGGATTGGTTCGTAGGATAACAAGACGATCTGAAGAAGCCTCGAAATCGGGTGGTTTCATCCATAGCCGCAAACAAGAACATCAGATGAATGCCTAGCGTACATCCAGATGACCCGAGACAAGAGGCGGATCTGCTAGGTAAACACGGTCATGAAAAGGTACGGACTGGAAAAATCGCCGAGAGTAAAGCTATACGCAATCCTAAGACAACAGCTCGATATACTTCCGTGTGCCCTGTCAGGAAAAATTAGTCTCGGTTCATCTTGTTACAATGTTGTATCACACTTGGGAAATTGGTTTCTTCTGAACCAAGAAAACTCCTCTGAGACGAGATGGGTAGCTGAGAAAAAAAATGACCGTGCCTATCTGTCAGTATCTGTTCGGACGAGAGCGGAGAGCATCCATAGAACGGGAACGCAGGCGAGGATGCTGTTCAAAGACGAGGCGGAGAATATGGAAGGATCTCGTTGTCTGAGAGAACAGATGGCGGTGGTCCTCTTGAAGAGGAGCCGAAGAATGAGAGGACGCGAAGGTGCAAAGGAAGGTTTTCGTTCTATATCATTGCTAGAAATTTGTTCAACGGGATACCGCCTATCAACCGCCGGGTTGCTGGAGAACTCGGACTGAGGGTGTCACCATTCATAACATAGGTTCACACTTCTCAGGCTCCACCAAGCTATGAACCAGCACGGTTTGACTGCCAGCGGACATTAAGGGAAGAAGCTTCCCTTAGCCGCCGTCCCAAGGCCCAGATATGTCAAGCAAACGGGACGCGACAAACGTGCTTGTGAAGAATGACCAATACGACGTTTGGGCGGCGACCGACCTATCTCACAGCTGCGGCCTATCATGTCGCTATCGTCGGCACCCACATCTAGCAACACCTTGAGCCAGGAAAAAAAGTCTGCGCTGCCTGACGCGATGGGGTCCGATTTCGATCGGCGGATTATCAAAATTAGGGTTATCCTTACAATAGATGAATACTATAGGGAATCGGGATGTTTGCCTGACAGGCATGGGTTATTGGACAGAAGACAAACCCTTCGCAGACCCCGAATGAGAGTCGAAGTGCATCCATTCATCTTGAAATCTGTGGCAAGGGCTGCCCACTCGACGTAGTCTCCGAATCCCGTGGACGAAGTCAAAGTCCGCAAGGTCCGAACGTTCTGCAATGTCTATTATTCGGTAAGATTAACGTCTCAGATTGTAAGAAATAACACGCACCGGAGGTGTACGATCTAGATGTCGACCTCGTTCGCCTCGCCTCGTTAGAACCTATTTTCAAGAGGATTGACTAAAACTGCGGGCGATATGGAGCTCAAGCCGATTATTAGTCTTTAATCGTGGAGGTATTATAATCCAGAAGGACGCCTTCCAGTCGGAGATTGTCAGAATATGAGAGGTTTCGCAGAATAGGAGACAGTACCAATTCAATGTTAAACTGTACGGTGACAATGTTGATATCAGGAGAATGCAAGTCGTTGACTTGTTGATTATATTGCATTGCTGCTAAGGTTAAATCAGTCATTTACGCGTTAAAAAAATATGGACTGTTACACTACCTTTCGCTATCTACCCTGTATCTGAGACCACAGTGACAGTGTCACCACACAAGCTAAGAGATCTGTCTGTATGTTGTGTATCTTGCTAAGAGCGAACCGCATGCCAGTAGATATATAAAAGTCAAAGGCGAATAGGCTCTTGAAGGATAAGGAGCGTCAGAGGGAAAATCTGGGACATTGGGGGTCCGTGACCTTATGGCGATTTCCCTTTTGTCTCCATGGAAGACGGAGCAGTGCCAGGACTGCAGCAATATAAAATAACAAAGCAGGTGATGCTTGGCAGTAGCTACCTTGCCTTTTCGTCGTCGTTAGTTCGTTAGTCGTCGGTGGAGAAGGGGTTTGTTGTGACTTGTTGGTCTACGCGACTGGTCTTCAACTTGTCATCAACGCGATTATCGATCACGCGATCACGCTTTAGCCCTTCGCTGCAAACTTTTTGTAGTGAAAATTCTCATTCAATTGCCCCCGCCTTGTAGATTCTGCACCGCTCTCTAGACAATCGTACATCGACGGTGATCTTTGCCAACTTTACTCGTTTCTAGGGTCTGTCTGTTGTCTGGAATAAGTCGGCTGTCTTCAGCTCAATCGAAGTCTTAACCATAATCAATCGTTGGCTTTAGTTTCCGGCCCCATGTCAACCACGATCTTGCCAACCCGGTATCATCCCCTGCACAGAAATCTCTCGATCTAAACCGCTTTCAGATTCTTTCTTTTCTACAATGCAATAGTGATATGGACGGCGCTTCGAGTCTGCAAAAAGGCTGACATGTTGTGCGTTGTAATCAGTCCGAGCATAGTAAGTAAATCAGCATTTCTTAAAACCTGATCTAAACACTTATCCAAGGGGGTGCCGGGATGTCAGCCCGGTATATGGGGTCACCCCGGTTACCGCTTTAGTAACCGGAGGGTGTACTCGATTCTGAGAGCCTCAAGGTAGGGAAAGTTTCCGAAGAGGGTCAGGATACATATTTGAGCATCCAATAGATCTCACAAAACATTTCATGCTCTAACTCCAAGTCCCTGGAGAGTTCGAAGATTTTGGGTACACAGCCACACTGAGTCATCACCCTTACATCATGAACTTTTGAGCTCAAAAGCAATACAAAGATAGTCATTCTTCTGGCCAAATTGTTATTTAGGATATAGTAAATAACTATGAAAAGGACCTCAGACAAATTTTGGGGCCGTGTGAGGCCTGTGGCACTGGGAAGCGTCACGTGACAGGGAGGGAGGGTCACCGGCCATGGGCGAAATTTTTTATTCGACCCACTGTAATTTATATTATTTTTGGTACCCCCTTGCACTTATCAGGTGTTTAGCGTTTTTGCAGCACAACATACAGAGTATCGGTGTATACTCACGCTTTCTCAACTGAATGCCAACCATGATGATCTATGAAGTACCATGCCATAATTGCGACGAACGTGCTAGAGAGCAAGGGTACCAATCAGTTGGATCATATTCGCCCTCCGTGACCGTTATGTGACGACTCGAAAAGGAAGTCACTTAATGAACTGGCTCGCGAGCCCTCAGTAACGTGTCGCGTGGAAGTTCAGTGGGGTTGGGTTGCATCGAAGAGAAATTTCAACAAGTTCTACAGAGTTTTTTTACTTGCCTGTTATCTTTCAGGCTAATAAGGAGTAAAAGGAGTGATAATTCTTTATTTATTCCAAAAATGTAGCGAAGAATATGCTGTACCACTACTAACTAATAGTAAGCAGGCTAGTAAATATAATCACTTACTTTCTCGAGTCTCCCACGAAGAACATCGATCCCAGTGCGGTGGTGCCCGCAGCCTGCAAATAATGGCCGGCGTGTCGGGTCAGGCCATAGTCGCACACGCGCCGCCGTCGATAGACCCGATTTCCGACTACGAGTTGCGGTGTGCGGTGTCGAAGCCATGAGTTGAGTCACACGCGTTGACTGGTGGGGCGATAGCGTTAGCGGCATGCAGCCGATGGGAGAGGCGATGGGAGAGGAGGGCGGTGGCGTCGGCAGTAGTGGTGGTGGTGGTGGCGGTCGGTAGAATACATGGTTGTGGCAATTTGTCGAGTCGAGCTGGGCTGTGGTCATGTGTTCAGCTCGTCAGAGAACTTCCTCTTTTGGACTCACGTGGTGGCTGTACGAAGGGCGAATATGCAACAGCTGTACCAATCCTAGATGCCCTTCCCTCGAGATCGATTTTTTTTTGTGCGCCCATCTGGCATTAAGACAAAATGATTGTTCAATTCCACGATGAAGGCGACTAGATAACAGCGAGCTACCAACATCTCTCTACGCAGTAGACATTTTGATTATTGATCATCTTCCGACTCAGGTTCTCACTGCGCAGTCGATTCTCAATGAGGCGAGTATATCAGTCTTCTTGAGGTATATTACAATCCCCAATGGCAAATTTGTTCTTTATCCAGGATCGTCCGTTGTTCGATATATTCGCTAATCGTACGAGACATGACTACAATGGTCCTTAATCATGATGATTCTAGAATCCTTTAGAGGCCGACGTTGATGGGGGTACAGCCGAGTGCAACAACACCGTTCTGTTCGTAGATGTGAGTATAGTATTAGCCGCTGAGTAAATATACTAACGAAGTTGTTGTTTTGGCAGCAGACTACTTGGTTAGAGCACGAGGTGCCGCCGACTCCAATGACACTGATGGGGCTGCAGGTAACACCACTATGTGAAGATACATTAGCCATCGGGATGACCGGGCAAGACCTGAAAACGTACACATTCGCAGTGACATCGCCGATGGGGATCCCGAGTTGGCCCAAGAGGGTCTGAACGGCACTGGAGGTTGGCTACAATAATTCGTATGAGCTCCCTCGCTTCTTTAAACGACTTGTAGGAGACTTACGCTCTGAACAGAGTCACAGCATTGTACAGTACCACTAGCGCAGGACGCACCGCCGCGGGGAACAACGGCGGTGGCGGACGCAAGGAGGGGCAAAGCCAAGAGAGTAACGGAAGAAAGACGAACAAACATTGTGAACTGGGAGAGAGAGCTGTACAACTGTGAGGGCTGTTCGACTTGACGATAGGTAATGATTCAACGTTCTTTTATAGATTTTTAGTCCTCTAAGTCATTAACAGGAGCAAAAATAGTTTATCCAGACTCGCATTGCGCCCAGGATGAGTGGAGTGCTACGATGACACGAATGACACTGTCAGAGATCATTTCTCACATGTACATGGGCCGTAGTGGTGCGGTGTGTGTGATGTGGCGTCCAGTGGAAGCGAACATTCGTCAAATATGTCCCTCTTTGTTGTAAGAGTCTTCTCCGACGTGTTTGGCTAATACGGACTTGCGGTTCAGTTTTTTGATGAAAGTCAGTCTATTTCCGGGGTCAGATCCTAAGCTGCGTTCTTTCTGCAATACATAGATGTGATCGTATGGAGGGAACTTTGATAAAATCTCCCGTCTCCCTTGGTTGAAAAGGCTATCCGTTCGTTGAAGTCTCGAAAGCTACATACGTTGTTCTACTACTCGTGGCATCTGTATGCTGCTTCTTTGAGTCTCGAACGTACGACCCGCGAATACTGACGTGGTACAGGAAATCTTTTCCTGAAACAAATGTCGCAGAAATCCATGGACCCTAAACTACTCAGCTCTGCGATCAATTCTTCTCTGACGTACAATTTGAAAATGCTTGCGACGGCCTCAGGATTTTCCTCACAGCGCGCGCCAGCCTGACGAGCAAAACCCTTATTGAACAGTCGGCCGCATTTGTGACCACAAAGTGCGAGTCTTTGGGGCCCCACAGATGGAGCATGAAACGACGGATCCTGATGCTCTCCTTTAGAACATCTTGACCTTCCGGTATGTATAAATATACCTCGTCTCCGATGCTAGCTTAGCCGAGTTGGAGCATTGGTTCTATCCCACGCGGAATAGGCCGTAATGATAAAACCAATGAACTTGTTTGATTGCGACCTTTTGATTCCTGCGATGCACTTAAGAATGATCAAGGGTTCTGATGACACACGGTATTTTGTCAACACTCACATCATGAATGACCGAACCAAGCATGAGATTAAGCCCGACGTACTCATAGGTACCTGGATGCACCCTTTGAATGGGACTTCGAAGAACTGGGGAGTAGAACGAGAGCACGAGAAATGGTGAAGAGATTGGTAACATTATCATACCTAGAATAATGAAAGAAATTTGTACGAATGTAGATATGTGCTTGCCAACTGTCCATGAGTGCAGCGAAGCGGATCTCAGTTACCCTGCACTGATGCTGACAGGATAAATAATGGCTGTTCGGAGGCATAAGATCAACACTCTTCAAACTAAGAAGGAAAAATAATGTGCTGCGTCCCTGAAGATCTATTTTCGGAGACAATTATCAGAGGCTTGAGGACAAGGTCCAGAAAATTTGTAGGGAATGAATCACTCAAAGAATAATACGAAACGGGAAACCAGTGGCATAGTATTTGTAAACCCGTTCAATTTGGACGGGAACTTGGCTCACCATTGAATGTAAGGAAATAATAATTAATAGCAGGTCGCTCCACCTGTCGAGCTTGTACCCGAGTTGCGAAAACATCACTAAGGAACCCGTGAAACGGGTAGAATAAACAGATGAAGTCCTGGTTTAATAAAGCGGCAGTGCTTCATGCAGGAGGCAATAAACAAGCGTACGATAATATCAATAAGGACTCGCCTTGACCTGCGCTCTCGGATAGCTCATCTCGATTGAGGACATGAATTGAAGATAATGCGCCTTCTCCAGTAGAAAAAAAAAATCAGTCATTCGCGGTCACCGCAGCCCGACGCTCTATCAACGCTGGACTGAAATGCCCAAGGCACCTCAGCGTGATCGTTAAATCAGTATGATGAGCGCCATCTAGTCTAAAAAAAGAGAAAGATTTCACGAAGCCCCCCGCGAACATGATGGTAGTACGCCGCAGATTTGGGTTGTTCCTCGTACACCAGAGCCGGTAGTGCTTGAGATGCGTGCACTATATTGGGATATGCCGCCCTGTCCGGGACCACCAGCCTCGCTAGCAAAAGCTGACTATTGACGGGACACGCGACCCTATACGGACGCAAGCAGCAATACCTCAGAATAACGCAAAGGCATCTAAAGCGAGGAAAAGGTTTTGACTCTTCAGGACTCTTAAGGTGCAGCTACAAGACTTGCAGTAGAGTTAATTATAGGATTGACACTTTGCTCACGTTAGATTTATCAGACAACGAATCAGATTATTCATACCGGCGGTGTATCGACCCCGCTGTTCGCATTCACTTCATCTATCAGTCCGATGCTGCAGACGCGGCGATTGCCCTGAATGTCGTTGTTCATCGGATGCGGGGCACGCGTTGTGCAGGCCTGGATTGGCTATAATCATCCTTGGTACTAGATCCCAAAAACGCTGGCTACGTTAGATGCAGCGTCCACACAAAATGCGCGCTGAGATTCAAAGAAGACTGCAAAGCTATCCTTTAGACGAAGAAAAGACTTCGTTTTGATGTGTTTTCTCCATGTACCACATCCAGATTCGAGTCAGAGCGTCAGAGAGTCACCTGGCTGTGAAGAAAATCAGCGCTGGATCAAACATCAAGGAAAGAGCCGCCGCATTGACCAAAGAAGATATCGTTGACAATGAGGATGCCTGATAGATTCCGAGGTGTTGAGCGATCGATCAAGATCATGTTGAAAGCGCAGAGAAAACATAAAGAACACAGAGAGATTAACGATAACGCGGACGGTACGCAGAAATTGAAGTACGTGAAAATATTGGCGAGTGCTAAAGCTGAAGTCAAACAGAATGGAAAGCACCCGATAGCAGGTGCCAGAAGTAAAGGAATTAAGTGCAAGTGCCAAGAAAACAAACCCGGACCGTGGCGCCGAACCCGCCCTAAAGTTCTTTAAACCAAACACCGGCCCGTTCGCCGATGCTATCATGCGCGCGCCATCAACTACCTATGTGACATGTCTTTAGTCTTTGTTAACATTGCAAGAATTTCGACCGGGAACAGGAAAAGCTAGCGAAGTCATGGTATACATGTGTCATATTGCCCCTGTCTAAAATATCGAAAATGGTGATCCGCTGTACTGACATATTTGTCTTTTTCTTTCCTAGACTAGACAACGACTATGACAGCCATACCGTACGCCATTCCCGCTGCCGGGGTTCCAGCGACACCAGAGCCGAAGCCCAAAAGGACTCGAACTCGGAGAACTATTGTGAGTCCCTCTTTGAAGCTGTACCTTAGTGACCAACGTTCAACGGTCATCCAGAAACGAACGGATGCAGCCAAGGAATTCCGTCTCAAGCCTGCGGACCTTGATACTCTCACCCCAACTAGGCAGAAGGACAATCCATATGGCGGAAAAGTGACCTTTTACAAAATTGATGAAGTGGAGGCTTTGGCGGAGCGACTCCATGAAGATCCATCTTCTTCACAGTCTCCAAATCGTCCCCCGGTGACGAGGAAAAAGAAAGGTGGATCAATCACTAAAACTGATGCTATGGCTCACTACTCCGTGCGTCATTCTCTTTTGAGTCCCTATAATCAGACTCAAATGTTTGTACCATAGCTTCAGCTAGTTCATATGGACGGGATAAAGCCTCGTGAGGTAAAGAAAAACCCTCATGACGAATCTCGGAGCATGTATATCTATAATGTTGTCGACGTAGAGGTGCGTTCAAGTTGTTGCGGCTTTTTTGGATTCGTCTTAATCAGCTCTTTGTTAGGAATTAGCGAAGGAAGTTCATGAACCAGGATATAGGCTTCCAAAGCGACCAGCGAAGTTTTTCATGATGCCGGACCTCGACGAAGAAGATCTTTACCCTGGGTATCATAAGTGGTACTAGAGGAAATGTAACTTATCTATGTACTTTATTGTAGTTCATTGCTGATCTGGTATTCTAGAATATCTGTTTGTCGTTCGTCACATTTATAAAATCACTATCTCATTCGTAACAGTAACCCTTTCTTTTCTATGCAGCGTCTTTCTCTCCTGCTCTCTGAAATTCAAAGTCCTTCCAGCAGTGGCAGTTTCTTTGAATTTGCCCGATGGCCACTCAACATCTCGCTGGATATGTTTGCGCTGTCATGAATTAGCCGCGGAAACACCAAGGCTAAATGTTTTCGGAAGCGAGTGCCGGGACTTCCGTATCCACGTGACATAGTGTTTGTTTCGAAATCAAATTTCGGAGGCCGTGAAGTCGTTCTTCACGACGTCGATCAAGCTCAAGCCGCGACCGTGACTTTACCTTTCTACGTTCCTATTGACATCAGTCATTGTTACGAATCATATGGCTACTTTCACTGAAGGTACGACCTTTAGTAGAAAGACTTGTATGTCGGTGGTATGGATGACATTGATAGGCATCGACGACTCATATAGCTGGCCGTGCACAATTCTGTGCCACAAATGCAGCAGAAGCCTACCTTCTATGAAAGATCCCAAGATCTCTTCTTCTGAATTCTTCTTCGAATTTCGCGAGCTCTACTCCCCTTCCGAGTCGGACATTCTGGCCATTTCTGGCGTTCGTTCACAAATGGCTAATGAAATTAACGCGTACGATGCGGAAATCCTTCGTATCCAGGGGACTCTCGAGAAGCTGAACCGAGATCGCGATCGGTTGAAGAGCTACGCTGATCATTATGGCGCCCTACTCGCGCCAGTCCGGCGGTTGTCCTACGATGTCTTGCTTCAAATATTTGAAGAGGCTTGCAGGCAGGAGTCCGACCTCTGCCCATCAAATGTCCCTTTCCTTCTGGGACTGGTCTGCAAGCGCTGGCGCGACGTTACCATTGACTCTCCCAGTCTATGGTCAACCGTTGTCATTCGCTTACCATCAAAAACGTACTTTCCTTTGTCTCGATGGCACTCTATTCATGAAGTAGTTAAACTTCAGTTACTTCGGTCGGGGTGTATGCCCTTGGTCCTTCGGTTTATGAGTCCAAAGCTGGTGGTCATCGATGATTACACCTTGGATAGCATCACCGAGACTCTCGTCGCCCATCGGTTTCGCTTTCGTGAAATTCGAGGTCACGCGAGAGTCATAACAAGGCTACCAAGCGGTCTGTTGGGTTCCTTAGAGAGCCTCATCATGGAGGGCTATATGGAAGATAGCCCTCACTATGCATATGATCTTCCAAACCTTCACACCCTTACGATACGCAACGGTGTTCCAATTGGTTGCTTTGACCTTCCACGGCACGTACACACACTCAACCTGGAATTTCGGCCCGGAGACGTTGGCGCCGTCGTCTACAACCTCTCTCGAATGCAGAACCTGCAATCCCTTACAGTCGAAGCGTACGGCCTCTGCGGAGAGGAAGATGAAAATCATTTTGTCAGCCTTCCTACGTTAACTTCCCTCACTTGTCGGAATATGTATTTCTACACCAACACTCTTTCTCTTTTCCTTGGATCCATCGATGCTCCTGCTTTGACCGATCTCACCGTCATCGGCGGAGCTATTCACACGCATGCCACTGTATCCCTAATTCGACGTTCCCGCTTGCCTCTACGAAAGCTCACAATTATCACCACTTCCTACGCTACCGGAACCGTGGAAGGCTCTGATTTCATTGACATATTTAGGGTAGTGCCGGACTTGGTCAGTCTGACGATTCACGACTTCGCAACATCAGACACGTTATCAGAGCGGCTTCTGAACGAACTGAGGTTCGATAATGACCACGACCACCTTCTTCCTAAACTCGAGCATCTTGAGCTTGCTTGGGTCATGCCTTGCGTCATGAATCCTGCTGACGCGACAATAAATCTCATAGAATCCCGGCATATCGGCTGTAGCAGTTATCGTGGTAGAGAGTCGGACATACCTCTGAAGTCAGTCGCGCTGGGCTGGCCTCTGCTGCTACAAGATCTCGCTTTTCGGAGAATGGAGAGTACGGGGTTACAAGTGAGGGAAGTAGGTCCCATACAGGAGATCACTCTCATGTCTAAGTATCAATAGAATCCTTCTATACCGTCACATTGTATCCATAGGATTACTGGTCTGAAAGGATACACACTTTTTCCATTGTAATTTAAATAAACAAGATAGTCCATTGCGTACGCTCGAAGTGGTTCATTTCAGGAGACGAATGATTTGAGAGGCGTCTCAAGATTCTCAGCGCCTTCAAGTCTTCGTGAAGATAACTTGATGTCTCACCGAAATCGCACGGGCTGCGCAAGATGCAGTGTTGGCATTATATTCTTTAACAAGAAGGTCAACGACGAGGGTCACTGAGTTCTTGACCAAGCCTTTACTCTGAGAACCCCCAGCGACAGGCGAAAACTCGGGTGCTGATGAGGGAGAAATTATGTGGGGTCCTATTACAAAGGGCGCATTCAAAATCTCCGAGTCGTTAAGGACGCATATAGTACTACACACCAAAACGCCTAGTGACCGAAAATAGCTTATTGGCATGCGGATAACAGTCACTGACCGGAACACGCCGAACGTTCGATAGGTAGTGAGCAGATTGAATACAAGTCGGGTCCAGTGGTATCCACTCTCGAAGGCGACCTCGATGTCAATAAATATTAACATTGAGCATCGTCTACACTTAAACTCCTCGTTTCATCCTAAACACCAGAACACCTCGATCTCGCGCCCGGGGCATCCCTTCCTTAATCGCGTCCTTCAGCGGTTCAAAATCCGCCGCATCGCCCTCAGATGGAAGTTTGGTCATGAATTCTTCCAGGCCCTGAATCCCAGCTAGGGCGTTATCCAGCTCAGACCATAGCTCTTTTTCAATGAGATGAAATGACATTTCTTCGTCAGGCGCCAGCTTGGGTGGAATCGCGAAGGGGTGGTGGTAGAAAGTACTCCGAAATACATTGGCAACAAAAGCCCTGTACAAGCGAGGATAGTGTGGGTCGGCATACAGGGAAACGTGGATCTTCGACAACTTGATGTCCGGACAGGAGAGGCATGTTATCCACCACCCCAAGATATCTTGTTCGTTCCTATGTTCGTAGTCGTTTAAGTTGAGGTGAAGATGGTTTAAAGAGGGCGGAAAGGGCAAAGCGACTAGCTCGTCAGGATCTAGGGAGGAGAATTAACATGTGAGAGCGGAACTTGACATCAGAAAACGACGCACCCGCTCGAATATCACCCACTCGAAGTTTTAGAGGAATGCCACCCGATTTTTCAATGATAGTCTTGATGGAAGTTAAATCACTAACTTCCCGGACATTCAAGATTCGAAGATGCTGTACAGACAACGGGGCTGAATTCTGAGCGATATCATTTGAGAGGCACACGAGTATATCCTCGCAATTGTCGAGTTCGAGTATGCGAACGCGGGGAATTATGGGCGCGCTTCCAGGCTCCTCCAAGTCGGTAACGCTGCTGCTATCGTTACCCAAAGACACGGACAACAATGCCAATGTGTGAAGTTTGGGGAAAGCTTGTATGAAGGAAGCTGATGCGTGGTACGGTGCGACAACTGTTTGACGGAGATCTACCATAGGAATGTTGTAGCGCTTCCCCTTGGAACTTCCGATGAATGATAGGTGGTCCCAAGGGATACCCTCGAAGTGGATCAGTTTTAAGGAGATGAGCATTTCAAGAAGACGCCCGAACATACTGGCATGAGCGGCTGCGTGATCTTCTTTTGAGCCACAGATCTTCAGACTATCAACAAATAGCTCAACACCCTTCGATGCGGTACAGATATCATAGAACTTGTCGCAGTCGCTTGAGCTATGCAAGATGACGTGCTTGAATCGGTGATGACGGATACGAATGAGAGTCGATCGTGAGAGCAAAGCAGCATTACGAAGGCTCCCGCCTTTTTCGACGAGAGCATCAACAACAAGATCGCTGAGCTCTTGACAGAGAGGCCACTCCATGAGTCTGCGGTGGGTGAACGGAGAAAGAACAGGAGAGTCGGCAGATATCTAAGTGCTGGGACAAAGAAGTCCATAGAAACAGAACAATGTTTTGGTTGTTGTATTTTGCCACACCATGCGCACAAGTGCCGCTGGACTTCAGGGCGTCGGAGATTTGATGACTGCATGGTTCGAGCATCGTGTTTTCGTCGATTACGGGGAGGTGCCCACAGGAAAATCGACATCGCTAACAGGTACAAGACATAGTCAATACCGACACCTAGCTAAAATATAGAAAATACTTACATGCAAGTACCACATTCTTGCCGATCTCTATCACATATCGAAAGGTCAAAATATTTAGTTTTCGATTTCTGCGTTACTATGAATTTATGAAGTTAAAAACGAATAATTATAGATACCAGTGGCGAGAGCTCCCAAGACTATGGTGTTTGTGGGCTCCCGAATTTTAATGAATATGAATCGGAATTGAGCCTAGGTTGGCTTCAGAGTTTTTTAAGGAGATAATTTGGTGACTCTGAGGTTACGGTTGTGAACAGAACAGTTTGCGAAGGATTTAAAGGTAAGGGAGAACCCTGAGTCATAGTTTTCCTGTCAGCGGCCAGGCCCGTCCCGGTCCGCTCCCGGCTCCGCTCCCAGTCGATTGTGTGCCTTTCCACCACCACCACCACCACTTACCGCTACCACGACTGCCACCGCGACCACGACCACGACCACTACCTAAAACAGCTCGTGGCACACCTACTGAAGCCTTGTTCTAGTTGCCAGTAGGATGGTACGTTGGACGGTACCCACATCGTATTGGTTCACCAGTCCTAGTCATTCTCGACATGAGCAAAGGTTCCACGAGCAATTACCACCACGAATACTTCATACCTCGCTACTTCTTCATCCATAACACTCCCTTTCGCTCAAACTCGGCATTGACTTTGAACACTGTTCTCGTTGCAATGTCTCAGCTATGTCTTACATGGCACTCCTCTCTCTTTCCACAACAGCGCACCATTTCGACTATGGCACGAGTCCCTCCTTGCCAGGAAAGATGTCATTGAGGGAATTGTCTTATCCTTCGAGTGATATCATTCAAGGAGCCGCGGATTGGCCTTCAGTTCATCTCTTCCTCTTCCACGCACCCTTACAACCTCCATTGGCATTTATCACTCTGTAATGCCATTGCAGGGTGACAGCCATATTTCTTGACTCTCGGTATCCCGGGTCGACATCATCTGCAGCTGATGTCAGCGAGGCGCAGCTGGTCTGCGATGATCAGGATCACGGTAGCTTGTCAGGATTTAGAGGGAATGTGCACATTCGCTATTACTTCAGGCTCATGCGCTAGTAGATAATGTTGCTACCACCGTCGCTACTTTTTACAATGAGCCATCGAGGTCGGTAGGAGTAGTTTACTTCTATTTACCTGAGCTGTATCAGCGGAGATGGCCAATCAATCCAGTTTTCCAGTTTTCCACTTCCCATGAGGTCCTTCACTTCTCACCTCTCGTCCGACTTGTGCTTTACATCTATGGGCTCTTCGAGGGGGCCATACCTCGCCGTTGAATACAACTCTAATTCTCAGGTCTTGGAGACCACAACCACGAGCCTACCTTAGGCTTAAATTGGAACCCAATCAAATGCGACGTGCCGAAAATAATCACTTTGCTTGACCCCGTGTGGTACCGGCGCTTGTCGTTACCCTTCATCTCGCCCGTTTCGATCTGTCTGTTCAAGAAACGCAGATCTGCAATATTATCGGTCTCTGATCTCTCAGAAGGTGAGTTTATGTTTGTCGCAAACTCTCTTACCTTTATTCTGAACGCTCTCCAAATGAATTAGCTCACATAGTAGCCACTGAGGCACCCGTGTTGAAAGCTACTTTGATCTCAGGAATCGAGATTCCTCATCGTAACAGCCCTTGTGCCGTAGAATCCAAAATGAATCGTGATATGTATGTAGGCTGGTCTTCAATTCGAACGACTTCATCTTACTCTCATTAGCTATCGTCATCCATATGGCTCTTCCTCTAGTTCTCCTTTGTCGACGTCTAGTTCGGCAGCGGTAAGCCCCATGTCATTTTACCTTTCTCAATTTCCAACTAATTATCTCCCGTTTCAGACATCCCTGGCGGCGCCTACCAATAGGCCTGCTCCAATCCATGGAGTGCCTCTCGATGTATTAGAAGAGATATTTACCAGCCTGATCCATAGCTTGGTCCTTACTGTCGACGATTATCATGGCGACCGCTTTCCTTCCTGCATGCTCACCATCTCTCATGTGTGCATCTATTGGAGAGACGTATCGTATTCTCTCGCTTCCTTGTGGTCCTTCATCTTTGTTCCAGTTCGATACTTGATTTTGAGGGACGAGCACTACAGAGAACGCCGGGATGTTGACATATCGATCCCGCCGGCGTTAATCAACATGTACCTTCAGCGTTCAAAGGACTACCCATTGTCTCTTTTCCTGTTCCGAATGCATGACAACATGCGGAGGAAAGGATTAAGGATAGCGGAAGATCGCACATCTGATGCCATAGCGTTACTTCGTACGCAGGCTCACCGTTGGCGCGAGCTCTACATATCTTCCGTTCCCTCAGAATTCAAGGATCTTCCCAAACTCTTTACAGGATTACGAAATCTCACTTCGCTCGAGCGACTTACCTGTGTAAAGCCCTTCGACGTATGGAAGTTTCGTGCGTTCACCACCGCCGCGAATCTTCACTGGTTAGATCTTGGAGAATACGTCCGTCCGGGTAGAATTTCGTCGCCCTTCCCTTATGCCCAAATCCTCCATCTTATTCTTCGGTCACTCGATTTTCAGTCGACGTCCTTATTCCCCAACATCACTAATGTGACTATGTACGGTACTCCCCCACAGCATTTCCTTTCACCCAGTCCCGCATTAGCATCTAACCTCGTCTCGCTCACCATCTGCCTCACCTACTTCACCCAAGAACATCTCCCCCTCTATCGGGGTAACGTCTCCCTTCCTCGACTTCGGGACTTGACCATCATCTACGTCGGCCCCGTCAGGAACCCTTTCAAAGCGGAATACCTCACTCAAGACTTGATCACGGTATTCTCCCACAAAATCCAGCATCTTACTCTCTGGCGGGTACCCATTTGCGTAAAAGACCTTATCACAATCCTCGAGCCTCTCACTGAACTCCGGCACCTCGGTGTACATGACCCCCTCACGCCCGTGTACAGGCCGTACTGTCCTATCTCGCACGAACTGATCCAGCGCCTCGCCACGGATCCATTGTTCCTTCCCCATGTGAACTCGCTCGACCTTGTGTGGCAGTGGCATGACGTTGATGAAGGGATGATCATGGATATGCTACTGTATAGGACAGGTAGCACACGGTTCGCGAAGCCATACGTCCCGCCGTCGTACTTGAATAGTCTCATTGAGCAGATGAGGCGCTGGGTCGTATGACAGTGCTTGTGGTTGAGAATACCTTCTACGTCAAACTGACCAGGCTCACTTTTGGACACCCCCGTAGTTAACGGGATCTTCTCGAAGGAAAGACAGCCGGTTCTTCAGTCGGGTTGCAGAAGCTTGTAGAGCAAAGATTGCGGATAATACGCATGTACAGTCTCATTATGTCGACGTTATCAATACGCCAGGGTCTTTTGTGTCTATCTGAGTTGCTGCTTTTCCCATTTACCAAAAATGTCAAAGAAGTGATTGAGTTGACTATATTCACGGAAAGAGAAAAAAACATGTCATAACCCTAATGCATGGCAACGACAAATACGAGCGACGCCGTGTTAGTCGCGTGTCCTACAGTCCCTGCCCATCTAATTATCTCGACCTCCAGCGACCGAGTGTTGCTTCCACGAGCAGCAGACTTAGTACATCCAGTCGTTCACACGTCGCTCTGCAAAACCATTAGGCCAAAAATTTCGACGGAACATTGAATTTGGACCCTTACCCTGATATCGAACTTCTCCGCTCGGCAAAAATAGATTCTGCATTCTGCGGACAGCGTACTCACGTCCGATGTTTCTTCTTGACACCGCCGGGTTTCTCATACAGGTAGGCATTTGGACGCCGCCACCACACATGGCATTCTATCATAGATGGCATCTCTCAAGTTCGTCAGACATAAAACCCGTCTAGTAGCGAACGCGTACTTACCTTCTCGCTTCTAGCAATGCTCACAAATCCGCGCTCTCTCCTTCTTCTTGCCACGGCAGCATTCGTAGTCGCGTTGACCCCAACACAACGATGCTCCGGCTACAACCAACTCGTCCAGTGTTGCGAGAACGTCGTCATCGCTAACAAGGCTACCTTGAACGTCGATGCAGGACCGCTAGACCCCTCTAAGCTGGTTGGGTTCGACTGCAGCCTACCCAGGATTGTTATCGCCCAGTCGGCTGTGAGCTGGTACGTTGCCATTTCACTGTTGTCGAGGTTTACTTGCTGAACGTGATGCATATAGTTCGAGCCCCACTGCTACGGAGTTATGTTGCAGTACTAACATCTTCGTCGCGAACGACGGTAAGCACGACTGTGTTCTCTGGCGCTAGACAAAAAAAGCCTTACCAAACTACAGGAACTTTCACCGCAGTCAATTGCACAATGGCCGCGGTCTGAGTTTGAGGGGGGGATTGGAGGTCTGGTACATCAGCATGGCTGGTTCGTCGTCTTCCAGAGGAGCGCATTCTTTGTAGGAGGGCCTTCAGAGTTATTTTCTTTGAGATGAAGGGATGAGGAAAATGCATCAATGGGTTATCGATTACGAGTAGCGCTTACTGGACAAACTTTCGCTATTCGGATACCGTCCGAACTCGTAAAGTACATTGAATAGCAAGTATTTGTTGCATAAACAAGATCAGTCATCAGTGTTGCAGCGCACTGTTGCGAGTTGAAGCCTGGTCTAGATTGCTGGTACCTTCCGGGAGTCGAACGGCGAGGCAGAGCGAATCATGGCAGAGAATTCGGCCAGTACTGGTGGTACCATTGTTCCACTATCAGAAAGATTAGAGGGATAGACGTCGAAACGGAAGTAGCATGCGTACGATGGCCTTCCATTCTCTAGAGTCTGATGTGCTTCGCTTGGCGAGGAATTCTCCGATGCCTCGGTGTGCTGAAACGCAGTCTTCACCAGTGTTTGGACACGACTATAGCAGACAGCTGAAGTTATGCTTGAGAACGAGGAGGAGGGAGAAAATGCTGGCACACAGGAGCTGGTGACGGTACGAAGCAACAAGGATGTCCGACAAACAAGCCTCAACAACGCGTATGGGCACTCGGACCGGATCCGATTTTCTCTCTTCTGTTCCAACTCTGCAAACCAAGGTCCGATATGGCCAAAGGCACCGAAGTTACCTCGAAATTTTTATTCTTTCCGCCTCTAGAATTTCTTGCTGCACCTTGCTGGCACTCTTTCTCGTCTTTTTCGCTGTTAATGACCCAAGCACGTACTATTGGAATCGCGGGGCTCGAGGCGCCGGAATGAGCGATGAAAAGGAGGGTAAATACCCGATGCAAATGAGATGGCGTACACATCACAAGTAAGTCCTTTTTTATAATTATGCGGCAATTCTATCTAAAGGCCGTGGGCAGAAGCAGCGAATACTTACCAGGAATAAAAGAATGTTAATGAGCAGCGACTGAGAAGGGAGCGTCATGATCAGCATCGTAATGTGTGCTCGAATTTCTAACAGTTACAGCCCCAGCTAACTGATTTCAGTCATTTTGCTATCGTGGTTTGACTTCGTCTGATTGACATAGCGACATACCACCAACGCCTCTTGTACCAAATGTCTCACTGCTTCTCATATCAACTGGTTTGCAAGATCGCCTTCAAGGTCTATTATCATCAAGTCCTGTCTTCCTGCGTTTACTACTCCCGATCACGCTTGCTCGGTCCATTAACTCCGCCTGCTTCCTTGCTTTCTTTACATCTGACGACCCTACTTTCTTCGATAATACCTACTCGATAACGGCCTGTGTAGGTTCTTCCGTTTTCGAGAAGAAAACCTCGTCTCATTTGATTACAGTATTTGCTTTATCATGCCTATCAATCGGTGTAGTTCTTCAGGACCCTAAGACCCTTCGCAAGCGCAGCCTATACGGCAGCTTTATATCCAAGCGCTACCATGCTGCTGCATCCCAATGATAAGACAGTTATTCCAGCAAATAGGCAGGGCGGACTCCCTATCGGAAATATCCTTGGCGCTAAAGTTTATATAGAGCATCCTTTGATCTCCGCCGAGGCTTCTTCATCCGTAGCTCGCCATGGCCTCTGCAACTCCAAAGAAGATTTCGTTTGATGAGGAGGACGTCGTCGTCGAGGCGGTTGCCTATGACACCCAAGATGACAGTGAAGGTAGGCAGCTCAGCCATTTCAGCCGATGCTGACTGGCATACCGTTCACAGTCACTATCGCTTCCGAGTACACTCCTGAACAGTACAAGAAGCTCAGACGCAAGATGGATTGCTATCTCCTTCCACTGATGTGGCTTTGCTGTGAGTCGCTAAGCATGTAGCTTTCTCTAACGCTAATACATTCGTTATCAGACGGTATCCAGCAAGCCGACAAGACTGGCCTAAGTGCGTCAAATTCCTCTGAGCGTCACTACAAACCTCGAACGTCTTACAGGCACCATGGCAACATTCGGTTTGCGTGAGGACACTGGCTTGGTCGGGCAGCAGTACTCTTGGTGAGTATAGTACCGTTTTCTATGATACTATGCCGACCATTTACATTGACCATTAGGCTGACAACGGTGTTCTACCTCACTTACATGTGCTTCGAATTCCCATCTAATATTCTCCTTCAACGATGGCGGATGGGGAAGACTCTGTACGTGTCCATTCTTCTGCCAAGGAATGATCAATCGAGGTCTGTACACAGATCGATCTACATGGTACATTCATACTTTCTCCCTCGACCTTTCTAACTATCTCTGATAGATATGTTGGGGGGCCGTCGTCTTATGCATCGGTTTCGGTTGGTCCTCTGCTCGATTCTCTCAACCATCACAAGTGCTAATCAAACCCACAGCAAAGAACTTCAAACACCTCATCGCCTTGCGCGCCCTGCAGGGATTCTTCGAATGTTGCATCAGCCCGGGGTTTATCCTCATTATCGGAAGTTGGTACACTCGGCGAGAACACTCATCTCGCTCTCTGGTTTTTCAAGTTTGTTCTCCAGCTCTCTCGTGTTCCTCTTACTACGCTTACCTTCTCGCCAAATAGAGCGCGAATGCAGGATTCGGTGTCATTTCTGATCTAACGCTCTATGGAATTGGCACGCTTGAGTATGGTGGAAAAGACATCCAGGCGTGGCGATATATGTCCTATGTACGGCAACGTTTTTCTCTGGACTTTACACCCGCTGACCTACCGACAGTTCCTCGGATCCCTCACCATCGCTGTCGGCCTCCTCTGTTTATACTTTCTCGGCACACCATCCGAAGTTCCTTGGCTCACGAAGGAGGAAAAACGGATGGCTAACACTAGGATCCTCGAGAATCAAAGCGGACATGACCGGACGGGTACCAAGGTGTGGAAGTGGGACCAAGCTCGGGAGTGTTTGGTCGATCCATGCGTATGTATTCCCAACACTCGTTATTCTCGTGCCGTGCTGAGATCGATTCAGTTTTACTTTGCAGGCATTAACGCCTTTCTGTCATCGGTAGGCTTATCACCTTGGTCCACGAACATTTGTTGACACGTAAATAGGTACCTAACGGAGGCCTTACAACGTTCGGAAGCATCATTAACACAAGTTTTGGTTTCAGTACGTATTTTCTTGATTCACTACAGCTGGCCATTGATTATATCTTGGGACAGCGTCTCTACAAGTGATCTTGTATACTATCCCTCGGAGTATGACCAGTGTTGTGATCTTCGTCATCATTGGACTGGTTCGCACCATTCTATGCTCCATGTGCCGCTCCCAAATTCATATAATGATAGGTTACGTCAAAGTGGAAGAATCTCCGTCTATGCATCATGGCATTCGCGACGATCCCTCCATTCATCGGCTTCCTTGGGATGGCTCTCATCGAGACGAGTCCGTCCACTAAGGTCCTCATTAACATTCTTTTCTCCATTTTATTCCTGTTCTAATGCTCTGAATAGTGGACGAAATGGGGGATGTACTACATGACCGTAAGATTCCTTCCAACAAAAATTTCCCATGGCTTGACGAACACCTCCAACAGGTTCCGTTTGTGCTGAGCCTATTCTTGGGGTGGACGCTTATCCCTTCGAACCTTCCCGGACGTACTAAGCGAACGGTGACATCTTCGTTTACGTTCATCGGGTGCGTTGACCTATTTTCCTTTGATCTTCACTGATGAACATGATCGTACAGGTACTGCGTCGGAAATATGTGCGGATCACAGATATTCAAGACGAAGGACGCAGTACGTTCCTGCTTTCTTTCTTTGAAACTCTTCATAATCCCATTTTCTAGCCAACCTACACGCCGGGAGTCATCGGATGCAGCATATGCTTCGGGCTAGAGTTCCTCGTCATCGTTGGTGCGTGCGCTCTTCTTTATCGCGAGAGATCGGTCCTGACTCGGAGCTTTATCATAGCTTGGCGGGCGACTCTGGTTTTGCGGAATAGACGTCGGGACAAGGCTATGCTCACGGATGGGCTGACCCAGGAGGAGAGAGAAATGCAAGGAAAGATTAATGGAGAGTCCGATATGACGGACTTTGAGAATCCTCATGTGAGTCTTCAGTCATCTCCGAGTCTATTCGTCCAGCCCTCATTACGTTTGATAGTTCCGTTATACTCTTTGACGCTGGATGTTGATTTAAATAACTTTATTCATGGTGACTCTGACACAAACTGTAACGAGCATATGGGGTTTTCCATTTTTACTTCTACTTTCTCCCAGTGGAAACGATTCTGAGATACCGCGTCGCAACATTGGCATCCTCATAGTGTTCCTAAATTTTACTGCAATGTTACTTGTCGGCACCGTGGCATCGATTCGAAGATTTCATTCTTCGAGACGTCTCCGACCGGGTCGAGGTCTGCGACGCGTCTAGAAGACTAGAATCGCAGAAATCAATAGCATCTTTGAGCATCTCGTCAAAGAGCTGATCAGCGTCGAATTGGGCTTTGGTCAAGGTTCCGGTCAGCAGAGGCACCGAGAAACATCCTCGTGAGCGGAGTTTTAAACAGGGAAACCAATTCGACTGTTGCCGTGCCTTCTGGATCGATTTCAGCAAGCTTGATGTAACATGTTTCATGCTGCAGAGCTGTGGCACTGCGCCGAATACTCGATCTCTGGTACATCACTGATACCTTTTGGAGGCGTCTTGGGGGCGTCATGGGCGGATGACGGAAAGAGTGTATTGAGACTAATTGAGAGTACAGAGAGTCAAATAAAGCTGAAAGAAAGACAAGTTACTCGTCAGATTCTGACACGTGTTATGTAATCATCACGTGTTGCTCAATCGGTTTTTCCGACTCTCGAATTTCGAAGCCTTGACCTTGAACTTCAAGCATCTCATTACCCTGCGCACTGTGAGAATGCCGTATTGGTCCTATTCATCCTTGTTATCGGGAGCTGGTACACCTGAAGGGAACTTTCATCCCGATCCTTGGTGTTTCAGGTTTGTCCGTGCACGCGGTTACAGTTTCATTTCGTCATGATTGAAACGTTTTTGTCATCGATAAGTGTGTCGTTCAGTGGTTGTAACACTTCTGATGGCTGTATAGGTGTATACTCTCTATATAGGATGTTGATTTGTGTAACTTTATTTGCGGTGGCTCTGACCCTAGCTGTAAACGAACATTGGAAGAATTCATTTTTGCCTCCATCTTCTCTTTGCGTAAGTACTTCTGGGATATTTCAGCTATCTAGATTCTATGTCCCTCACACTGCTTATGTGTGCCAGGCACCATGATATCGTTTCGAGGATATGACCGATTGTTAATCAAAATCCGAGATGCGCGCTGGACAGACGCGTCACGTTGTAGGTGGAGGTAGACCTTGAGCTCTAACTTAAGAGCAACATCGAACTGAACTGCCCGACAGAACGTGGACATGGCATGGGAACCCCGAGGCATGGCAAAATAAGATCGCAATGCACGATTCTGCACCGCAAAGGACAAACAACGAAATGATCCATTAAAGATGCGGATGCGGTACGCTTACAGAGGCGACTGAATGGAATACACGCTGACTTCAAAAATTGTTTAAGTATATAAGTCGGTTGACGGTAGTCGGTATTCTAACAATTACAGCACTGTGTTCACGATGCTCACAACACATTCAAGAAAGAGCGAATTTCCGGAATTGTGAGTCGATTCTTCACCTAGCGAAATCACTGTTCAATACTTTATTACTCGTTGTGATTTGTACAGGAAAGAGGAGACGACGCTTGACGATGTACCGCTTGCTGTTACTGATTCAACCGAGTACACTCCAGAACAGTACACGAAGCTCAAACGCAAGGTGGACTACTATCTGCTTCCACTTCTGTGGCTATGTAGTCAGTAGTTGTTGCGTGTCATTCTCTGCGTCTTATTTCATCCATTATCAGGTGGTCTTCAGGAAGCAGACAGGGAGATATTGAGTGCGTTAAACCTATTATTCGAGTTCACGCCAGCCATGAAAGCCTTAGGTCCTATGTCCGTTTTTGGTTTGCGCGAGGATACTGGTCTCGTTGGGCAGCAATACTCATGGTCGGTGTGCCGTCTGCCTATGATGCAAAAATGTGATTCGTGTAACTTCACTGTTCTACTAGGCTTACGACGGTCGTTTTTATCGCATACTTGTGCTTTGAATTTCCGTCCAATATTCTACTTCAGCGTTGGAGGATGGGGAAGATTTTGTATGTGGCTCTTCTCTAGCTGACCCAGCGCCATTCACTTTCCCCCATAGATCAATATTCACGGCAGACAACATTTCACCCCTTACATAGCTATGGTGTTCTAAAATTTTCCGATAGATATGTATGGGAATTGTGACGTTATGCATCGGCTTTGGTTTGTGTTATTTTCATTTAGATCATTATGAGTGCTAATGAAGTTTACAGCGAAAGACTTCGGGCAGCTCGTCACCCTACGGGTATTGCTGGGAATATTTCAGTGCTGCAATAACTCTGGGTCCATATTGATGGTTGGGAGTTGGTATACTCGGAAAGAACACTCGTCGCGCTCCTTGGTCTTCCTGGTGGGCCGGTGATTATGCACTTCACTTCTGTAAACATCTCACCGATATTTATGAATAGAGCTCGAACTCAGGATTGGGGATCATCGTCAACCTGATTTTGTACGGAATCGGCACTCTAGAGTATCGCGGCACGGACATTCAGACATGGCGATATATGGCTTATGTAGGCATTTATTCGTGAAGATATACCAACTCACCTACTTATCCTTAGTTCCTCGGCTCACTCACCATCTTTGTCGGCATCGTCTCGCTGCATTTCCTCGGATCACCGTCTGAGGTCCCATGGCTGACAAAGGAAGAAAAGAGGATGGCTAATACCCGGATCCTGGAAAACCAGAGCGGACACGATAGGACGGGTATTAACTCGTGGAAGTGGTATCAGGTTCGGGAGTGTTTGGCTGATCCCTGTGTAGATACATCAGCTCTCTTGATCGAGCTCGGCTCATTGTGTTTGCAGGTTTACTTTACGGGAATTGCTGTGTTCTTGACTGCGGTGAGCCATCGCCTTGCATTGGGGTCATGATGATGTTGATCGAATAATGGTTCAATAGGCGCCCACTACAGGGTTCTCAGCGTTTAGGAGCATCATCGACACGGGCTTTGGTTTTAGTATATATCTTCTCCTCGAGGCAGCTGATAATCCATTGACCTATTCCTACCTTGCATAGCTCCCCTTCAAGCAATTTTATACCACACTCCGGAAAGTGCGGCAGCCCTAGTCATATGTCTTCTTGCTGGATTCGTATGCGGTGTTCTACTTTTGGTGCGAGCAATGAAACTAATAGTCTCGAAACTGTAGGCAACGACGAAGCGGAACAATCTGAGACTGTATCTCATGGCCTTCGCCCTTATCCCTGGGTTTATTGGCGTCCTCGCGATAGCTCTGATTGAAACAAACAAGTCAAACAAGGTTGGCAATTTCTTTCCTACATGTGCAGTTCTACTGTCTCAGAAATTTCGTAGTGGACAAAATGGGGTATGTACTTAATGACGGTAAAGCCACTTCTGACTACAATCATGGGCACATTATTGATTAACAGCAACTTGATAGGCTCCATTTCGTCTCAGTATGTTCTTGGCCTGGACGCTGATCCCTTCCAACTTTACTGGGCGTACTAAACGAACGGTTACATCGTCGTTTACTTTTGTCTGGTGGGTATCAATATATGTTCAGTAGACTTATCACAATGATTCCTCCAGCTACTGTGTCGGAAGCATGTGTGGATCGCAGATATTTAGGCAGAAGGATGCCGTACGTATCAGCTCTTTCTTTTCCCTTATTTATTGACTTGGATCCGCAGCCAACGTACAGGCCTGGGCTCATCGGGTGCAGCGTCTGCTTCGCAATTGAGTTCCTCGTTATCATCGGTAGGCGTTTTATCTATTTTTGGTGAACAGCGTGGTTGACCTGAAGCATCATTACAGCCTGGCGAACTACTCTGGTGCTGCGTAATAGACGTCGGGTCAAGGCCACGCTCGCAGGCGGACTGACCCCAGAGGAGAGGCTAATGCAGGGAAAGATTAACGGAGAGTCTGATATGACGGACTTCGAGAATCCACACGTGAGCCTCTCTTCGATATTCATTAGAGACCTTCTGTGCTCATAGGCCGTGGTAGTTCCGGTATACTCTTTAAGGTCCCGCGTACACGCCGTGATTTAACTTTTATTCATGTTCACTACATATATAATAGATGTTTCTTTCTAAGCTCTGAAGTCCTGGCATAGAAACTACAATAAGCTCCGCTACTGTTCGCAACGGTATTACCCATCGTCATGGAGTTAGGGAAAAAGCTGTTGGGTTATCAGCTAATTTTGCCAGCTACCTTGGCAGACGATAATCCGACGTCTGAAAACTACATATGATCATATAAAACCACGCGTACAAAGATCCGATAGGCAAAGAGTACCTTGTCGAGACTGTGGTTTCGAAGGTCACAGTCACTAGTCCAGAGCGCATTATTTCACGAATATTTTCTGCATGTGTCTGCTCCGCTTAGTTGATTCACTGTCGTCAGGTGGGACTGGCTCGAGCTTGGGTCCGGTTTGAAGCCACCGCACTCGTTGTTTGACGTGTTCTATCGTCAAATACTTGAGGTCGCAGGGAAACCGTCGTACTGGTGAGAACAGAGCACCATAAAGTTAAGCACTGTAGCTCCTTAGCCGTTTGCTATTTTGCTGTAAACTTTCTATAATGCACCAGACGCGTAGTATTTCCAAGCCTCAAGCGTGAATTTCCTCAGTAATCTGTGAAAGAATAGTCCGAATAGATTGTGTACCTTCAAGATGCATGCCCTGATGCATTCAGCGTCCCGCACAATCCAACAAAGACTCTGGCTTAGACATTTATTGAGTGAATGATGAGTTGAGCCAGATCTTGCTGCGAGGATGGCGGTGTGCTATTACGGCCGCATAAAACTGACGTTGACCAGAGTAGATCATAGTGAAGAGGCAAATAGCGCGGCAGAGTACGTGACAATACGCGACAAGTTAATCACGTGGTCCAGAAAGACCGAGAATTTGTTTGGATGCCAAACAACCTCATTCTTCGACTGCTACGGCGGCGACCTCGATCCTTTTCTCGCTTCTTTCCTGCAGAGTCGCCGCTCCTCTTTCAGCATGGACTACCCTTACAGACGGCTGGCCAGGGTCTCGTTGATAATGCTTCCTGCAAGAATTCTTTCCTGAAAGCTCCAGCACACGAACATTCGGCAGACAGTCATACTGTAACTCTGAACAACGTCAAAATGTATATGATTACGCTCCATGCTTGACGCGTCATCTGCTGTGGATCACCGACATCCAAGTTGGAGGATGTGGCGGTACGCTTTCGCTTTCGTTAGCGAACATGAACGTCAAGGCTCCTCGTTGTTGGTGCGCGTTGTCTCGCTATCGTGATGTTGACTTGAAGCCTCATTGCTGCCTAGCAGATGACTGCAGACTGTCGATAAGGTTATGCTTATGTGTGTGCAGGAAGGGCAGTATGAGATTAATGGACATTCTTGTTTGACGCGCTTGAAACATTGTGGATCCGCATGTAAGTCCCTTTTCAAATTCATCCCTAGACATCTGCTCATTGGGTGCAATAGTTCAGGAGTATTTCGATGACTTTGATACAACCTGTAACGAGCATACGAAGATTCCAATTTCGCTCTGAGTTCCTTTTTGGGGAGTAACTTTGAGGTGCCGCCTCTTTGCATCCATGCTGCTTACAGGGCGAAATAGTAACATCAAACGCTCATCATCTGTGCCTCCCTAACCGATTCATCGAACTTTTCAACGTCTTCGGTGGCGACTCGATAAGATGGAATGTACGAGCAGCCAAAGCGCATGCTCGTGAATATCTCAGTTTCATCGCCACATATGTTGAGCTAGATCTCGAACATATGGTCGCCACCCCTTCCAATTGTGCAATGAAGCGCCATAGGCGTGTACATATCATTAGAACCGCGAGTCACAGTATGACAAGGTTGGACCACACTGAATAGTGAAGGAATTGACAACACAACGGCTAGGTGATGAAGTGATGCACAACAGAAAGACGAATACGGTACGCTTACAGTTACAAAAGTTAATGGAATACGCATTGACACTACTTGGAATTATCTAGGTATATATAAATCGTGCTCTCTGGACTTGGCCACCGGGATATTTTCAAGTTCTTTTACATCGGTCACCCTAACCACGAATATCCTGCTGTTTTCCCTTATATTCTCCTCCCGTCTTTCTCCCGAGTCCAGATCACGACGCAGAAAACACCTTCAAGAAAGGAAGAATCTCCTGCATTGTGAGTTCATTGTTTGGCATCTGAAAGTTCTGTTACTCACTAAGAATCTTCCAGGAAGGAGAAGTCAGAATCTGACGATGCACCACTCACTGGCACCACTTCGACCGAGTACACTTCTGAACAGTACAGAAAGCTCAAATTCAAGGCGGACTGTTATCTTCTTCCGCTCATGTGGCTATGCTGTCAGTAGCATTTTACGTCTCCGGGTCGCTCGCAGCGGCTCATGTATTCTTTCTTAGATGGTCTCCAGTCCGCCGACAAGACAGTGTTAGGTACATCAAGCCCATTATGCTGGTACAGACCAGCGATGAAAGGATTCTCACAGCTACTATGGTCTTATTTGGCTTGCGTGAGGATACTGGTCTCGTCGGACAACAGTACTCATGGTGAGGGTTTCGAGTTTTGTCTATACAGTCAAAATTAGAGACTTCAGAATAGGCTAACAACGATTTTCTACCTTACACGTGTTTTGAATTTCCCTCAAATATTATCCTTCAGCGTTGGAGGATGGGCAAGACTTTGTGCGTATACCTCACTGTTTCAAGAATGTTTTATCAAACCGATTTCTTATGCAGATCAATATACATGGTCAATATTTCTTCATCGTGACGTGTTGTAAGCTCTGACATCGTGTAATAGATATGTTGGGGATTTGTCGTTCTATGTGTTGGCTTTGGTCTGTCTTCTATTTAACCCTCGTAATCGTCGTGGATGCTAAACGGCTCCTATAGCCCAGAACTTCAAGCAACTCATTGCGTTACGCGCCCTGCAAGGATTTTTCGAGTGCTGTATCAATCCGGGTTTTATCTTGATTATCGGGAGCTGGTATTCCCGACAGGAACAGTCGTCACGTTCTTTGGTATTCCAGGTTCATTTAACATCGCTGTCTTCCCTCGTGCTTTTATGTTGCTAAATCTCTGCCTGCAGAGCGCCTTGAATGAGTTCAGTACCATCTCCGATTTGGTCCTCTATGGAATCGGGACGTTCGAGTATAACGGCAAAGTCACCCAAGCATGGCGGTATATGTCCTATGTACGGTACTCCAGTCTCTACATTTTGTACCCTCTGATCTATTGACAGTTCCTCGGCTCCCTCACTATCGCCGTCGGGTTCCTTTGCCTGTACTTCATTGGTACCCATCTGAAGTTCCCTGGCTCGCGAAGGAGGAGAAACGGATAGCCAACAACAGGATCCTCGAGAACCAGAGCGGGCATGACCGGACGGGTACCAAGGCATGGAAGCGGGACCAAGCTAGGGAGTGTTTGGTCGATCCATGTGTACGTGTATCCAATGTTGGGTCGGATCATCCTGTGCTAAGATCAGCTCAGTTTTACTTTTCTGGAATCAATGTCTTTCTGTCATCGGTAGGCTTATCGCTTTCGTCTATGGAACTTTGCTGACGCTTTTACAGGTACCTAGTGGAGGCCTGACAACATTCGGAAAAATCATAAACGAAAGCTTTGGTTTGAGTGGGTGCATTCTTCACCTACGAGAAGTAGTCATTAACAGCGACCCCTTGAAGCCTCTCTCCAAGTGATTTTATACAACATCCCTCGGTGTATGACCAATATCGTCATCTTCGCCATTGTCGGACTGGTTCGCGGTGCTCTTTCCTTTCAAATGCTGGCGCTGGACTGACGTAATGACAGATCACATCCAGGTGGAAGAACCTTCGCCTATACATCATGGCATTCGCCACGATCCCTGGATTCGTCGGGGTCCTTGGGATGGCTTTCATTGGGACGAGTGCATCTACTAAGGTCCTGATTTTTTTCCCGTTTCAGTCACGCTATACTAATCCTCTAACAGTGGACAAAATGGGGAATGTACTACATGACTGTGAGATGCCTTCGAATATCATTTATCACTGCTTTAACAAATACCTCCGACAGGCTCCTTTTCTTCTTAGTCTATTCTTGGGGTTGTCGCTTATTCCCTCAAACCTTCCCGGGCGTACTAAGCGAACAGTGACCTCCTCATTTACGTTCGTCTTTGTCCCTCTTTCTTTTGATGGTTAATGTTCAACGGACTCGCTGTAGCTTCTGCGTTGGAAACATGTGCGGGTCACAAATATTCATGACGAAAGACGCAGTACGTTCCTGCCCTCTTTCTCGGATTACCTGCATAATTTGTTTTCTAGCCAACCTACACACCAGGAATCGTCGGATGCAGCATATGCTTCGGGTTAGAGTTCCTTGTTATCGTCGGTGCTTACAGTCTTCAATATCATGAAAGCCTAATCTTAATTCAGTGCCTTATTTTAGTTTGGCGGACGACTCTAGTGTTGCGTAATAGACGAAGGGATAAGTCTATGCAGATGGACGGGCTGACCCAGGAGGAGAGGGAAATGCAGGGTAGGATTAATGGAGAGTCCGACATGACGGACTTTGAGAATCCTCATGTGAGCATTCTTGCGTCTCCACGTCCGTACACCCCGTCCTTATCGTG
Source organism: Armillaria cepistipes (assembly GCA_900157415.1). NCBI lineage: Eukaryota > Fungi > Basidiomycota > Agaricomycetes > Agaricales > Physalacriaceae > Armillaria > Armillaria cepistipes. Next base: position 2,246,083 of record FTRY01000008.1, read on the forward strand.
TGGAATAGTTCCGTTATACTCTCTGAGGCACGCTATTAATTGAGCTTATTTATATTGGCTCCGACCCGACTATGGAAGGTTCATTTTCGCCGCGTACTACTACGTCTTGTTATAAGGGAACGATCCTGAGCTGTGACTTCTCTGGGTTTCATCGCAATATTACTCGTCTACCCCGTCACACCGATTCGAAGATGTACTCGCTAATCCCTTGGCAGACACAAATCCGGTAATACGCCACCTTGAGCAGCTGGTTGCCAGCGACGAATACACAAGGCGACCGACTATTTATGACCATCCGAGTTCAACAACGTGCGGAAATTTAGTGGATCGCACTGCCATCGTATGGACCAGGCTACGTCTCCCATCTTACGCTAACCTACCATGCCAATGAACTGTGTGCGGACAGCTATGGGTGTCTATGTTTCATCGGGCACTACACCAAACGGTGTCGAAGATGCAACCAGTAGGGCAACGGATACAACGGATGCGCGCATACGGTATGCTTACAGAAATGAGGGTGAACGGAATGCACGCTGACGTTGACTATTATTTAGGTATATAAGTCGGTCGACCATGGTCAATATTCTTTGGCACTCTTAAACTATTCTTTACGAAACGAAGCTCAGGCACCTACTATCGTCATTCTATCTCATTCGTCAAACAGTCTTCCCTAGATCATGATGGAAAGAACACCCTTAGGAAAGACCGAATCTCCTGTATTGTGAGTCAATTGCTTCGTACTTCGTGGCGCATGCTGCACATTTTTCGGTTGTTATTGACTATTATTTTACAGGAAATCGGCGGAGCTACCACCTGATGGTATACCACTGGCCGTCACCTCTTCAACTGAGTACACTCCCGAGCAGTACAAGAAGCTCAAACGCAAGATCGACTGGCATCTTCTCCCACTTATGTGGCTATGTTGTCAGTGGTTATTGTGTATTGCTTTCAGCGGCTCATATTCGGTTATCAGTCGGCCTGCAAGCAGCGGACAAGGCGGTATTAGGTACGTCAAAGCTCTCGCTAGTTCTCATCGACCGTGACATGATTTTCACAGGGATCATGGCTATATTCGGTCTGCGCGAGGACACCGGGCTTATTGGGCAACAATATTCATGGCGAGTGTTATCTAATCAGTGCATTTACATCGGATCCTGAGCTTAGAATTAGGCTCACGACAGTCTTCTACCTCGCCTACATGTGCTCCGAATTCCCATCCAATATGGTCCTTCAGCGCTGGAGCATGGGTAAGACTTTGTACGTGTACCTCCCCGTTTCGAAGCATGTATCATTGATCTTATTCCTTATGCAGGTCGATATATATGGTGAGCAACATATCTCTCATCGTAACATGTTGGAAGATCTGAGGTCGTCTAATTTAAATAGATGTGCTGGGGCCTGGTCGTTTTGTGTATCGGTTTTGGTTCGTCTTCCGTTGCTATCTAGCAGTTATCGTAAAGGCTCATTTTCTTGTAAAGCCAAGGACTTCAAGCATCTTGTCGCCTTACGCGCTCTACAAGGATTCTTCGAGAGTTGTATCAACCCAGGTTTCATCTTAATCATCGGGAGTTGGTACACTCGGCAGGAACAGTCTTCGCGCATATTGATAATCCAGGTTAGGCCCCGATTCCCACCCTCCCTTCTGATCTGCAGAATTGATTGTATGACTAGAGCGCCTCCTCGGGATTCGGTGTTTTGGCTCTTTTGGCCCTCTACGGAATCGGTACCCTCGGGAGTGATGGCAAGGGCATCCAGACGTGGAGGTACATGTCTTATGTACGTATGATCTTTCTAATGACCATGTCTGCTCACATTGTTCGAAGCTCCTTGGCCCGATGACTATCGCTATCGGTGTTCTCTGTTTATACGGCCTGGGTACTCCATCTGACGTCCCTTGGATGCCGATTGAGGAAAAGCGGATGGCAAATACGCGGATTCTGGAAAATCAGAGCGGTCATGATAAAACAGGTACAATGGTGTGGAAGTGGTATCAGGTTCGGGAATGTCTGGTAGATCCATGTGTACGGACGTTCGGCTGGTTCATTCAATTACGCACGGTGCTGACTTTCACAGTTTTATTTTTCTGGTTTGAACACTCTCCTGACAACCGTAGGACTGCTAGGCTTGTTTAATTAGTTTCCACCGGCTAATGGCTCGACAGGTACCGAGCGGCGGTCTTACAGCATTCGGGAATATCATCAATGCAAGCTTTGGCTTCAGCACGTATCCTTCCGTCTTGAAAAGAGCAATAATATTCTGATTTATTCTTACCTTGTACAGCGCCACTTCAAGTAATTCTATACAGTATACCCCAGAACATCATTTGCGTCGCCAGCTTGGTTATTGCTGGAATAGTATGTGGTTCCTATCTTCGTTACCCGCAGTAGAGCGCTAAGCCGAACGGATAGGTGACGTCAAGGTGGAAAAACCTGCGGCTGTACATTATGGCGATTGCAACTATCCCAGCGATTGTTGGTTTTCTTGGTGTTGCTCTTATCGAGACGAGGGACTCGACAAAGGTCTGGATTTTTCTAATTCTTACTTCGGCCTCTGATCATGCTAAGTACTGCAGTGGACAAAATGGGGGATGTATTGCGTGATCGTACGTCGAATATAATCTCCGTACCATTTGCCTAATGAATCACGATAGATGCCAGCCGTCCTCAGTCCAATCTTAGGGTGGACACTGATTCCGTCCAACGTTCCCGGTCGCACCAAGCGAACAGTAACCTCCTCATTTACTTTCGTCTGGTAGGGCTTAACCACAAATTTTATCCTGCGACTGACAGCGCTTCATAGTGCCTGTGTCGGTAGCATGTGTGGATCACAGATATTCAAGTCGAAAGACGCGGTAAGGATTGTTCCTCCTTGCGCCTCTGTTTAATAATGTACTACCTTTTCAGCCAACGTATACACCTGGGGTCATCGGATGCAGCATCTGCTTCGGGATCGACCTCCTTGTCATAGTCGGTACGGGGCCTGTCCTTTTTTGACAGACTTAGGGCTTATTATGTGTTGAAGCATGGCGGACGACCCTTGTGTTGAGGAATAGACGACGGGATACGATGCAAGGATTTACGCAGGAGGAGACGCAAGGAAAGATTAATGGCGAATCCGATATGACAGACTTCGAGAATCCACATGTGAGTCCGAGTCCGATTTGATTTTCAGAGGAGCGCTCATAGGTCGTGATAGTTCCGGTACACTTTGTGAGGGAGCGGAATTGTTTATTAATTTATGTATTCCTGTGATTGTTCTGTTAATGTATAGTGGTCATCATGTTTTAACGATGCAACCCACCATTTTTCTGTTCACGTCGCCTACATCGTGAAGCCCTCGGTAGATTCCTACATATTTACTATCATCTTAGTTTATATTATTTCACGGATGTTTCGTTAATCGCTGCAATCAATGCAAAATTAGTGTACACATTCTCCGACACCGGTGATCTGACTCTACGTAAGGTTGTCCTTTGGAACCTGATTACAGCTTCAGCCATCGAAGGATCAACATTCCAAAATTGCCATGATGATGAGCCAGCCAACCACGTGGTCGCGAAACGTCGGGGTTTGGATGCGAATAATCTTCGTCTTCAACCATCACGATGATCTCGTCCCTCTCTCGCATTTTCTCCCGCCTACAACCTTGTTAACAATGGCCCGTACAAGTATGCTTCTGGACCTGGATCTCTTGCGAAACCGACTCCGAAAGTGGTTAAGAATTTGTACGACCACGTTTCATGTTCAACGCGTCCCCTACTGCGATGACCAAGTCGGAGGATTATTCTAGCCTCTAGCCGAAGTGCACGTCAGAGTTTCTTGCTTTTGATAGTGCGTGTTACCATTGAGATTGTGAAAGAATGGTGTTAACTTGACGCCTTATAGCAGCCCGGTGGACGACTCTGGACCTGGTGGACGTCCATTAGGTCGTGCTTACAGGTGGGCTCGCACTTGAAGGATCTGCTTGTGAGTTCAGTCTTGATTTCATACCTAGGCATCTAGTCATCATCGCGCGAAATGGTTTCAGGAAAGCCTCGAAGGACCAGGACGACTTCGACGACGTCGATACAAGCTGTAACACACGTACGAAGAATCAAGATTCTAATCTTATTCTGAATGCCTTGTTGGGGAGATACCGCCTCTACATCTATGCTGCTCACAGGGCTCATTGCGACGTTCTATATTGGCGACATGGCACGGATGTGAATGTATATCGATGGATCGTTCATCAGTGCCTCCTTGACCAACTTAGTCAATCGAACACCACGGCGTTTTCAGCGACGGATCGTTGGCATAGAAGTTTAAATGCTAAGGGGTGTCGTCGTGGACATGCGGGAGATAATAAGGTAAAACCTACCTCGGGATTACGGTACCATGGCTGACATTGTGTCGCTGCACACTATAGCTCGAACTTAAGCGTCGAACATGAAAACTCCGCAACATTGATCTGCGCAACAGAGTGCTATGTGCATGTACGCGGCACTAGAACCCCGAGCCACAGCAAAATAAGACTGGACCACACCGTATATTGAAGGATTCGGCAATACGACGGCTAAGCGATGACAGTGGAAAGGCTAATACGGTATTATCACACCAACCAAACTAGATGGGATACACACTGATGCTGTTCTAGGTATATATTATCTGAATTTGGGCTCTTGAGACAATCAAGTTCCATCACATCGGGTACCTCGACCACGAATATCCTGCCGTTCTCTCTCCCTCAGTCCAGATCACGATGCAGAGAACCCCTCCAGAACGGAGGAATCTCCCGTCTTGTGAGTGAATCGTTTGGCGCCGGTGATCGCATAAAGAACGGTCCTATACAATGTTCCGTTACTGACCAAGAATTTTCCAGAAAGGTGAATTTTTGAAGATATCTCATTCGCTGGTGCCACTTCGACCGAGTACACTCCCGAACAGCACAAGACGCTCGAATTTAACTTGAAGGCGGACTGTACTTCATTTTCATCTGATACCCTTAGAAGGGGACGAAATGGGGGATGCATATGACGGTAAGATACCTCTGGATATGATTCGTGCAGGGCTTGATTAAACCCTCCGACAGATTTCAAGGCTGAGTACGTTCTTGGGGTGGTCACTTTTTCCTTCCGACCTTCCCGGGCGTAGTAGTGACGACCTCATTTACGTTCGTTCGGTGCATAATCCCGGCTTCTTCAATGACGCGTTCAATGTTCGACGCGTCCCCTTGCAGTTTTTGTGTCAGAAACATGTGCAGGTCACACGATGGACGCTGTATGTTACTGCTATCATTCTTTGATACTCTTCGTCATTCAAATTTTTTTTCTAGCGAACCCACACGCTAGGAGCCATCGGATGGTAGCGTATGCTGTGGCTTAGAGTTCCTCGTCATTGTTGGGGTGTACGGTTTTCGTTGTAATGATACAGTGACCCTGATTAGAAACATTATTGTAGCCTGGCGGATGACTTTGCTGCGGAACAGACGTCGGGATGAGGATCTGCTCATGGATGGGCTAACCGAAGATGAGAGGGTTAGATTAACGGAGAGTTCGATATGACCGACTTTGAGAACCCACCCGTATGTTTGCCCCCGATTTGTTGCTCGACTATTAGTTCTCAATTTCTTGAACAGTTCCGATATACGCGCTAGGATACTACGCGGCCAGTGTTGCGTTCGTAATTACCCTGCCTTCTCCTCTTTCCACTGGGATGTTATATTTCATCATCTATGCATTACGGCCGGCCCAATTTATATCATGTAAACCCATTATTTATACCGGCCGATTCTCTGTCCAACGATGTTCGGTTAGTAGACCAGCGTCGTCGATAGTATCTCAGGTGCAAACTAACAATTTTGGCAACAATACAGTCCGCAATGCTCCCAATATCCGTCACTTTGTGAGCTCGGCTGCTTCTAGCAGAAGCAAAGCGTTCATCTCTGATTGAATATTATACCCAATTCGGATAAAGATTCGACAGCTAGTGGCTATCCAATCTTCTCGTTTCCCAAGAGCCGTGGCACAGATGGGAGCCCTTCGCCGAAAACGGAGCCAAAATCCCACGGCCTTCCTTTCCTTCTGCCGGTGACCACCGTGGTCTGGTATCGACCGTCCAACGCGCCTCTTCCCTCTGTTTCACCTTTTAATGTCCTCATCTACTCTGTACGGCTTATTTAACACGACGGCGACGCGACCGCAGCAGGTAACGCACACCAGCATCGCAGCTCTCGTTGGTACTGCGCGTTTACTACGGTCATTCCTCTTCTCAGGTCAGCTATTAACCTCAGTTTCTCTCTCCGTTCGTTGACGTATGAACAGATCCTCCTTTTCAGGGCTAGCGACGATGCAGCAAAACGGGCATTAGGCTGGCACTAGTACGTTGCGTCACCCGTATATGCGCAACGAGAGAATTAACCTCCTTGTAGGTTAGGCGATATCTCCATGCAACATCGCCATCCTTGTTGCAGACAGCGCAAGCCGGCGTTTCCAGCGTGCAGGAAAGGTGTATGTGGTGGATAGAGGCTCGACCAAGGTAGGGAGGATCAACTCTGGTCAAAATTTCTGAGACTGATATCACTGTCAGAAAAAAGAGCGGGGACCCGGGATTTGGCCTCGACGATAATTGCGGCGAACGATCATACTGGTGGACTGTCGCTATACCGCGGGGTTGTCCACGGTTCTTTAGCAGGGAAAAGGGTATTAGGAGGTTCTTAGCTGGTACGTCTCATCATATCACACATGTGCATAACGAGACAACTTCGCAGGTTAGGTGACATCTACATGCACGATCAGCATCCCTGCACCAGACGGCACATCCTGATGTTTCCGATGGGCAGAATTGGTGTATGCGCTCAACCTAGGTAGGATTCTCTTCCATCGATTCGTCTCTGTGTTGATCCTCTTGGTCAGAGTCAGCATTGGTACCGGGAACCCAGGATTTAGCTTTGTGCGCACTTCCCGCTCTTTCGAAGTGTCCCATCTCGTCACCGACGCGACACGTCAGTATCGATGTTGGCACGATGTCGATCTGCCTACATCTCAACGTCGCCAAGATGTACTGACGTCCGGCGGGCAAGGAGGGTGCGGGAAGCAGGGAGGGAATGAGCAGGGAGGGGCTTGGGCATAGCAGGTGAGTCTCATGTCCTCGGGTACAATCCGCCGAATTAACCATCCCTTCACAGCCAGCCACAACTTTCTGCGCTGTCAAGATCCATCCGCCCGTCTTCTCACCCTGCATCTATGAATGGTACACGTTCGGTCGTTCTCCCGTTGTCCGTACTGACGTCTTGCAGATTTCTTTCGGATCGTGGCGCCGATTTTGACTATGGTATGATTGTCCGCTCAAACGTATTTGCGTGGTCTTGACCATTTCTTCGTAGCTTGAAAACTTCAAGATGGGACGACTTTGTCTAATTTGGCGGCAGTTTACGCGGGAGACACAACGGTAAGCCTACTATTGTCAGCCTCGACTCTGCCTGCCCTCAAGTCCTTTCAGTGCTATGTCTTGAGAGTGATGCCGGGACTTCGTTCACTTTTTGCTGGGGATGAGACGGCAGGTATCGGGAACGCAGGATTCGGCTTCGCAGCGGACTATCGCTTCCTGCCCTGGTTGGTTCCATTGGCCAGTCTTATCGAGAAACGAGGACGAACGCGGGAATTGGCTATTTGGCTTCATCGTCTAGAACGATATTTGCTGCCTATGATCTCGGAAAGGCCTTGTGGTGGTGTGTACACTCGATTGATCTGCGTCGCGATTTGCTCACGGTTTCTCATAATAGCTCGCGTCTTCGTCGTTCCGTGGGAGGATTTTCGGGAGACAGCCTATGCATGTTGCAGATGGCAGGCTCAGTGTTCGCTATCGGCGACCGCCACTGCGTGATGTTTCTGATTACTGGGGGTAGAATCATCCAGTAATTCTCGTCTTCAAATTGGAACCACCATTCGATTGCGCGTGATTCATACTTTTCACACTAAGGCCAATCCTTGTGCTCTAGTTTCCGGTCTTTCTGCCGTACATCAATGAGGAGTGATGCCAAGGGGCGGCTCTCGAGGCCGTTCATACATCGATGGACGTGGACAGTCCGATGGAAAACGGCTTTTGCCCACGATGCGGTAAACGGGCGTGGAGATTTTCTTGGCGGCCGAAATGCCGCGGCATCATCTGCGGCGCAGATAAATTCCCTTTCCTCCTATAACTGTCAATACGAAGCTCCTGTCTTACTCTCCTCACCCCCTGTATTTTCAAGCTTGGCGCTCCTTCACACTACCGCTGTGATCTGTATCTGTGATGGCAGCAGAATAGCGGCCCTACTTTGTGATTCTGCTGACCAACCGGTCTCCGCGAAGCTTCTCGTTTTCTTTTTACGGCCTCAACCTGAAGCACCGACTCTCACGCTCATTTGGTACCGCAAGTCTGGAACCTATACCTGAGGCATTTCACGGTCACCCCACTAGTAAATTAACGAAGCTATATACAAAGTGACGCCACACAGTCGCCGGACCCCGATACGGAGATATCTTTTAGCCGCATATAAAACTCCAGCGACGAGTGAGTCAGCCATTTGGCTTACGAAAACCAAGCCTTTCCATCTCCCAGTCGCCTCGCATCGTCCATGCCTACCTTGGTGACATTCGAGCCATACGGAACCATCCCACTCTCGGCATTTGCGCTCGTCCTCGTAGCAGGCAGTATCGGAATGTACTGGCTCGCGCGCCGGAATCGGCGCAGGAGGATGAATTGGGACGTCGAGATGGTCGAAGCAGGAGAAGGCAGGAGGAGAAAGGGTTCCGTCGTGATGATGGTCCCTGTTCTAATAACAACGGAAGGAAATTGAATGAAATCGGAAGGTGCGTATTGTCCGTGCTTGTTGGAGGAATCTGTGCTGATGGATGGAGGGCACGGGGTAGGGATAAACGATTTTCGGAGGAAGGATGCGTCGTATCTGCCCTTTATGCGCATAGGATCGACATCAACGGGGTGGTTACACCTAATAGTGCAAGACGCCTGTTGGGATGTTTCATTGACGTCCTTCCTGGTTCGTGGATATCGACCGTGTTGTACTATATAATATTCTGTATTCTAGCCGTTACCGAAGGGGATGTCGTCGCTAGCCGTTGTCTACAATGCGCAAAGATTTATCTTGTCCTAGACCGATGAGGGAAGAACAAGACCCTCAGTCCGAACGAATGCATTCTCCGATGTCGGTGTCCGAATCAGGAAGCAAATAGTATTATCCGGGGATAAGCGAACAAATAAAACCTCAGACACGAACCACGATGATATAGCACCACTTTCTTATCGCACCCCATCTCTCACGCCCATCCACGTTCGTTATACATGTCGACCGACAAGGCAGCTCGCCGTGCGCGTTTTGAAGGAGCATGGAAGGTCATCAAGCAGGAGTTACTTGACTACATTACTGGCGAGGGAATGCCCAAGGATGCGATTGAGTGGTACGAGAGGGTGAGCGAGCTTCACTGGGAAACGGAACTGAGCTCATCACTATGACAGAATCTCGACTACAACGTCCCTGGTGGCAAACTGAATCGCGGCATGTCTGTCGTCGACACCGCGGAGATCATCAAGGGCACCCCATTGACGGACGATGAGTACCTAAAGGCTGCCGTGCTCGGATGGGGCATCGAGCTTGTACGTCCACCTTCCTTATATTCCTATTTCGCCGTTCTCACTCTTCTACTCGCAGCTCCAAGCCTTCTTCCTCGTCTCGGACGACATGATGGACTCTTCCATCACGCGCCGAGGCCAGCCCTGCTGGTACCGCGTCCCCAAAGTTGGACAAATCGCCATAAACGACTCTTTCATGCTCGAGGCTGCGATCTATTACCTTCTCAAGAAGCATTTCCGCGGGGAGAGCTACTATGTTGATGTTCTGGAGCTCTTCCTGGAGACGACGTTCCAGACGGAGATGGGGCAGCTTATCGATTTGATCACTGCTCCGGAGGACGAGGTTGATTTGAGCAAGTTCTCTCTTAAAAAGTACGTAGCTTCCTTCCGCTTATGTCGTGCTTGTACTGACCGTTGTATGATATGAAGACATTCACTGATCGTGATATACAAAACCGCGTACTACTCCTTCTACCTCCCCGTCGCCCTCGCCATGTACATGTTCCACGTCTCCCAATCCTATCCCTCCGATACCCAAATCATCGAGCCCTACGCCCTCGCCAAATCCATCCTCATCCCCCTCGGCGAGTACTTCCAAATCCAAGACGATTTCCTCGACTTTTCCGGCACGCCCGAGCAGATCGGGAAAATCGGCACGGATATCCTCGACAACAAGTGCTCGTGGTGCGTGAACACTGCGCTGGCGGTGTGCACGCCCGAGCAGCGGCGTGTCCTCGATGAGAATTATGGGAGGAAGGATTCAGAGTGCGAGAGGAGGGTGAAGGAGGTGTTTGAGAGCCCCGAGGTGGATTTGAGGAAGCGGTATGGGGCGTATGAGGAGAAGGTTTATGAGAAGCTTGTTGCGATGATTGGGGAGATTCCGGAGGTTGACGTTGAGGGTAAGAGTACGTTGAAGAGGGAAGTCTTTAAGAGTTTCATTGATAAGATTTATAAGAGGACGAAGTAGGAAATATAGCGGCAGTGTAAGATCAGCTGCGTATCACATAAGCCTGACTTACTGCGTGTCAGCGCTTGACTAGAAACCACCACCACCTCGCCACAACCATGAAGATTTTCCGTCGGAAAGGCCAGAATGATTCATCTGGCAGCCAGTCGCTTGCTTTGCCGTCCTCAAACACGCCAGCCCAAGTTGCCGGATCTTCATCAAACGATGCCGCCTCCGTTACCAGCAAGCTCTTCCGTCGAGGGAAACGGGGCCACACCGATACGACAGGCGATGTCGCCACCAGGCCAGGGAACAAGACCGCTAACGCGGCCATGATTTTGGGGATCGTGCAAGCCATTTGCGAGGTGCTGGACAAGGTGCCGTATGTCAAGGTAGTCACGGGACTGGCGAATACAGCTATCAAGATCATCGAAGTGCGTCGTCGTTTTGCAGTGAAATCGCTTTACTAATCCATATCTTGCATTACAGGCAGTCAACGCATGTAAGGAAGAATGGGACAAGGCGAAGGGTGATCTGAATAAGGTCCGCGATATTGTGTTCGAGTTCCGACATGGGCGGGACGATTCAGCGCCGCTGCCCAGTGATGTCAAGGCTGCATTTGTAGAGCTCGCGAGCTGCCTGAGGGAGGTTCTCGAGGCCGTGATACGATACCAGGATGTGAGTGTGGGAAGGCTGGTGCTAGAGCGCAGCGCTCTCAAGGCAGAAGCCACGTCGTGTGTCAGACGCATTGATATGGCAGTCAGGGACCTCCAGGTGTGTCAACTCCGTTTCTGCACTTGGTTCTGAATAATCTTCTGACCCATTTTGCAGATGAGGATTCTTATTGGCACGCGCCTTGTTGGGGATCAGACACATCATATCGTGGAGAAAATCCTCTCCATACAGCAGGGCCCAACTCCATCCCCATCCCTCAATCTGAATGTGCTTGCATGCCCTGCTCCAAGCCAATACTTCACTGGCCGTGAGAGTGACCTCCGGAAACTGTCAAGAATGCTTGCTGCACCTGTAGTTACACTTTTTAGCACAAATGGTGATGCACTTTCGGCTTTTGTTCACAGCTTTGATCATTCATCAAGGTCAGTAGTACTCTATTGTGTCACATCACTTCAGCTGACATAACCTAGATTTACTGCTATTTTCTTGGATGCAAGCTCAGTTGAAGCACTCAGCATGGGACTCAAAGTGATTGTACACAATATCAAGGCTGATGACAGTGCCTATCAATCTCCCCTGCTTGTTTTTGAGAATGCAGACCCTTCCTTGGAGTTAGACCACTATCTTCCTTACTCCCTCCATAATCCCATTCTGGTGACAAGCACCAACCAAGCTGTTTTCCGCTTTGCTTCACCAGCTTGCAAGTTTGAGTTGCCTGATCCCATGGACCAGTGGGCTAGTGATAGCCTCTGTCAGTCCATTGAGAGGGCTTTTGCTCCTCTGCTACATGTTGTCACTATTGTGGCAAGGGGTGGAACTGGAAAGACACAGCTGGTGCTCAGATTTGTTTCTGAGGATCCATCCAGGTAAGATTGTTGTTCAATTAATTGCCTGTGATATTGAGAGCCAATGACAGATTTATGCATGTTTGGTTTTTTGATGCTGCCTCAAATGCTACACTTGCTGCTGACTTCAAGAAGCTTGGCAAAGCTGCTGGCATTGGTGAATCAGTTAATGATGTTCGAGATTTTTTGGGGAGGATGCAAGAGGATTGGCTTCTCATTTTTGACAATGCAGATGATCCAAAGATTGAACTGAGCAAGTACATTCCACGATGCAATCATGGCAACATTATCATCACCAGCCGCCTCACTGAGGTTAATCAAATGGCATCTCCTGATGCTCACCTTGACTTTTCTGATCTTGAACAAAGCGAGGCTATCCATCTTCTTTTAAAACATGCACATCAGGACTCAAACAATGACAATCAGCAGCTTGCATTTTATATTGTTAATACACTTGGCTGCCAAGCTCTTGCTGTAGCTACAGCTGGTGCTTACATTGCCTCAAATCCAACATGTACTCTCAGCAACTATCTCTCTCGCTTTAACCAGAAACATACAGAACTTCTCAATTACAAAATGAGATCACTTGATGACTATCAGAAAACTGTCTTTAGTGCTTTTCAACTTAGTTTTGATCAGCTTAGTTCTTCAACTAAGCTTTTCATGCAAATCTGTGCTTTTTTTTACCACACAGCTATACCTGTTGAGCTGTTTTATCGTGCAGCTGCCTTTACTGGTCATGATCTCCAGCCTGAGGAGAAGGAGAAAACTCCAGCTGTTGAGGAGTTGAAGAAATTTCTATTACTCTTTTCACATGAGTGGTCTTGGAATGACAGTATTGATGAGCTAAACCGCTTCTCTCTTACAATATATAATACTGGTGCTAAAACTCTTTCATTTCACCCTATTCTTCATATCTGTATTCAGGAGACCATTGATAATAAAAATAGAGTATATCATATTGCTCTGCTTCTTTTGGCACGTGCAACACCTTATAGTACCACTAATGCTAGCTATCAGTTTCGACGGTTACTGCTTGCTCATGCTGACTATCTTGATCAGAATAGCCTTGATACTTTTAGTGCTTATAGTTCCTTTGGAAGGATTTTTGGAGATGCAGGATTATGGGAAAAGGCTAAACACATACATCAGAAGGCTTTGAAACATTGTAAATGCTATTTTGAAAAGCATCATCCTAACACACTGTCATCTATGAGCAACCTTGCATTGGTATATTATCAGCTTGGACAGTTGAAAGAAGCAAAGGTGCTACAGACAGAGACACTCAAGCTTCACAAGGAAGTTTTTGGAGAGCATCATCCTGACATATTGACAACTATGAACAACCTTGCATTGACATATAAGCAGCTTGGACAGTTGGAAGAAGCAAAGATGCTACAGATAGAGACGCTCAAGCTTCACAAGGAAATTCTTGGAGAGCATCATCCTGATACATTGACATCTATGAGCAACCTTGCATTGATATATAAGCAGCTTGGGCAGTTGGAAGAAGCAAAGGTGCTACAGATAGAGACACTCAAGCTTCACAAGGAAGTTCTTGGAGAGCATCATCCTAACACATTGTTATTTATGAACAACCTTGCAGTAACATATTATGAGCTTAGACAGTTGGAGGAAGCAAAGGTGCTACAGACAGAGACACTCAAGCTTCGCAAGGAAGTTCTTGGAGAGCATCATCCTAACACATTGTTATTTATGAACAACCTTGCATCAACATATTATGAGCTTGGACAGTTGGAAGAAGCAAAGATGTTACAGACAGAGACACTCAAGCTTCACAAGGAAGTTCTTGGAGAGCATCATCCTGACACATTGAAATCTATGAACAACCTTGCATTGGCATATAAGCAGCTTGGACAGTTGGAAGAAGCAAAGGTGCTACAGATAGAGACACTCAAGCTTCAGAAAGAAATTCTTGGAGAGCTTCATCCTAATACATTGACATCTATGAACAACCTTGCATTGACATATAAGCAGCTTGGACAGTTGGCAGAAGCAAAGGTGCTACAGATAGAGACGCTCAAGCTTTACAAGGAAGTTCTTGGAGAGCATCATCCTGATACATTGACATCTATGAACAACCTTGCATTGATATATAAGCAGCTTGGGCAGTTGGAAGAAGCAAAGGTGCTACAGATAGAGACGCTCAAGCTTTACAAGGAAATTCTTGGAGAGCTTCATCCTAACACATTGTTATTTATGAGCAACCTTGCAGTAACATATTATGAGCTTAGACAGTTGGAGGAAGCAAAGGTGCTACAGACAGAGACACTCAAGCTTCGCAAGGAAGTTCTTGGAGAGCACTATCCTGATACATTGACATCTATGAACAACCTTGCATTGACATATAAGCAGCTTGGGCAGTTGGAAGAAGCAAAGGTGCTACAGATAGAGACACTCAAGCTTCACAAGGAAGTTCTTGGAGAGCATCATCCTAACACATTGTTATTTATAAACAATCTTGCAGTAACATATTATGAGCTTGGAGAGTTGGAGGAAGCAAAGGTGCTACAGACAGAGACACTCAAGCTTTACAAGGAAGTTTTTGGAGAGCTTCATCCTAACACATTGTTATTTATGAACAACCTTGCATCAACATATTATGAGCTTGGACAGTTGGAAGAAGCAAAGATGCTACAGACAGAGACACTCAAGCTTCACAAGGAAGTTTTTGGAGAGCATCATCCTGACACATTGAAATCTATGAACAACCTTGCATTGGCATATAAGCAGCTTGGACAGTTGGAAGAAGCAAAGGTGCTACAGACAGAGACACTCAAGCTTCACAAGGAAGTTCTTGGAGAGCATCATCCTAACACATTGTTATTTATGAACAATCTTGCATCAACATATAAGCAGCTTGGACAGTTGGAAGAGGCAAAGGTGCTACAGATAGAGACACTCAAGCTTTGCAAGGAAGTTTTTGGAGAGCATCATCCTGATACATTGACATCTATGAACAACCTTGGATCAACATATAAGCAGCTTGGACAGTTGGAAGAAGCAAAGGTGCTACAGATAGAGACACTCAAGCTTCGCAAGGAAGTTCTTGGAGAGCATCATCCTGATACATTGACATCTATGAACAACCTTGCAGTGATATATAAACGGCTTGGACAGTTGGAAGAAGCAAAGATGCTACAGACAGACACACTTAAGCATCGCAAGGAAGTTCTTGGAGAGCATCATCCTGATACATTGACATCTATGAACAACCTTGCAGTGACATATAAGCGGCTTGGAGAGTTGGAAGAAGCAAAGGTGCTACAGATAAAGACTCTCAAGCTTCGCAAGGAAGTTCTTGGAGAGCATCATCCTAACACATTGACATCTATGAACAACCTTACATTGATATATAAGCAGCTTGGACAGTTGGAAAAAGCAAAGATGCTATAGACTGTAATTAAAAAATGACTCATTTCCAATGTATTTTTAGTCAAATGAACTCAAGGGCTGTAAATTGACTCAATTGACTCAAACTATGCAGCAATGACTTATATGGACTCATACTAATTCATCCCTGTTGCAGCAGCTGTACACTGGTCTCCAATTCTTTCCCTATGGTTTTACTTTAATTATGTTTCAAAAATAAATAAATATTTAATCTGGTCTGATAAGATGCAAGCAGTAAAGACAGGCAGATAACTAAAATTTGATATCAAGACCCTGAAGGACAACCTTCAGCAAGAATTAAGAAGACAAGAAGAAAACATGAACACTTTATGGAATCTCTCATCTGTTTGATCAATGTTTGCCAAGGCATATTCTGTGTTCCACTGCTCAAAAAAGTTGGTTTTCCCATGCAACAAAATAATATCCATGAACAGGAAGAGATTGTCTACATAGTACATCTTGCTGCCCTCAAGAGCAACAATCAGTTGATCTGTGATAAACTCAATGTACTGATGCATCAGAGTCTCATTCATGCCTAGTAGATCAGATGGCATTATATCTGTAATGTGTGAGCTTAGTTTCATCCAAAGTAAAATTACACACCAGTCTAAAAGCTCTCTTCTGTTAGACGTAGAGTTAGTACGACACGAACACGGACCCTTACTATTTGATTTTTCTTCCTATTTCGGTACGATACACAGCCCCACGCATCTCAGCTTTCTACCAAGACGCTGAGATGTGAGTACCATTATGTACACTTGTCCTAACAGCTTACTTACTCCCTGTGTAGTAACGATACGTCGTTCTATTGCTAGGTACCTAATATAGCTTTCTACCAAGATGCTGAGATTAACGATACGTCGTTCTATTGCTAGCATCCGTTCTCTTCCGAACTCGTTTTCCATTCACCACGTCCGTCTACCTACCTCGTCAACTCCAAGAGGTTATGGGCCCCGCTACCAGCATGTCCACGACAACTGAAATAAAGCTAGTCAGCACGACAAAGCTCGCAGACGATGGATCGAACTGGATAGCGTTTGAAGAGAAGCTCACCAATAAGTTCCTAGACAAGGGCCTTGGCTGGCACCTATGAGGAACAGCTCGCAAACCCCTGCACCCTGTCGAGCACAAGGGAAACTTCTACTGATCCTCCGATACTGCATTTTTGCACCAGCTCTCGGATGACGACCTGGAGAAACTGGAGGATAAGCTGGAGGAATATGAACAGAAGGAGGCAAAGATGCGTACTATCATCTATGAAGCCATATCCGACTCTACCTTCAACGAGATCAAGGGCGAGGTGACAGCCGCTCTCGTCTGGAAGAAGCTTGTTGCTGTTATGACCGGCAAAGGCGATCTTGTACGTGAACACCTCCTTACCCGGCTTGGCAACATGGCCTGCTCCGACGAAGGCAACATGCACGAACACCTTGGCGAAATGAAGATCCTCCGTGAACGGATCGAAGGCATGGGTCTGAAGATCGAAGACAATCAGTACACCTCCATGATCCAAAAATCACTTCCACCTTCCTATGACCATATCCGACGCACCCTCTCTGCTGCCAGCAAGTTTACTGGGAAGGCTCTTACATCAGACATCCTCGTTGCAGCTCTGCACGAAGAATGGGATGAGGAGATCACGTCGAAGGCCACTGCCGAAAACGTAGCAATGTCTGCTCAACGGCAGATCAAAGGGAAGGGCCAGAGTTCTGGAGGGAAGTCAAAGAAAAGGCCTGATCGATCCCACCTCAAATGCACAAACCCGGTATGTGGTAAAACCGGTCATCTCATTGCAGATTGTTGGTGCGAGGGTGGTGGAAAGGCGGGTCAAGGCCCGGCATCAAAAAGGAACAAGGCTAAGGGGAAGGGGAAGGCAAAAGAGTCAGCATCTGCGGCTATCGATGAAAGTGATGATGAACACGTTATCGCTGTTGTAGCCAACGACAATGATCACCCAAACGTGGCATTGATGTGCACATCAGACTACAAGGCCGAGGGCGATGCTCATGTAGCAAGGGGAGAAGAAGTCACGGCGATAGCAGATTGCGGAGCGTCAAAGACATACTCACCTGAACATTGGAGATTCAAGAATTATACCAACATCGACCCAAAGCCTATCAAAGCTGCAAACGGCCAAGTCTTCTACGCAACAGGCAAAGGGGACCTTCAGTTACCACTTCCTATGGGAAAGGGACAGAAGCCTACCATTGCGAGATTTCGGAATGCATATCATGCACCGAAAATGGCCTATACCCTCATATCCCTGTCACACATCAGTCGCGCCGGATTTCCCATCCATATCGAGCCCTCCGACCGTACCATGTACATCCGCACACCACAGCCAGATGCCAAGGTCATTGCCAAGATACCTGAAGCTGGCGGCTTGTACATAATCTCAACCCCAGGCACACAGCAAGCTACAGGAGCCAAACCAGATGTCGCTATGGTGGCAGGCAAGCTCAAGGTGAACATCACCGAGCTACATAACATCTGTGCTCACCGAAGCCATGCCACCCTTCGCCGCATGTACATCGACGGCCATATTGAAGGAATTGAGCTTGATCTTGACTCCAAACCGGAATTTTGCGAGACCTGTGTAAAGGCCAAAGCAAAGCGCAAGCCGTTTCCAAAACAAGGCCAATACGAATATGTCGAAAATACTGGTGACAAGGTTGTTGGAGATCTGATGGGCCCGATGTCTGTTGTATCGCTTGGGGGAGCACGTTACGCCTGCACATACCGTGACCTACACACCCATGAATCAAAATCCGAATACCTATCAAAGAAATCGGGTACCTTTGGGTCGTACAAACATTACGAGATATGGATCAAGGTCCAGCGAGGCGTGGAGGTCATCAAGATCCTTGGTACGGATCGAGGGGGAGAATTCACTAGCGATGAGTTTGTTCAGCATCTCAAATCGAAGGGAACAGTTCGGCACCTTACCGTGCATGATTCCCCACAGTCAAATGGGATTGCCGAACGTTCAAACGGCTACCTGATGGACACAACCAGAGCATTCTTAATCAGTTCGGGGTTACCAAAATACCTCTGGGCTGAAGCTCACCGGCATGCTGAATGGGTCTACAACTGTACCCCAACGAAAGCAATATCATCAGGGAAAACCCCATTTGAGATGGCAACTGGCAAGAAGCCCAACATCTCAGGCCTTCGTCCATAGGGATGTCGTTGCTGGGTTCGAGTGAAGACACCGGAAAAGCTTGGGGAGCATGCAGTTGAGGCTCGCTTTGTGGGTATTGATACAGAAGCGAAAGGCTGGAGGGTTTATTGGCCTAAAAAGCGAAAAGTTAGCATTGAACGCGATGTCTACTTCAACAAAGGTGACCTGACTCCGGAACCACTCGTCGTCGAGGGGGAGGATGAAGATACCGACTCTCCTCAAGTTCCAAAATCATCTCCTGCTTCTCAACCCACCGAAAATCCGCCATCAAACGAACCACAAAATCCTGCAGAAACTCATCCAGAGCGTCCAGAATCTCCACTCACAGACATTGAGTCTGATCCTGCTCCTCAGTCTAGACGACCTAAGCGCTCTGCAGCCCCGAAACCTGGCCAACTTGCACCTCCAGACTTGCGTAAACGTCCCACCACAGCTGGAATCGCAGCGACTGCGCTTGAAGACGAGTCAGAATCTGATGATGATGATGAGCCAGTCAGCTACTCACCAATTGACTATGCCATGATGGTGGATGCTGAACCAGTGACTATGAAGGAGGCATTGAGTGGTCCTGATGAAGGAGAATGGCGTGAGTCAATGCTTGCAGAAGTCAGGCAGTGCGAGAGGAAGAAGGCATGGGAGGTGATGAAAAGAGAAGATGTTCCCACGGATGTGAACATTGTGGGCACGAGATTCGTCTACCGGGTCAAACGGAACGAAGCTGGCGAACCCGAAAAGGCTAAGTCTCGCTTTGTAGCCCAAGGCTTCTCTCAGATCCAAGGTGTCGATTATTTTGACACCTATGCCCCGGTTGTCCGTCTTCCTACCCTCCGCATCCTACTCTCCATGGCTGCTTCTCATGATGCAATCATAGACCAAGCTGATATCAAAAACACGTACCTGCATGCCGACATTACCGAGGAAATCTACATCAAGTTCCCCAACAGATACGAGGAATTCTTCGCAATCCCAGAACACCTCAAAGGCCAGAACATTTGTGCCAAGCTGCACAAATGCCTGTACGGCACGAAACAAGCAGGACGAGGGTGGTACCAGACCCTGAAGGCAACGATGATCTCCCTAGGATTCACTGTCAGCAACGCGGATGAGGCCGTTTTCTATCGGATCGAGTCAGAGACCAAATATACCATTGTCGCAGTCGCCACGGATGATTTTACCATCATTGCGAACTCTCAAGACGAGTCAGACCGATTCAAACGAGAAATAGGCTCACATTTTGAGCTAGTTGATCTCGGACCCATCCACTGGCTCCTGGGGATGCATATCACTCGGGACTGGGAGAAGCATACTATCAGTATTGGACAGCCAGCCTACATTGATCAGATTGCAAAACGATTTGGAGTTGAGGACATGGCGCCATTTGCGACACCAATGGAAGCAAACCTGGATCTAAACCCGGATTCCCCTTCTATATCCATGGAATCTGTCATGCCGCACGAGAAGGCACTCTATCGCGAGCTATTAGGGTCCCTAATGTATGTTGCAGTCGGATCTCGCCCAGAAATCAGCTACCCAGTATCAGCACTCTCGCAATTCGTGGAGGAACCACGTTCAACTCACCTAAAGGCCGGATTTCGAGTCCTTCGCTATCTCAAGGGCACACGTGACCAACGGCTCGTGATTGGTGGTCCTGATATCAGCCCTAAGGGCTATCACGACGCAGCATATGCTAACCAACCTGGATGGAAATCTATGTCGGGATTCGTGCTATTCATGGGTCAAGGCGCCATCATGTGGACATCAAGGAAGCAGCCAATTGTTACCGTCTCCACTGGCGAATCGGAATACGTTGGGCTAACACCAGCATCAAAGAACATGATCTGGCTTCATAAGCTTCTCTCCGAGCTTTCAATCTTCGTCGCAAACCCTTCCATCTATCCCACAAAACCTACTGTTCTCTACTCAGACAGTCAAAATGCGCTCTCCATTGCCAAAGACTCAGTATTCCATGAGCGCACAAAGCATATTGGAGTACGGTACCACTTCATCCGGCAGACCATCGAGCAAGGCCATGTCAAGTTGCGGTATTGCCCAACTGATGACATGATTGCTGATATCCTCACGAAGCCGTTGGCTCGTCCGAAGTTCAAGAAGTTTACGGAGGCGTTAGGTGTTGTATAAACGAACCGTGTACGTTTCGAGGGGGAGTGTTAGACGTAGAGTTAGTACGACACGAACACGGACCCTTACTATTTGATTTTTCTTCCTATTTCGGTACGATACACAGCCCCACGCATCTCAGCTTTCTACCAAGACGCTGAGATGTGAGTACCATTATGTACACTTGTCCTAACAGCTTACTTACTCCCTGTGTAGTAATGATACATCGTTCTATTGCTAGGTACCTAATATAGCTTTCTACCAAGACGCTGAGATTAACGATACGTCGTTCTATTGCTAGCATCCGTTCTCTTCCGAACTCGTTTTCCGTTCACCACGTCCATCTACCTACCTCGTCAACTCCAAGACTTCTACTTGACATGCTTCAATGAGAATACATGTGACATCATTGATGAGGAGTTTGCTTTTGAGCCTTGAGTACAGCAAGCACACAAAGTCTGTATGCAGACTTTTATCCCTGCAGATGAGTTCATTGGAGAAGCAGAGGCCAGGCATGATACAGCACTTGATCTAGTAGATCATGGCAAAAGAATCCAAGAAGAAGATACCCTCAACTGCTGCAAAAGCCACTAAGTGCTGAGCAAATGGAACATCAGACTGTGCCCATTATAATGCCCAATTTGCCT
The DNA here is from genome assembly GCA_900157415.1 of Armillaria cepistipes. Classification (NCBI taxonomy): domain Eukaryota; kingdom Fungi; phylum Basidiomycota; class Agaricomycetes; order Agaricales; family Physalacriaceae; genus Armillaria; species Armillaria cepistipes. The sequence continues at coordinate 2,267,514 of FTRY01000008.1, forward strand.
TAGACATGATGCAAGGGTATTCAGAGATACCATTGAAGAGTCAGAGATGCTCATCATTGTCTCAAATAATTGACTGGATAGTTGTGAATAGACTTTGGAATGAATGTTCTCCATTGCAGCCTGAAAAGTGTAGAAATAACGAGCTTTTGGCAGCTGGACTTTGGAGAACAAGTTTTGAAGGATATTTTTATTGATAATGGAGTCTGCAGAAGCAAAGAAAGCCAGTATCATAGAAACTAAGACACATTCGAATGGAGAGAGCTTGGTTTGCCAGTCAGTGATATCTATCATGAAATTAACTTCTTCAGTAGTCCAGAAGAAAGCTTCATGGAGTTTATAGAAACTCCAAACCTGAAGCATACTTAGCACAATAGTGATGTTCATAAAAAGACTCACTTCTGTGTCTTTCAAAGAAAAAATCACCAACCTCTTGAGCAATAGCTCAAGCAGCGGCTCGGTGTCATTGATACCATCAACAGAACAATGCAGAAGCAATGATAACAATGGAATTGACAAGGTGTCATCAGCAAGCTCAGGTGAAGATGTATGATTAACATTCTAGATGGGAAGGCGGCAAGTAAAGGAACAGACAAACTGATCAAGCTAGAGAGTATGAATTGTTAGCACACAGGAAGAAGAGAAAACCACAGATGAAGAAGGATATTGATGCTACAAGGCCAGTACAGACAAAGGAGTGAAAGAAAGTCATAGAAGCATAAAGGTGATAGAAATGCTGGAAATGTGTTGGCAAGTAGGCAAAGTGTAAAGTGGGAAAAAGATGAAGAAGCTCACCAGATAGCCTCCAACAATGCTGGATAATCATGTGTTTTAGCTATCATGGTCTGAAGAGACTCAAGAATGTGCATTTGCTTTAGTTCAACATACATCACAAGATGGTGTGCATCAATACTATGAACTCATTTGGCATTGACAATGTCTACTTCAGTGGTGATACACTGTCCATGTGTTCACACCTAGATTTTGTGATTTAGTAACCATACTAGCACATATCTATCTCATACTAGTCATAACTAAAGGACTATAGTGGAGGCTTCAAGCTGATAGTCAAGCCAGAAAGCTACTAGTTAAGCCAGAATTTAAGCGCAATACCACTATTGGGTCAAGTCTATTAGCCAGTGTGACTAGCACCTTGAATACTAGGGTGAGTCAGTAAACAACAACTGCTAGTCAGTGAGGGTAGCTGTGAGTGCACCCAACAAGAAGCAGAACACACAGGTCTCATGAAAGTACAGTCACTAATAGAATGGTGATGAGCCTCCAGGCTCTGTACACTCAGGATTCATGGATTTATCTATTCATCACCCAATATCTTCAAAATGACTCTATTATAATCCCCACATACTCCATAACACTGCCAACTCTTGATACTACTATGGATTTTTGCAGTATATACCACAAAGATTCAGATACAGTCCTAAAACTGACATCTATACTCGTTCAATACTCCATTATTCTTCCCAGCTTGCCTCACATCACAATTACCATATGCCATCATGGCAAGGCACCTTTGATTGACAATCATCCTAAAATAGAATTGCTGTATCACTCAGAAGCATCTAGTTGATGTGCCCATCAATCATTTAATAAAATGATGTGATTGACACAAGTATCCTTCCAGCTACGATAATTACAGCCATGGCAACTACAGACCATGTTTACTAAGGCTGTTACAGTGCCAAGACCTCAAATTATCATTGACACAAGTGTACACCTCAGCACAGCAACTGCAGCTCAATAATCCACAGCTAAACAGCACCTCATGATCTGCTCATTACTCAATAAAACCACACAGTTTCCATCCATACATGGCAACATCGAAGACTTGCTGTTACTTTAAAACCACAGATTCCATATGTTTACTATAGCTTTTACAAAGCCAAGGACTTACAGCTTACTAAGGCCTCAATGAATATTCTATTTATAAAATCGTACTTGTAGTATAAAAACTAGGTAGAAACCGCATTTTTAGAGCTAGTTCTTACTCAGTTGACAAGGCTACAGCATTACCAGTCAGCTAAGGTTACTCTAAGTTATCCCTCCCCACTTGCTTTACTCTTAACATTGTTGGTTAGCTTTGTATAATGCACCAATACACGAAATCTTGTGCCAATAACTTGCTTTTGTCTTCTAATGCTGCAACATTGCTTCACTTTCACCACATAGGATTGTTTCATTGCTTTCACCTTCTACATCGCCATTGTTTTCATTGCCCAGTTCAGTATTGCCTCCGTGTAGGCCCAGTTCAGCATTGTTCTCCATAGGATCACCCTCATCTTTACCATTGTTCAGAGTTGCCATGCATCTATTGCTGCAGCACCCCACTCAGTACCTCAGTTACCATGTTTTCTCCCAGTTTCTTGCAGTTTCCATACATTTATTGCTATTGTTTTGACTCACAATATTAGGTACACCCCAAGCCATGTTTACTAGGCTATTTCGACATCTTCTAGTCCATTGCCATGATTTCTAGTCCACCCCCATGATTTTTAGAGCATAGCTATGATTACTAGATCCATTTTCATGATTTCTAGACTGTTTTCACAGTCTCTATCATGGTTTCACAGTCTCTATCATGGTTTCTTGGTATTCAAGTCATACCAGATTCTGTCCCATCTTGTTTATTGAGATCCCTCCCAGCTTACAGCCAACGTCTACTAGTACTCATTGACCAAGAGTGCTACTTCACTGATTGAAAAGTTGCAGTGTATCTTGCATTATAGAGGAATTAACCACATGGAGGTGCACCAAATCACTCGCACACACACAATGCCTTGATTGCTGTGTTACCATGTTAATTGCTTAAGCTCTCTCCCAGTTTTGGGTGTTGCCATTGCCACAGAAGTCTAGGCTCATCAATGGTGATGAGCCTCCAGGCTCTGTGTGCTCTGAAATCGTGGACACCACTTACAATTTATCGCCTATCTCCCTTACGTGGACTTTCAGTAAACCAAACATTGCAAGTCTGGCACAGGTCGAATCATATTAAATCCCCCACTATACATGAACTTTCACTTTGATATCTATGAGTCATTGTGCCTCAAGGTACATTGATTGCCAATCCTTTCACAATAGTTTAAACATGCATCATTATTCTAGGCCTTTGCATGTGGACAGAGCCCTGCAGTCACATGGTTTAACTACGTGTTGATGTGCTCGGTAACGGCGAGTGGCAAAAGGACTAGTGGCTGGCAATGAACACCAACAACACTAAACCTAACACTAACTCTACACTTATCACCAATGTATTGAATTCGGGTGTTTCGAGTACGATAGAAGCACTCTACAGACTTCAATAATCAAGGAAAGTTGTTAAAAGACTTTTTATTCATTACTAGTGAGCTATACAAGTGTACTACTCGCACTAGCGGGGTTGGTAAGACACGATTGGGTGAATAGTGACTTGACTTGAGCTACTGCGCTCGCTCTGACTGGGACTGCTTCAAACTAGTGGCTCTCTTGGCCCTATACTGCTTCCTACAAGTGATAGACACTTGACTAGTCACACTCTGGGCTAACTAGTGGCGCTCTTGGCCTAAGAATAATACTTTAAACTTCGAGAACTTGCTTGAACTAACTTTGAAACACTCTTAGCCTTTGCAGGACACGAAAGATTGCTCTAAGACACTTCAATTCACTCTATGCTATGGGTAACTTAGTGACTAGTCGCCGCTTCGTCGAGGTTAAGCACAAAAGCCTTTAATTGGGGCACTAGGTACTGACTAGTAGGTCACAATTGCAGGGATGGCTTGCCTGATCCACGCGTTGTGGTAGTATACGTCGGTTGTGACCTAGACTGGTTGATGCGAGTCGTTGGCCGGCAGGAGTCATGCAGCCAAGAATCCGGATGTAGTAGGCAATACCTAGATAAATGTATTCAGTAACCGGAGAGTAAAGGAAACTCATGATGCGCTATAGCAGTGCTCAGGACTCAATGCTCGAAACTCAGGTGGTGGGCAAAAGCAAGGGTCTATCTCCCTAGGTACGACTTGACAAGTACATTTAGGGGGTGGCCGTACGCGTGCTCGTGCGTCGCCAGGGCCCCGCTACAGTGTCTGATAGTGCAAATGATGAAGATAAGATAAGAGAATAGTCCATAGAAAAAGAGAAATCCATAGCTAGTCTTCAGCATTGGACAACTGCCCCACCCAGGAGTAGCGCAACTACGAATAGGGAGAGTACACTGCCGCCCTCAGCGTTGACAAATGGGTCGTCAATCCATTGTCGTCTCTATCCCCAGCGCATTCCGAGATGGTTACAGTTGCCACAGCCTTGTCCTCGCGTCCGGTGTGTACAGTAGGAATGGATGGTAGGTAGGAAGATAGGGATAGGAATATAAAGGATTTAACTGTAAATTGTAAGCGTAAGGAAGAGGTGTAATAGGACTAGAAGAACGACACCAAGACCCAAACCATTATTGTCCTTCAATCGCAAGGCTTGGTTGTCATTGGGGAAGAACAACCTGTCATGCAGTGATGTGCCACGTTGATTGCGTCATCACCGGCTAGAGAATATATTGGGAATATGGCGATGACATCATTTGAGCCTTGATGCTCAATAGATGTCACTGCAAAAAGGAATGAATCTGTAAAGGAGAAAAGGAAAGAAAGGGAGCATAGGATGATGAAAGAAGGAAGGAAAAGACTAGGAACCAGAAAAGGAAGCACGCGTCAGCATGTCTCGTGGCATCAATTCCACGAGTACGGCAACGTGTACTGCCACAGCGTGAGCCTATTCTACTACTTATATACTAACAATCGAGGTACAATCAAGATATAAATAACTGACTAGAGGGGTATTATTGATAAGGATTTCTTGGCTAGTCACGAGTAATGGTGAATAATCACACAATAGTCGGTCTAGAAACGGCCGCTTGCTGACTAGTGAGCCTAGGAGCTCCGCTAGTGGTTGTATTCCGTATCCTTGGCACAGCAACGCTCCACTAGTGTCAAGGGTAAATGACTGGACCGGCGAACGTGCCTGTAGCAGCTGTCGATCGTGATCAAAGGCACAGCCTGGCTATACTAGTCCCGATCATAATAGATCCGTATCGCACTAGTCGGATCTGCTGCAAGTTTAATCCATTGCCAATTCATTTCTAAGTCCTGCTTTGAGATTGCCATGTGACTAGTTAACCTGACTTAGGCGTTTTGTGCCCAGATTGGTCCGCTAGTGACTGAACTTCATGAGATTTGTGTCCTCTGCCTCTTGTTGGGTGCGCTAGTCGCATTACTCATCCACTAGTGGCCATATTTATTTAGCCCTGCTAGCATTCAAGTCACTAGTATGGCCAGCTGGTAGATTTGACCCACTAGTGGTATCACATCTAAGTCCTGACTCTACTAGCTGCATACTAGTCTAACTATCAGCTTGAAGCCTCAGCTATAGTCCTTTTGGTATCACTAATGTAAGGTAGATATGCAATAGTATTTGTACAAAATCGCAAAATCTAAGTGTGAACGCGTAGACGGCATATCAGTGTAGGCTATGCATAGCTACAGATTCTCAAGGAACCATATGGATATGCCTCTACAGCTTAGAAATATGGCAGAGATTAGTGAGCCATTAACTACAGATAAGTAAGTAGTAAGTAGATTAGTAAACCTTCTGAAGCTTTATTAGGCTACGTGAACTTTAATAAGCATGCACAGTAGAGTAGCACATAGCATAGTGAACTATGGTTACAAATAGTTTGCTACACTCACAAATCATGTACTGTGGTTATCAAGCCAAGGTAAAAGTTTGCTTACTTAGCAAGTACAATTCTGTAGTATAAAAGATGATGGACAGTAGATAGAGAACAACAATTCCCCTAGAGGATACATACACCACACATATCACCCAATAAATGTGAATTAAAGTTATTATCTCTGCATACTTAAAAGATATAACACTTAACGAGCCTTCAAAACTCATTACCTACCAAGTGTTCAATAACTTAATTCATGTCCTCTCATCTAAAAACCAAGCAAGGATATCATATAAAGACTATCTTGTTTGTCATCCTCTCATCGTAAATTCACATACCTGAAGACTTCAAAAGGGTAATCCATAGCTAGGATTTCGAACTTTTAGTCTCTAACATCAACAGCCTACTGTTCTTATTAGGAACAATACTAATTTGAGTTTCTCTAGTTAAACCAGCTCCATCTCTGTGTTTCTTAGAAAGTACATGAGTATAGGACAATATATTCTACTGGAACTGTAGCCAGGATTCCAACACCACATAGTTTGCACCATATCTAGGTCACCCCACTCAGCATACACCCACGTTTATGCATCCCTTCCCTTTTAGGAAAGTTTGTGTACCTACTTTCAGTCTCTGAACAGCCTTCAGAAAATCATAACAAAGCATAGCAATACTTTGCTACATCATCAGGAAACTATAGTCACTGCATGGAAGCGCAAGACTAGACTTGCTAGAACCTGCCTTCAGAGTCTATGTTTGACTACACTTGCTGTTACAGGTCTTATGTTTTCTGCCCGCAGGAGTCTCTAGGTTCATCATTTTGGAGCACACCATAAGGGGGATAATAGTCAAAAATGACTGTATCTCCTAACTAACACCTTCGACCATTGCTCCTCCAAAGAAGTTTGGTCATAACAAACCCTATGAGCCATCAACTTTGCATTCTTTGCAAAATACTTCGCAATGACAAGAGTGGCAGAAAGATACCGAGCACTTGAAACCCAAGCCTGCCAACAACCCCACATATGATCTACCCATTCTTAGTTCTTTGACTCTTCCAATAAAGGAAGAAGAAAATATTGAATTCTCTATACCAGGAGAATTCTACAACTCGCAGCTAGATATTTCAACTGCAGAACCCTTCAAATTAGGCAAAGAGGACAAAGTTTTGTCCAGCCTACAACCCACAGAAGAGAATCTTAATTTGGATACCTTCCCCACTGTGTACAATACTGTGGGAAATATCACACCTGCACTAGGAGATGCATACTCATTCAGACCAGATGAGGCCTTAGACTTTACTGAGTTTGGAAGGCATCTCAGTCTTGCCACACAAAGTACCGACACTAGTGAACTTCTGAAATATTTTGCCAGAACAAACCCCAGCAAAAGTTACCACCCCGGTAAAAGAAGAAGATATCCAACTTTACCACATCCCTGTAACAGCACAACCCACTGTTCCATTACAACCTTCCATACAAACTAAACCCACCATTACTCTACCAACTCCAATGTCAAATCCAAACCAAGTTGGAGGAGCACAACCCACTGCACCAGTTGCTATGAGTACACAAATGCCTTTCCGAAGGGAGCGTAGCGCTCCTATGATATTTGATGAAGCCAATCCAGGTCGTGAACTTTCATGATACCTACAAGACCTGGAAGCTCTTTTTACACATTACAGTATCACTGATAATGCAGAAAAGAAGAAATAGTTGACTCATTACCCTGGTGTTGCAGTTGTGGACTTTTGGGAGAGCCTAGCTGAATTCATGGATGCAAACAGTACCTATGAACAGCTTAAAAACACCATCATTAAGCAATACCCAGATGCAGACACTAATTGAAAATATGAGTGTATGGATATTGAAAGAGTAGTGGGCAAATATGTTCATGAAATTTCTTCATTAGCTGAACTCAGAACGTACTATAGGGAATTCTATCCCAAGGCACAGTTCTTAGAATCCAAGAAACAACTTTCTGGTTTAGAAATCAGTAATTTATTCAGCAAAGGATTCCCTGATAATGTCTGGGAAGGAATAATGTGCCAACTCCAGATTAAACTCCCCAATCATTTCCCTTCAGACCCATACGCACTCAGTGAAATATACAAGGCTGCCCAGTTTGTTCTGCAAGAAACCAGCAGAGGAGAAAGTCTCTATGCAAGTGCACCCCAACCATACCAGGCTGGGGCAGGATATGCGACATATAATCCTCCTATGGTTTCATCAATACCACAGGCATACCCTTCTAGAATGCCAGATCCAGTGGTAGTAAAACCTGAACCCTCCAAAATATCCTTGCATCTCCAAGCAATTGAAGAGAAGATAGCTCAATTGGCACAAATGCAGATACAGGATAAACAAGATTGTCAGCAGCAAAGGAATAATTATGGGACAGGTCCACAATCGTTATATGCTAGCTCTCCCTCAATGAGAGATGGCAATTGTGGATTCTGCGGAAAATGAGGGCATTACATTAATGCTTGCAAAGACATTGATATGTGCATCCACAAAGGAAAATGTCTCAGGAACACCAAGAATCATAGTGTTGCCTATGGGTGCCTATCTACCAAAGGGCTTACCCAGCAATTGTCTAGTGGACAAAATTGAGGAATGGCGTCAACAGAACCCCGGTCAATTGAATGCTGTAACTACCATGATGCAATTCGTCAGGGAACCCCTTACATTTGTCAAAAATGCAGAACAATATGCTCAGCTAGTGGATAAAAGATCCTTACCAGCCAATATGACCATCACACAATGTGTTGAAGCTCTCATTGCCAAGACAGGGTCTATTGAAAAGGAACTACAGAGTCTACAACAATGCACTGATGCTTCAGAGGATGAAACCTTAAAGACTTGGTTTAAACAAGTGGAAGTTCGCACTCCTTGTCTAGCTGGACAAAACCCAGTTTGCAACACAGATAAAAGTTCAGAAAAGAAGTCAGCACCCAAAACTTCAAAAGAAGTGCCTGCTCCAATGGAGTCCACAAGAATAACAGGTAGACGCACTCAGAATAGTCAGAAGGTGGCCAGTGAACCTGAAAAGCAAAAATCAGGCAAGAAAGCTCAGCCAAAAAGGTATGAATATGATCGCAAACTTATCCCAGACTTTGATGATATGCCATCACTTGTTGAAGTCTCTGACTCAGACAACAGTGATATGGAAATACGTTCCCCTCAAACTGAGGAAAATGATGCGAGGGAGGCAGAGGCTATTAAAGCTATCACCCCAGCAGTTCACCTGTGGTGACCAGTCTGAGACTCTGGACCTGGAGCTAGCCAGCAAAATCCATTAAATCCTCAAGGGACCTAGCCACAACTGGCTAGCTCCACATTTTCATAAGTGGCTGAATCTGTGTGCTTGGTCATCAGTCTGGGGCACTGCCACAGGCAAAATGGCTAGCTCAATGCCTGGCATGGCATTGAGCTCAATTTTGCACCCTCCTGCTCATTGCTGGGATGGGCAAAAAAATGAGGGATCTAAAAATATATTTTAGAACCTATGCCCGACATGACCCCCATGCCAGGCACCCACAAAAGGCTGGATTTATCAGGCAACATCTAGATTACCTTTTTTTTTGGGAACTGAAAAATATTCAACACATTCAAAAGGATTCAAACTTGAGCACTGCACTGAATCAAACACTTGACAGTTGAAGATAACCATTACACCAATAGTCCTTTAAATCTAGGTAAAATACATTCAATATATAGGTACAGAAATAATATTTATGGAAATAAAAAAAAATATATGCCCTTGCAGTGAGCACTGCAGGTGTAGGGATGATTGGAGGGCATGGCGGGCATGCTAGTCGAGGGGATAGGTATGCCACATGTCCAAACGGATGGTTTGCAGGTCGTCGTGGTGGTCACAATGTTGGTGGGATGGAGAAAACGGGCTGGGAGGTGTGAGTGCTGCTTTCACAGTGACGGAGGGATCTTGGAGGGAAACAGACTGCATCACTGGATTCCCCGAGGTTGAGAACGGGGGCAGTGAGGTCCTCGCAGCGGTGGGTAGGCGGTAGGGGTGAGAATAGGGTGGAGAGGGTGGGGATGGGAATGTGGTGCCAATGCACAATGAGCAGAGCATCAGGTCACCTGGTGCATATCTGATTCGTGTTCCCCCATTCAGAAAATGGGGGGTACACAAATATTGGGTGGTTGGGGAGGCTGAAGGGCATGCAGGAGCCTGATGTTGGATTTGGGCAGGGTGGGCAGTGGTGGGCAGGGTAATGGTTGTATGGGAATAATGTTGGACACAATCATTGCACCCTAAAATTGTCCTTCAATGCCTGAAAGGGCATGGCTGTTATTGTTGTCTTTGGCCATCGGTGTCCCGAACATTGTCCTGCCCTCCTCCTCAATGTCCCCCACCCTCCAGCATGCTCCCTCCATGCCCTCCTTCTCCAGTATCTTTCCCCCACATACTCCCAGGGCTGCACATCAAAACATGACTACCCCTGCCCTCGCCGTTGTTTTCTTGGTCATCATTGCCGTGGCCTGTTTCACCTTCCATGGTCCCTCCTGAGCTGAGATGGCAGTCAATATTGAATCCCCAGATGTACTACACACTCTTGTGGTGTGCGAAAGTCATGGTCAGCAGCAATTGACCCTGATGTCAATGTGGGTGATAGTGGGTACATTGGGATAAGGATGGGCCACATATTCGAGGCTGTTGCAGGGCATGGGTGAGGGTTGTCATCACCATCGATGGCAGAGGCGTTGTATTCATCCTTGTTGGGAGTAGGACATTGTGCAGCCTCATTTGACAGCTTATGCAGATGGTGGGGGGAGTATACACGCCATCCAGGGCTCTTGGGGCCACTGGATGTGTGAAAAAGACCTAAAACAAGATTAAAAGTAAAGAAGTAAATGAAACATACCAATTTAGCTGAGAAAAGGCACAATTCGAGTGTTAGGCGAGTATCAAGGCAAGGCAAGATGGTGGAGAAAGGAAGAAAAAGAAGCAGCACTGCCACTCGATCACTGCATGGACATATGGTCCAAAGTGATTGAGTGAGTGGAATGAGCACTCGGGATGCCTCTGCTGCTCAATGTATGCACTCCGAGGCCCCAGAAATGGACAGGATATAATATTTAATCAAGTTACAATATATGTAAGTAGTTTATAGTACTTAAAATGTACATAATTTGTTGTTAATTGCTATTTTGTCTTCAAAACATTGGATTTTAAACATTTTGAACTGTATTTAAGCTCTGCAGTCCCACAAAGCATCTCAACAACTGTAATTCATTTTGATAGTGGTACTATCTACATCATAATATCTATCCAAGTCATCCAATTCACCCCAATCTGCCAGTACATCTTTCATTACCCTCTTTTTCACTTAAGTGAAAGTGAATTCCATTAAAAGTTTCATATGTGCGTTAAGCATATTGGAGCTCTTGCATGCTATTTCTTTCAGGGTGGGGATATATATTTGTGTAGAATTATATTAAATGATGTAAGACACTCTACTTGGCATGGTATACTAGATTTGGGTGTACAGTATACTATATACCCTTCAAAACCTTGGATTTAAGACAGTCTGAACACATTATTTGCATTTATCTGTTCTTTGAATACCTTGTATCACTGCATGGAGAATCTAATATTTTAGCTTAGAATATTGGATTCTATAATTATTTATTTTTTCCAATATTTAAGCTGAAATATTGAAATATTATTTTAAATATTATTTCAATATTCTTGTTTATTGAAAACATATCAGAAAATTTTCAAATATTGCAAATATATTGAAAATATTATCTCTATATTTTAAGGTAATATATTGAAAAAATAAATAGTTATAGAATCCAATATTTTAAGCTAAAATATTGGATTCTTCATGCAGTGTATAGCCAAAGGACATTATATTCAAGTATAATCATTCATGTTCTGACTACATGTAACATTAATTGAGCATGGAAAGCTTTTGAGATCCTCAAACAACAAAAAGATGGTGTGCTGCCGCTCATTTTCAGTGGGCTCGGCAAACTTCAAAATTCATTGAAATTCCACTTCTCTGTTGTTGCTCGCATTTGAGAAGAGTTCTCATGCTAGTACAGTTAAATAATGATAGATTAGTCTAATCTATATTTATTTAAATAATATTCTGATACTATAACAATATTTGAGCCAAAATTGAGCCCATTTTCAAAAAGCAAGCACCTGCCACATTGGAAATGATATGTTCCCATAAGTAAGTACATCCAGAGTCAAATTGGCACATCCAGCCAATATAGGCAGCGGATTGATGCAGTCAGTGCGAGATTTAAAAATATAATATTTTTCCAGCCCCAACAATTTTTGGTGGGCCCAAATGGTGAGCAGAAGGGCACAAGAGGTGGCCCCAACAGCCCCAGAGCACATTTGATCCAAACAGGAGGTGGCAGTGCCTCTTGATGATTACAAAGCATCTATTTCAGTAATATTGGTGAAATATTGCCAGCCAGGACCTAGTCAGGTTCTGGCTAGGTCTCCTGAGAATTTAATGGATTAGCCTGGCTACATCCTGAGATACAAGGCTAGGATCTACAGCCAGGGCTCTTTCAGATGTCATTGTGCAGGGAAGGGTGTAGCTGTTGCAGACACCAATATAGTGCAAATCATTGATTACACCTAGAGAAAATAATCAGTACTGAAGATAGTTAGTAGTAGGCACCACAAAGTAGTACATACTCCTTTAAGTACCAACTAGGATCAGCTTCAGGATCATGAGTGTAGCCTTTCTCCAAGACAGGCTTGAATGGCATGAACATGTCTACCATATGA
>FTRY01000122.1:0-18307 GCA_900157415.1 Armillaria cepistipes
TGTTCAATAATTCGACACTTGTCTTTCTAAGCACTGAGTGGCTGGGCAAGCTGTGCCGACGTGCCGCAAACCTTATCTGGAAAAGGCGCTCTGTTTTGACTCTTCCAGTACTTTCATCTTTCCTTCACCTCATCGTTCTCCATCCTTCATTTTCTACCATGTCCGAAGGCACTATCCCTACTTTCAAACTTGTTCTTGGTGCGTTCGCCGGTTCTTGACTGTCTTTTCTGCTTCCCTGACGCGCCTTTGCCATCTCTCTTTCATCGATGTTCTGATATCCTTTCATTTGTCGCCCATTCTAACTCTGTATCGACACCTTCATCCATTCGCTTCCAACTCACGGTTATTCTGCTCTGTAGTCGGCGATGGAGGTACCGGCAAGACCACCTTTGTCAAGGTTCGTTGTCCCGCCATCGGTTTTCAGATCGCGTCCTGATCATGGCCATTCTACAGCGCCACTTGACTGGTGAATTCGAAAAGAAGTACATCGGTGTGTCTCTATCCTTTTACTGCGTTTTCCCTACTCTATCTTGCTGTCTTGTCGGCCTAACAACCTGTTTTTCCAGCCACTCTCGTGTCGAAGTCCATCCTCTGTCCTTCTCCACCAACTTTGGTACCATATGCTTCAATGTCTGGGATACTGCCGGCCAGGAGAAGTTCGGTGGCCTCCGAGATGGGTACTACATCCAGGGGCAGTGTGGAATCATCATGTTCGACGTCACTTCCGAATCACATACAAGAACGTTCCCAACTGGCATCGCGATCTCGAGCGTGTCTGTGAAAATATCCCCATTGTTCTTTGTGGCAACAAAGTCGATGTTAAGGTTCGTCCTCACTGACTGCAATCGGTCTTCCGATCTCATCGATAACGCGCAGGAGCGAAAAGTGAAGACTGGCGCGGTCACCTTCCACCGAAAGAAGAACCTCCAGTACTTTGAAATCTCTGCCAAATCCAACTACAACTTCGAGAAGCCTTTCTTGTGGCTTGCGAGGAAGTTGGTTGGGTATGTTGCTGTATCTCTGCCGCATACGATTGTTTGCTGATGTACCATCAATTGCACAGCAACCCAACTCTAGAGTTCGTCGCTGCACCTGCTCTTGCGCCTGCCGAGGTGGCGATTGACACCGCTCTGATGGAGCAATACAACAAGGAGTTGGAGCAGGTACGCAACACACATCAGAGACCTCTTGCAATGACTCACACGCTCTCTCTAGGCCGGAGCCGTGCCCTTGCCCGAAGAAGACGATGACCTGTAATCTGTACGTGACGCTTTTGTACCTGTGTTTCACTTTTCTTTTTTAAACAATTATAACACCCTTACATTTTTGTTACCATTATATGGAACACACCAGTTGGTTTCTCGTGCGTTGTACAATCGAAAGCAGTTCTCGATGTGAATTTATTTGGTTTGATTAGAAGAATATCATGATGTGGTAATGAATTGTGAGTTATCTACAAGAAGCAATATTATACTACAAATGCAAGGTGGGATTCCAAGGTATCAAAAACAAACACGAAAACATGGTTGGAGAACTAGCAGTCATGAAGAAAGAAAACGATGTATGCATTACAAGTCCAAGTCGTCCACAATGTGCGCGTAGTTATCTTCCCAATCTTGAGTCGGGGAAGGGGATCGTCGTACTTTTGGAAAATGAACGAATATCCCTCAAACTGAATGAAACGGCCACTTACCACGCACTGGCGAGGATGGACGTGGAGTTGGCGGCTGAGCAACGGCACCAGGAGGAGGGACGGTTTGGGTAGACGAATTTGTCGCCGATACCTTGGGAGGAGGAGAGGAGCTAGTTGCGGTAGATGATGGTGGTACACGCCAAAAAGGTTCGTTAGAAATAACAAAAAGATCCGTGTTATCGACGTAGGCTGCCCTAGCTTCTTCATGCGAAGACTCTTCATATGGATGATACCAATGATGATGATGACTATGCGTCTGGAAACCGCCCCCCCGATTTCGGTAGCGAGGATTGCTGTGGGAGGAAAAATTTGAATTTGAGTGGGTTGGTCAAACCGAGGATTATATTGAGCATTTCGAGGATAGGGCGCCGAGGATCTTCCTCGACCTCGGTTGGAAGGATGATGCTGATACTGATGGTTGAAAGGTGGAGTGGGAGTGGGATTTTCTGTAATCACAAGAAATGAGAATGAATCACTTTGAATGGTGGGTGCGGCACACTGACCTTCTCGAACGTTTAACGGAGGCCCAAGTCGAGAAACATGCCCGTTTGAATTACTTTCTTGAGGAGAGGTCCCAGGACAATCCCGGCTTGCTAAGATGTAGATCAGTCACTAAGTTGCGAGATATGTGAACTCGACTCACCTGGAGCACTGCAAAGACAATTTGCGTTATTCCTTCAGTAATGTTCATTGCGCTAGAGAATTGCATGTCATTGTAAGGGGCCAGTGCGTTAGAGGAGATCCTGGGAGCGCCTGCACCTTCCTGTTGAAGATCGGTCTGAGAACGCGTGCCATCCACCATTGGCACGTCAACGTGGGAGGTTGGTGTGGTAGAGGGGGGTCCAAGAGTGCTAACACCCGCACGTGTTTGCTGAGTGCTAGTTGGCGTGCGCGCGTTATCTGAGTGACCCGAGTTCGAGGGGGTCTCAGTGTCTGGCGGCTGAGAAGCTAGCGAAGGAGATCCTCCACGGCTGCCTTCGGTGACACTTGCCTGAGATATGGGACTACTATTCGAAACCGATCTTCTTGCTTCGAGGCTTTCCGAAGCGCCTAAAGAGTTATAGGCATCAGCCAATGATGGGAACGTAGTAGGGTTCTGCTTTGTACCACTGGAGTGGAGAGGTCTTCCCTTGTTTTCAGACGTCGGACTGGGTTTTTTCTTAAACGTCAGGGTTTTAAGGATAGCTTGTCGTTTAAGGATATCTGTCTGCGAAGGACTTGAAATGCTCGAACGCGCCTTCTTCGGAGGCCTACCCTCGTCCTCTGATTCAGAGGAAGATGTTCCAGGGACTGTTTCCTTCGACTTGAACCTAGATCGTGGTGGCCTCGAGCCTGAAGGCTTTGGACCATTAGAATGGGACGATTGATCAACAGAAGACGATGATTTAGGCCCCCTCTTTGCGGGTACAATGCTGCGACTGGGGCCAGCCGACGGCGAAGACACCATCGTCGCGGAAGGGTTCGTCGCTGGTCGGCCCTAAGACAACATAAGTCTACTAGAAGCGGATGATTAGACCCTCTACATACGGCATGCATCTGTTGATCCCCTTTCTGCGTTGTAGAAGTGCTGCGGGGTGACTGGTTGATAGTAGACGATGATCTTGGAGTGCCTTTGGTGAGGACACTAGTGCGCTTGATCGCCGGCTTTAACGATATCGACTGAGAGGTCTGCAAAGCAGATGAACGCTAAACACAGATACAACATGAGTTTACTGAAGGTAGAAGATTTCGTGTTTCGACGCACATCATTTTGTGATGGATGATTTTCTCCTCGTCCAGTATTGGTTGGCTTTGACGACGACATGATAACAACATTTCAGGCTGCAGTTTCAACGAAGACAGCGTCGGAACCATGACACTGAAGCCGTGTTTGCGCTTCTCAGACTGTATTGGCTTGTCGTTCTTGCAGGTCTTCTTCGACGAAGAGGATTCATCGTTTGAAGATGGATGCAATGTCCCGCGAATCGGCGGTGAATCAGCTGCTGGACCTGAATCTGAAGATAACGAAGACAAAGGAGAATCTTCGGTACGTTCTGATGCATCAGTTCCCCTTTCAAGGGAATCATTGTTTGTCTGAATGAAGTATAAGTGATCATCATAGTCCCGCGAACTGAACAAGAGCTCACCATGACGATGTCCGCACGTCTGTCATACCACCCCAATTTCATAAACGTAGGATTCATGGGTTTGCACCGATCAAAAGTGGACGCGTTGTACACTGATCTCATACTCGCATCCGGGACTGTCCCGTTTTCGGTAGCTCGAATGAACGCAGGTAACTTGCTCCCATAAGTATTCCTGGAATGAACGTGCCTCTGGTGATAAGATGAATTTTCCCTGTCTTTGTCATGGAGTAGCAGGGCTTCCACCGAATGCATGTGAAGATTTGTGGCAAGATGGAGATAACACTTCGCTGAATGGCATTTTCGGCAAGAAAGAGCCCAGGTTGAAGGGACGAGGTGAGAACTTCTGCCAGGGATCGTGCACGTACGAGCATCCTGCCATCACAGTGAGAAACAATTGTACGGCTCATAACTGCCATGGACGTACTGCCTGTCTTCGTTGGTCTGCCAAAACGCAAGCAGCCCGGAATACTCCTGATCGGTCATCTGAGAATAATTTCCTTCGAATACGGTTAACACAATGCAAAGAAAGGAGGCGAGAAGCTAACTTTTCCTCTTCAAAGTCAAAGCGCGGCGAGGGCTCTAAGGCCTCATAGTCCCTCAATACTTTGATTGTCTTCTGTCGTTCTTGAACAAGGACCTTGAAAGGCCGGCATTGCACAGCCTTCATGGTCTCGCAGCGACAGCTTCGTCCTTCGGAATAACATGCAGGACAGATAGCATAACCGTTGCCATGAGTCGCACTGGCGGAAGATTCAGAATTTGAAGGTACACAAGTATGACATTCGAAGAAGCTTTGAAATGCGTCGGCGCCACAGAAGTCACAGACAACATGAACGTCCTCATCGTTCTCGTCGCATCCAGAGGTCTCCGAAATTGTAGGAATCTGGAGGTTCTCTGGCGGACATTCGCTCGTCAGAATATAATCGAAAAGGCGCAATAACGTTGAAAGACGGTTTGCAACGAGTTTTGTACGCCGAGATCTGTCTCCCTTTATAAGGTCCTCAAGTTTGATGCGGGATCGATGGAGAGCATGATATATTGTCGACTTGATGCGATATGTCTCGCGCCGGCATACCCTAGACCAGCTGCAGTTACTGAGCATCTGAAATTGAAAATTTGTCCTACCTTTGATACATGGGCAGCTCATGATAAAGAGCGACCCCCAAGCCCTTGAGGGTCATTCTAGACCACGATGTTTTGATGGTTATTCCGCCGTAGTTGACGACCTGATGGCAACTTCTCGGAGGTACCAAGACCAGGTCACCTAGTTTTTGTTGAGTGATATAAACGTCAAATGGCGCTCTGGCGAGCTCCTCGATAGTAACGACATGCATCTCGTGATCCAGCTCTTGTTTAAGGTCGCGAAAGTATTCCGCCACTTCCAGAGCATCGGAGCCCTTGGTCATAAACCAGAAAGAGGAACCGTCATTCTCGGTGTAACACATAAGGTTGTGTCCTGAGGAAGCACATAGATCCTTGTGACACGGCGTGAATGTTTCGCCTATACCAAGGTAACACATTAGAGTTTCCACAGTGGCCTATTAGACTTGAGAACTGCACGCATAGACTTGGAAAGCAGAATTACTAACAGATTTTGGTAGATTCGTCAAATAGTTTCGCGAATCGTTTGGGAGGAGACGAGATGGAATGACTCCAGATTTGTGCAACCATTCATCCCAGTCGGCCGGACATTCGGCATCCTTTCCGTACCACCTGACTGTCTCTGGCATAGCGCTCGTAAGACGTAATAAAAAACAAGTACAATGTGAGCGAACCTCCTGGTGCAACAAAACGCGATGCTGAGCGACAGTGCTTCGTGAATTCCTCTAAAGAGACAGTATGGTCCGACCAATCGTGAATATTACGGACAGCAATATCTGTTGCCATTAGACGCGTCACAGACGAAGAGATGTACTACTCACCTTTCTGACCGTGCTCTCTGAGCCATTCTAGGTTGAATTTTCCCCCCAGCCAGTCAGGGTGCTTGTGCCAGTCCTCAACAACCAAGGGTATCGTCTTTTTGTCATACCGCAGCAGTGTTTCTTGCAAGGACTCGGACTGGCCACCGACTGCAGAAACTCGAGGTACCGAATGGAATCGTTCTCCCTGTTTCAAAAGACCTTCCAGCGACCAGTCTTTAGTGGTAAAAGAAACCTTGTGGCAATCAGGCCGCATCTTGGCGATTGTACCCATTTTGGTACTGGCGGTACCGGTAGACGCGTTCGAGCAATCTGAGCAAGAGAGGGCGGTTTGAGCACGTGGCGAAGTACTCAATTTGGAATCCAGACTCGATCGATCCCAGGTGCGTGGAGAGGGAGGGTCTCCCCACTGAGGCTGCTGGGCCATCACTCGCCGACGAATCTCTTCGAGGCTGCCCATGGACGATGCTTGTGGGAGTTGTTAGAGAGTAGGCCCCCTGGGCGCCTAACTTCTTATACTCGGTCGTCCGCAGAATCTCACGATTCCGGTACCCGCTATGATCAGATTCACTGCTGTCGGAGAACATCAAAATCATCTCCTTCTGCAATGTCACAACATCGCCTTCGCATACGCCTATATGAACTTAACAGCAATGAACACATCTAAGCTAGGTGCAGTGCAATAGCCGGACAAAAAGTCACATGCTTGCTAGAATGTACAGAACACCGACACAATTTTGGCTGAACTTGGTTACTGATTTACGGCATAACAGCCTGCAGGCGGTGGAATCACAACATCTCAACAGCGTGTTGTAGCGCCACACGGCGCGTGCTATAAACCAGATCATTTTGCTATCTCACATCGCGGTGATTGATGATCACTGATCTATAGTACGCAGAGCTCCAGCAGTCTGACATGCGGCTCAACTTCATTGTAGATTGGAATTCGTTTTCATGCGATGATCCAAGACAGTCCAACTACTAGCTAGGAATGAAACAAAGCGTGATTGCAGTCACTCTATGTCCGCTGTCATGAGTGACGAGAGGAGATATAGTCCATTTTTAGCGAGCTTCTCCTGGCAGTGAAGCACGACGTAAAGTATTATATTGGCCCAGCCGCACACCGGCGTAGTAAGCAGGCCTAAGAGTTCGGAGGCGCCTGAAGTGTTTAGCGCCAGCCCGGTTCAGAACATATCAACTTTCTGATCTTCGACCTTTCAGGGATCAGAATTGCCCTTATCGGATATAAAGCTTTGAGATATTGCCAAGCACCCCAACAAGCCCGCCGGAAGTGGCAAAGGAGTTCTAGCTTCACATATGAATCAGTAATCCCCGACTTAGCGAATGTAATTGGGCACTATACAAGTTAGCCTCATAGCAACCTGATTGGCAA
Organism: Armillaria cepistipes; assembly: GCA_900157415.1. Lineage (NCBI taxonomy): Eukaryota > Fungi > Basidiomycota > Agaricomycetes > Agaricales > Physalacriaceae > Armillaria > Armillaria cepistipes. The sequence continues at coordinate 7,132 of FTRY01000122.1, forward strand.
AGGCTGTTAACAGACGGCGCACTGCAGAACGGCCCGTACACACCATTGTCCAACAATAGAGTCTGAGAATCAGAGACAAATCAGAGATCCCAGTGAGTTCTAAGTGATATTTCAAGCTGTTGTTATTGAACTAGGAAGTTCGAAAAGCCGCCGACAGATACGAGTTCCGTGAGTACCAGAGATACAGCCTCAGATGGCAGTAACCGCAGCAAGTCACTTGCCGCCTGCCGGCCATGAAGTACGGGTTCCGAATTTGAAATCAGAACGCTCCGGGATACCACGTGTATTTCACGTGATGTGAATCCTTGCGCGTCGCGTCTTGCCATTGAGAATTCATTAGCTCTTTGTTCGCGTCCTCCACTATCCTTCCATCATCACCAACGATGTCGGCCGTATCCACGTCCCAACAGGAATTCGACTTTTGGGAATTCGTCAATTGTGCCAGATGCCAGCTTCCTTTCGCCTCCGACGCTGGTGCGACCATCCCGTTCTGGTTGACGGAGTGCGGGCATATAGTCTGCAACAACCATCTCAGTCAGTCGAATGGCCTGATTTAGATGAAAGGAATTATCGTGACTCTTTGTGGCAGATGCTGACCAGAGTTGTGCGGTATGTGGGTCACCCGGCATTCAGCTGGTGCCCCTTCAACGCGAGGTGCGTCACTAGCTTTCAAACGGTTCCCAGTTGATGAATCTGGATCACCAAAAGATGGACTCGCCAATGTCTGACTGGTTTCGTTCAATACCGTATGCACTGGACTCTATTGCATATACAGCCAAAGTGATTTTGGTCGTGTTTTTGTCGAGCATCTCCTGACTATTGTCCAGTTCCAGCAAGACTCCATGGCTGCTCAGATACGGTACTACAGGGCTAGGCATCAACAACAGCGGGCGTATATAGAGAAGCTCAAACGCGAGATGACGGAACTAAAAAGGTGCGAATAGCGGCTGGCCTGCTAACATATAATGCAGCTCACCATCTGCCGTTCTTAGAGCGAATCAGTATTTATCGGGGGAAATATCATCATACCAGGAAGGAGTCAATTCTTCACAGCAGCAGATTTACCATTGCAGAGATGAACAAGAGCCGTCGGAGAATATAAATGCCCACGGGAAACGCCCTATGAATCAGCGGTATGGCCTACCTTGTTCTTGTTTCCATGACTGTCAATGTACCGGTGCACCGCAGGCCAATGACTACCTCAAGTCCCCATTCCTCTCTGATAGGACCCGATAGACTCACCCTACCGCCTGGTCAGCAACCTCCCAATTTGTCCTATAACCGTGCAAACGACATGGCACCACAAGCTGTTAACAACGTTCCGCAGCGACAGCAAAGACCAGCATCCCGTAATTTTGCGCAGTGCGTTTACTTCGATTATCGTGGTTGGCTTTAATCTTAGTCTTGTCTGCTAGGCAATACGCTTATGTCCCGCCCCCGACGCCACACCTGCCTCCACCTCAGTTATCGCACATGCAGGCACCACAAAACATTCAACGAGCAAGAGCAAATCAAGCTGCTTCACAGGACCAGGCAGGACCGGCAACAGCTTCTTCTCTCAAATTCAAACCCGCTCAAGTGCAAGGCAACAACAAACCTCAGAATATGGGTCCGCCACCCACGCCGGCACATGTACGAGTGCAACAACGGCAATCTGCCAATGCACTAACGAATACTTTTCCTTCTCGTCCGGTCAACACTGGAGCTCCTCCTACAAATCGATTCCTTCCTCCAGGAGAAAGATTCGCTCTGCCCTCATCAGCAAATACCAGTGGAAAGCGATTCCTACCTCCAACGCCATCAACAGGTCCTCAACATTTCGCCTCTGCTCATGGCGCTTCTCTTGCAGGTCCTTCAGGAACTAGGGCGATGCCTCGTACTGGGACGGCTATACCAAATACTGCTGGAGGTGGAAGCCAAAGGATGCCTTTTGTACCTGGACAAGGATTCGGGTGAAGGAAGGCTTGCTCCCGCTGTAGCGTGATTTCCTTGGTTCAATCGCCGCTATGCCCAGAGATATTTACATGATTTTGCTTCGAAGGTCGTATAGCGATGTATCCATCCAACAGAACTGCATTAGGGAGCCACAATACAAAAATTCGAGACAATATTATAACGCGGGGGCGCCAGAGGGTGTGTTGATGACGAAGAGAGGCATGTAGGAGGCAACCAAGGCGCTGATACATAGGCTGAAAACGTGTTAGTGCTACGCCTTGAGAACAAGAGAGGTGCTACACACAGAAGATTCGACAGTCCACCAGTTCCTTCCTTGGCACGCATGGGATGCTGGTTGACGTACTGGTTGAGGCCAAACAGAACTGAAGGCCAGGCAAGATACCTTCCAAAGGATAAGACGGCGCTTCCTAGTCAAAGGACATGCTCACCTATTCCGCGTCACCATGATTAAACCAGAGAGAAACATGCCAGACGTTCCAAGACCCTCTACAGCACGATAAGCAGAAGGGAGCAAATGAATACCGCAAGGACGTACCACTTTCTCTATACCATGTCGGAGGCAGAGTGAATTTTGTAGCGAAGGCAGCATCTCTAGGATCGTCCTTAGTCGACATCGTGGACGATGATGATGAAGCGTGACGAAATTTGAAAAAACTCGTTCTATCACGAACCACGTGCAGTGCCTATCTCTGGACCGACACCAGCACGCGCCTACTCTATGACTTCTGGTCCTGGCAACGATGATGAGCGACAATCTCTTCTGAATACCCGTTCCGGATCCCATTATGACTCTACCAAGATTGTTGTCGTCGCCAGTGGTATCGACGGCGCTGCAGTGCATCGGAATGAAGGCGACTGTGAGTAGCGATAAGGACTTGGCTCGAAGGATATTGCTCAATAACTGCTAGCACGTAACGGAGAGTCCTACGACGATGTGCCTCAGGCGAAGCGACAACTAGGTCTGTTCCCTCGAAATTTCATTTATCCACTTCAACTAACCGCTATCAGGTCTATTCAGCGCTATCTTCCTCGTATTCAATCGTATCATCGGAACTGGGTAGGACAGCATCCTTGTTGTGACTTCAGCCTACGATATCTAATGTAAAATTGAAGCATATATGCGACCCCAAGCAACATCTTACGCTCGTCTGGAAGCCCTGGCCTTGCACTAATTATGTGGCTAGCCGGTGCAAGTATTGCAGCAGTAGGAACGGCTGTCTACGTTGAACTTGGCACCGTATGTTCTATACTTCGTATCTATCTCTATATAAAATACTGATACAAGAGTAGGGACTTCCCCGAAGTGGAGGAGAGAAGAATTATCTTGAATTCATATACAGACGTCCCAAGTTCCTAGCAACTTGCTTATTTTCTGTTTATGCAATTATAACAGCGAGTATATTGTCTGCAGATGTCGTTATTCCCTGCTTACAGATGTTTCAGGGCTCGTCGGCTGCTAACAGTCTTGTTTTTGGAGAATGTTCATACTTTCTTCCTGCATCAATATTTAAGCTGACACATTTACAGACGTCCTTCATGCTCTGAATATCGAACCTGTCCGATGGAATACTCGTTTTGTAGCATTCTTGTGTCTATCCTTCTGCTGTCTGCTCCATGGCACCACATTCAAGTGGGGACTCCGTCTTCAGAATACGCTAGGTCTTTTCAAACTCTTCCTTCTTTCGTCGATAGGTATAGCGGGCCTGTTCTGTCTGGTCGGCGTCCCTGGATTTCGTGTTAGAGACGGATACGAAGCTCCCGACAATCTCCGGTGGGATAAGCTGTGGCAAGGCAGTAACTCTGATGCAAATGCACTAATATCTGGTTTATACAATATCATTTGGTGAGGTCCATTGTGGTATTTCACCTCCCAATATCTAATTTTCTTGATCACAGGTCGTTCGTTGGCTATTCCACAGCCAATTATGCATTGTCTGAGGTCAGAAACCCTGTTCGGACGATTAAGAGAGCAGCACCTCTAGCCCTTATGTCTGTAACTGCGGTCTACCTGCTTGTCAACGTTGGCTACTTCGCTGTAGTTTCCAAAGGCGATATAGTAGGAAGCCGGCGGATCGTTGCGTTGGTGAAATCCACTCATGACTCGATCTCATTCACTAAGTTATCGTGTAGAGCTTTATTCTTCCGAAATCTATTTGGACCGAACTTAGAACGGGTAAGCCGACGTCTACTTATTTCGCCTTTAAATCTTACAGTTCGTAGGTTCTCAGCATATTTATCGCGTTGTCGACGTTAGGAAATTTGCTCACTGGCCAGTTCAGTCAAGGACGCAGTGGGTACTTTTCTAGAATGTATTTATGTCTTTTCTCAGAAGCCTGTTTCTAGTCATACAGGAACTGGGTCGAGAAGGGGTGATTCCGTTATCGTGGTTCTTTGCCAGTAACAAGCCATTCAATGCGCCCCTGGCAGGGCTCGCTACGAACTGGTTTTTCTCTACTATGTTCATGGTTCTACCTCCACCAGGGGACGCCTACCTGTTCATGATTAGCTGTGAGTTCTCAGCGGACTCAACACCTTTGACCTCTCAACGTTTCATCAGTGTCATCATACTGCCTTGCTATCATTAACGCTCTTGTCTCTGTGGGTCTTTTACTTCTGTATACTTCCACGTACAAGGCATGGAATTGGGACCCACCATTTCGGGCTCCGAAGATTGTCATCGTCTTGTTCTTCTTGTCCAATGTATTCCTGGTAGTCGTACCTCTAATACCCCCTGCTCCTGGATCAAGAACGTACGAGCATCTGCCGTACTGGGTGAGTCTGACCATGCCCATGTAGGCACTTTGTGAACTTACTATTTTCGTCAGTCTCATGCTGTTGTCGCTTTTGCTGTATCTCTCATTGGTGTAGGGTACTGGTACGTCTGGTGTGTTTGGCTACCTCGAAAGAGGGGTTATAGATTAGAAAGAACTTGGGTTCTGCAGGAGGATGGCGTTTCTCGTTGTGTATTTCGCCAAATTCCTTTATGATAGATTACTACCTAGGTATCCTGATTCTACGATGTTCTAGTGTATTCTGGCAGCAGCAAGAAGGTTAGAGAAAGTAAGAGAAAGTGCGAGCACTGTGGCCTCGCTCTCCGCATGCGACGCAGTTGGGGGTGAAGGCCGTCCTCCCACTGCTCGACAAGCAAGAAAACCCTCCAGGTCCTCACGGTGCGCCAGAGCCCCGAGTGAGTCGCCGTTCATCTCTCTGTTTGACCTCCATCTTCCGCTTGGCTTTGGCCGCCTCCAACCCAGCTGCGATCTTAGCGGTCATCTCTGCCCTGAGCTTTGCTTGCGCATACTCCTATGCATCCTACGCCACATCGAAGGTGGTTGGTGAGCTTTGGTATTTCAGTCACTCCTTCAGTTCTAGGTGGCTCCATGCGGGATGGTTTTCGACCTTGTCATGTTGCCGAGAGAAGAAACCAAAGTGGTTGAGCCACCAGGTCGCATAGGGACCTGTAGGACCCAGCGAGTCTCACGACTTGTGGAAACGGAAGCAGTTGGGTGCTGCTTCGGAGTACTCACTATAGGAAATTGAGAGCTCCTCGCCGAACATCACCGAGAGCCCGGGAATATCAAGTATCCATGTGCCTTTGGATTCGCCTGGGTTGGGGTTAGCTTTCATGGTTGCGAGGGTGGAGGCATGGTCCATGAGGTAACGAAGATCCTTATTCGTGAAAAAAGGTAGCGGGATACTAACGAAGTCATCAGTGTCATAAAGAATTTGGTGGAATGCAATCTGGGTCTGAGATCCAATGATGCGGGGCTTTTCATCAGCTGTGTCACGACATCGTCGCTTAGCCTCCCTGCCCAGTGATGCATCGTCTCTCTTCCTCTTCTCCTTCTCTCTCTGCTCCTCGCCTGCCAGCCAAGCCAGTATGAACTTGGGCACCTTGCTAAAAAGGGCCAAAAAGGAGGGTACTCTCAACGAGTCCCGCTATATCGGACGCGTCATCCGGAAAATTGGCAGGGTCGGCGGTGTGGTTGTATGCCTTGAGTTACCGTGCCTCTACACAGGTATGAGTTCTGCGAGTATCTATAAAGCGGCTTGCCAGGCTACCTTGCCTTGTTCTTCTTCTCTATATCCACGTTGAGGGATAGTCGCGTGTCAAGAGAGAGGTCCTTGAGTCGCTTTCGGATTTCATCAATGTCATGTGGCTTGGGGGCGCATGCTGGAGGTTGAACTGGAGGACCAGGGGTTCAGTGGATACCATGACGACAAAGAGTGAATGAAAACGAGTGAAGGCGGTGGCAAGGGGAAGCAGATGGTGGAGAGGACGACAACGAAGCACAGACCTCTGGTAAGTGTCGCTGTCAGATTCGTTGTATTTACACGTGTAGGTAATCAAAGGTATTGCCATCTGCTTCTTTATCTTATCCCTGACTACTCCATGACTTCTGGCCCTGGCAACGATGATGAGCGACAATCTCTTCTGAATACCCGTTCCGGATCCCATTATGACTCTACCAAGATTGTTGTCGTCGCCAGTGGTATCGACGGTGCTGCAATACATCGGAACGAAGGCGACTGTGAGTAGCGATAAGGACTGGCCTCGAAGCATATTGATCAATATCTGCCAGCACGTAACGGAGAATCCTACGACGATGTACCTCAGGCGAAGCGACAACTAGGTCTGTTCCCTCGAAATATATATCCCACTTCAACTAACCGCTATCAGGTCTATTCAGCGCTATCTTCCTCGTATTCAATAGTATTATCGGAACTGGGTACGACAGCGTCCTTGTTGTGACTTCAGCCTACGATATCTAATGTCAAATTGAAGCATATATGCGACTCCAAGCAACATCTTACGCTCATCTGGAAGCCCTGGCCTTGCACTAATTATGTGGCTAGCTGGTGCAAGTATTGCAGCAGTAGGAACGGCTGTCTACGTTGAACTTGGCACCGTATGTTCTATACTTCGTATCTATCTCTATATAAAATACTGATACAAGAGTAGGGACTTCCCCGAAGTGGAGGAGAGAAGAATTATCTTGAATTCATATACAGACGTCCCAAGTTCCTAGCAACCTGTTTATTTTCTGTTTATGCAATTATAACAGTGAGTATAGTGTCTACAGACGTTGTTATTCCCTGCTTACAGATTTTTCAGGGCTCAGCGGCTGCTAATAGTCTTGTTTTTGGAGAATGTTCATCCGTTCTTCCCGCATCAATATTTAAGCTGACATATTTGCAGACGTCCTTCATGCTCTGAATATCGAACCTGTCCGATGGAATATTCGTTTCGTAGCATTCTTGTGTCTATCCTAGGGCTTCGCACCGTCACCGTATAATACGGTTGTACGGGTACCGTCGTACGGGTGCCGTAACCGTACCGTCAAGAGATTGAGATGCACCGTATTGACGGCCGTCGACGGCCGTATGTACGGTATGCAGCCCTATATCGCACGGAGAGCGAAATTCAGCGATAACTCGGGGTGTAGCAGCCCAATACAGTACCATAACTTTCATTTCCATTCATTTTCGGGTCGTTTGCGACCCATAAGTGTTATTCTTGTGTATTTGGAACCGATGACGCGTTCCTGCAAGTGTTAGGGGTGCCTCTTTGCAGCGAGAATCTCTTCTCTAAAGACGGTAACAATGTCAGATTGTATCAGAAAACGAGCTAGGTGGGCTTTGGTGTCTGTACAGTATGGTTTCATATGGTTCTGACGCACCAAGCCCAGCACCTAGCATACGGCCGTATGCACGGCCGTGACGGACGTACTCATACGGTCCGTACACCGTCGACGGTTTGGAGCTGACGGCCGTATACCGTATACGGTACGGTGCGAAGCCCTAGTCTATCCTTCTGCTGTCTGCTCCATGGCACCACATTCAAGTGGGGACTCCGTCTTCAGAATACGCTAGGTCTTTTCAAACTCTTCCTTCTTTCGTCGATAGGTATAGCGGGCCTGTTCTGTCTGGTCGGCGTCCCTGGATTTCGTGTTAGAGACGGATACGAAGCTCCCGACAATCTCCGGTGGGAAAAGCTGTGGCAAGGCAGTAACTCCGATGCAAATGCACTAATATCTGGTTTATACAATATCATTTGGTGAGGTCCATTGTAGTATTTCACCTCCCGATACCTAATTTTCTTGATCACAGGTCTTTCGCTGGCTATTCCATGGCCAATTATGCATTGTCTGAGGTCAGAAACCCTGTTCGGACGATCAAGAGAGCAGCACCTCTTGCCCTTATGTCTGTAACTGCGGTCTACTTGCTTGTCAACGTTGGCTACTTCGCTGTAGTTTCCAAAGGCGATATAGTAGGAAGCCGGCGGATCGTTGCGTTGGTGAAATCCTCTCATGACTCGATCTCATTCACTAAGTTATCGTGTAGAGCTTTGTTCTTCCGAAATCTATTTGGACCAAACTTAGAACGAGTGAGCCGACGTCTACTTATTTCATCTTTAAATTTTACAGTTCATAGGTTCTCAGCATATTGATTGCCTTGTCGACGTTAGGAAATTTGCTCACCGCCCAGTTCAGTCGAGGGCGCAGTGGGTAATTCTCTAGTATTTATATCTTTTCTCAGACGCCCGTTTCTAGTCATACAAGAACTGGGTCGAGAAGGGGTGATTCCGTTATCGTGGTTCTTTGCCAGCAACAAACCGTTCAATGCTCCCCTGGCAGGGCTCGCTGCGAACTGGTTTTTCTCTACTATGTTCATGGCTCTGCCTCCACCAGGGGACGCCTACCTGTTCATGATTAGCTGTGAGTTCTCAGCGGGCTCAACACCTTTAACCTCTCAACGCTTCGTCAGTGTCATCATACTGCCTTGCTATCATTAACGCTCTTGTCTCTGTGGGTCTTTTACTTCTGTATACTTCCACGTACAAGGCATGGAATTGGGACCCACCATTTCGGGCTCCGAAGATTGTCATCGTCTTGTTCTTCTTGTCCAATGTATTCCTGGTAGTCGTACCTCTAATACCCCCTGCGCCTGGATCAAGAACGTACGAGCATTTGCCATACTGGGTGAGTCCGTCTACGTCTATACAGGCGCTTTGCGAATTTACTATTTTCGCAAGTCTCATGCTGTTGCCGCTTTTGCTGCATCTCTCATCCGGTGTAGGGTACTGGTATGTCTGGTGTGTTTGGTACCTCGAAAGAGAGGTTATAGATAGAAAGAACTTGGGTTCTGCAGGGAGGATGGGTTTTCCGTTGTGTATTTTGCCAATTCCTTCATGATTATCAGATTGCCTACACTCCTGATTATCTTACTACTTGTATCCTCGAAGTCGGGCACAGTATTTCAATATTAGCCTCTAGTACAATCACGTGTGTGTTTGTGTTGAGAGCATTTGCCAAACTTTCATTGATCGCTGATAACTTTACGGACTCAAACTTACGCCAAACTACCACCCATGACTACACTCAGAATGCCTCCCAAAGCCGATATCAACAAAGCCGGATGGGAACAGAGCGAATTCCCTATTCTTTGCGAGACATGTGCGTGCCTGTTGCCTGAAATCATACTTTGCTTATTCAACAGCTTTCCAGGTTTGGGTGATAACCCGTTTATTCGCATGGTCAGCGCTTCTGTTACCATCTGAATTACCTTTTGCTGATTTCCCTGCAGTCCAAGCAAGAGTATGGACGCTCTTGTGGTACCTGTGCAAGACCGTTCACAGTATTCCGATGGAATCCAGGGTTCTGGCATGCGCTTCAAAACCACCGTCATTTGTCAAACATGCGCGAAAGTGAAGAACGTCTGCCAAACGTGCCTCCTCGATCTTGAATATGGTCTACCACGCAAGTCCGTGATACCGCTTTGGCTTTGGAGAAGGACGCGCCTACAAGTGATATAAACCGGGAATATTATGCACAAAACATGGAGGCCAAGGTGCGTTACCATCGTTTACATGAGTCTTGTCGCCTTAGTTCATTTTATTCGTAGTTGGAAGGCGACAAGTCCGGTCTCGGCAGCGGGCGAACACAGTCTGGGGAAGGACATGTTGAAGCAGCTAGCACGGACGGATCCTTATTATAAGCGTAACCGGCCACATGTGTGCTCATTTTTCGTCAAGGGGAGTGCAAGCGCGGATCTGAATGTCCATATCGACATGAGAAGCCCGTAGAGAGCGCGCTGTCACATCAGAATTTGCAAGACCGGTACCATGGGCATAATGACCCGTAGCTCGTAAAATTATGGCCACACATGCCGAAAATCAGGGCTTGAAGCCTCCGGATGATGAGACCATTGTATGTCTTGCCTCCGTCTCCTTGCAGCGCTGCTGACACCGTTTGCAGACGTCGATATTTTTATCCTCGCTCTCTCCTGAATCTACGGAACTGAGTATACGTACCACCGTTCTCAAATCGCTACCTAGTGTGGAGCCGACGCAGCTACGGTCTGTCGTTCATGTAGCTAAGTCACGGTTAGTCGTCCCTACTTGCTTTGGCAACATGCGACTTAACGTCTGCCATCTAGGTGTGCGTTCATCAACTTCAAGGAGAAGTACCGCTGAACGTGCGGCTGAGGCCTGGGCTAATGGCCTTGAGATTGACGGAGAACGAATAGCGATAAAATGGGGCCGGAGTAAAGCGAAGCCACTTGGGACGACCACTGTGGCGGCCGCATCGTAGACTTCATTCCCGTTGTCTTGTATTATTAGATAGATATTTGCACGAGTACTAGCATGCTTGCCTCTGAGATAAATGACATTATCTGATTAAAAATCTATTATTCGTTAATGTAGCAGTTATTAATCCATGATTCGGTTCCATCATAACGTTTTATAGCGAAAATCCTAGGAGAGTCATCCAATCCTCTCACCCTTAACCAAGTAAACCTCCCACGGCGACAGCGCTTAACCAACCAGCCAGCGGCCGAACGTCAGAACTTGACGTAATAGCACGACCAAAGTTCACTAGGCCTGGTCCAGCTGAGAGGATAAGGCATTTATCAGACGTAAGACGGTTGACATGAGTTGGTTAACGTACGACAGACGCCTGATATTCCCCATCCCACCCCGAACAGCGCTGCTCCTGTCAAGAGTTTCATGTCAATCTTTTCCCCCGTCGGAATCGCCCATAAGCCACCGAGAATGGGCCTCTGCTTCCCGCGGAAGAAGGCGTATAGGATAATCGAGGTGGGCAAAGCCCCCATAGCGAGAAAAGCAAGTGACGGGTCAAAAGCCGAATGGATGGGCAGGAGTAAGAATGTCAATACTTTGATTGGGTCAATGAGATTAGATAGGGAAAGTGCAAGT